>QEPC01015764.1:1920932-1957109 GCA_003113815.1 Sphenodon punctatus | reverse complement strand
GGTGCCTGATATTTGAAATACCCATACACAGAAAAAATTATAAGCAGACTTTTTTATTCATTGGTACAAGGAAATGGATCGCCATCTGATAGTTTTAATTTTACTAGACTTGTTTTGTAACTTTGTTAGGTCGCAGAATTTTCAATTTGGGGTTGCAGAATTTTCAATTTGGGGTCGCAGAATTTTGGAAAAAAAATTGCAGAAGAATCGGGGCCCTGATTATGTCCCACACTGATACAGTGTATCAAAGACAGGTTTTAGAAAATGCACTCACACACACGCACCACACAAATACTTACTCCCTTTCCCCCATTTGCTTGCTGCACGCACGCACGCACGCACACACACACGCACGCACGCGCACACACCCATTGGTGAGGAACTCTGTGATGTTAGCAAACATCATTGAGTTCTCTAGAGAAAGAATTAAATATTTCTCTTCTAATAAAAATCAAGGAAAAAGCTTAAGTGAGAAATATCACTGCCTGGTTTTGTATTAAATCCATTTTACCTGATTCATCAGCTAAAACATAGACAGCATATTGAACGCTGCCTACGGTAGCATAGTCTCCCTTTACCGAAACAAGATGAGGAGACAAATGTATGTCATGTGAAATAAATTACTGAAGATGTAGGATAAAATTTGGGCACAAGAAAAAGATTGGGATGAAATTAAGTTTTTCAAGTTCTGAGACTTGGTTAATACAGACATTATATGTCCAATAAAAGACTATCTTGCATGTCTTTGTTGCTCTGTGGGGTTGTAGCATTTTATTTATTTATTTATTTATTTATTTATTACATTTCTATACCACCCCCCTCCTGCCTAATGGCAGTCGAGAACACTGTGCAACATATATTATAACATATTAAATCCCAAGCCTCAGAAAACAAACCCCAATACCCTTAAAAGAAAATATAACACCCCCCTCACCCATGGCCCCCAGTTCCTTCCACCCCTTCTTCCCCAAGATCATGCCCCCAAATTCTTCCCCCAACCCCTTTAGCTGCTTTCAGATGCCCCAGCCCCTTCCCTCAACCCCCACCCCAAGATCATGGCGACCCCTCTCTCATACATACATATAGACATTCACATCTCCCTCACACATAGGTGCATGTGCGCTCTCTCTCCCTCACACAGACATTCTCACACAGAAATTCACACCTCTCTCACGTATAGACACTCTCACATAGACACACACACATCCAGACATCCCCAGCATGAGGTCAGCCTTCAGGGTGATCAGTGGGGGAGCTGAAACCACAGAGCCTCCCTCCCGTAAACTGCCTCTGATAAAAGTTACATGCCTTTAAAAAGCAGTGTCACATAATTTTATTGACACTGCTTTTTAAAGTCACATAACTTGATTTGTTAAAGTTGGGATTTGGGTTACTTTGCAAGGAAACATTCTAAATCCCACTTATAGACCGGAGACACCAGGAACCGTGCAACAGTGACTGTCATAAAAGCTCACACTTTTTCTTAGAACAAACCATTAATCAATAGAAAATAATTGTTTGGCTGCTTGCAAGGGCTCTTCAGCAAGCAGACTATGTTTTTCACTCGCATAATTACAAACCAGTAAAAGTTCAGAAACATAACCTAAATTCACCTCCCCAATTTACCCCTTTACAATTCCCACTGTCCTTTGGGCCCCTGCTTGGAAGTAAATGGAAGACAGACTGAAGTTTTCTCAATTGTGCTGGAGCTAAAAAACCTTTGATATGCTAATCGCCTCCTTCAAACAGTAAGCATTCACACTTGCATTAATTCAAACAATTTTTGCAGAATTATGTGAAATGGCACCTCTTTTAGTGGCAAGCAACAAAAGGAGGAAATTAGAGTGTCTGAAGCAAGCAAACAGAACATTTGTTCTGCAGAATTCCTCCCCCCCCAACACCAAAAAGAAAGAAAAAGAGACACCTGAACACCAAGATATCTTTACTTTGACAAACCAGCATGTCCAAATCCATATCCCAACAGCACTAATTCCCACTTCCAGCTAAGATCCTGCCTTGATTTTCAAGCTGCTAAAGGTAGCCTCTCAAAACATGCTTACTTTCCATTGTCTACAAATGGCCCCAGTAAAAATCAAAAAGCCTTGCTTGGTCCACAACTTTGGAAGGCTTCTTTATTCCTAGCTGTCTGGAAGCCTCTTTCCACCCCGCACTCCCTTGCATGGGCAAGGCTTGACTAGGCTACTTCATCCTTGTTGATTCAGTTGCAATAAATCCGCAACAGGTAATTATTTACCAACTTCTCTCATTGTGCAACTTGAGTTCAGCAGTGAGGAGAGGTGGCGGGGCATGCACCACGCACACATCCAGGCAATGAATGAACTAGCCACATCTTGCTATTGCTATTGCTCTGAGGGGAGGGGAGGAGGGTAAGATTGCCTGGCTCTCCATACAGAAAAGAAAGTTGGACCAAACCAGAGAGAAGAGAAAAGGCTACCTTGCCCTGGTAATGGGAACCATATGGTTTCTGCTGCTACTGCTGCTTAGAGCCTTTCAGGATCCTCTGGAGAAGCTGGTCCTAGTCAGAGGGTCGCCTGAAAGGGTAGTCCTGGACTCTTACCAGAGGGGGTGGGAGCAGAGGAGTCCTGATCACAGGGACAGCAAATTTATTTTTGTGGGGGTGGGATTAGAGGGGATCAGGGCCCCCCATCAGGTCTGATCCCAGCTCCCACAGATCCAGTGCAGCATCCACTCTCGGATCAGCAGCTGCCGGTGGGCAGCAAGGCGGTGGGGAGGAGTTCTCCCCCCCTCCCCCCACCCAGTGGCCAGAGCAGAGACATCCATGTGGTTCCAGTGGAGGGGAGCATCTGGCACCGGGTGGACATGGGGACAAGTAGGAGCAGTGGGTAAAGGGGGTGTGTGTGTCAGTGCGGATCTGGGGATGTTGTGTATGGGGGGTGGGGCTCATCTTAGGGGGCGGGGTATTGTGTAGGGGGAACAGGAAGAGGGGCAGGGTGCAGGCCTCAGGGTAGGACTTGGGGTGTCATTCCAGGGGGTGGAGGCAGGAGGTGGTCCCCACCTGACTCTTTGCTCCTGCCTTGCTAGGGGGACTGAGGGTTGGCAGCCCAGGTAGATCTAGGCGCAGACGGCTCTGCAGAACCACCCCGGGAGCAGCTCTCAGCACCAAACAAACGGGGGAATATTCCCTTCCCTGCCCAGAGCAGCGGCAGGGAGCTGGGCTGGCTGGGCTTGGGAGCCGGTGTTGATCAGTAGCAGCAGAGGAGTGGGAGGGAGGTGGCAGCGAGTCCCTCTGCCCCTCCCTTCTCCTCATTCATGCTGCTCAAGTTCACTGCCGGGCCCCCAGAAGCATGGGCAGTATTTGTACATACACAAGCTGGCAGAACTGATTTTTAAAATCATAAATTACTCTGTTTTAACTGCACCAAGCACTGTCATACTACAGTAGCAGTTGGTGTCGATTTCATGTTCCAAGCCTGTGAAATGTAGCAAATGAACTCATTCGGGGGCAGGAGATATTGATGATTCAAAAGAGTTGGGATGCTGTGCATTTTGACCACAAACAATTACCTTTTCAGCAGCTATAACTTTTTATTTTCTGGATGAATCTTCTTCAGACTTTGCATGTATGATGGTCCCCACAAAATGTAGCCATGGATAAATTTTCAGGAATGTAGTTCAAGCGGTTTCCTCAAAATTTACACAATGTAAAGTGACTAACAACATCATCATAAAAATACATATAAAATACAAAGAATAAATCCCATAAAATGACATCTAAAATACCATTTAACATCCCCCTCCTGCATCCTATCCCTGCCTGTTAAATGCCTGGCCAAATAAATAGGTCTTACACTGTCTGGAAGATGCTCAAGTTAGGACTTTGGTGAACCTCTAGCGGAAGGGAGTTCCAAAGCTGTGGCCCAGCCACCAAGACCGCTTATCTGCAGGCCTTTGTCGTATGGACCCGGTAATATGATGGAACTTGCAAGAGAGTGCTCTCAGCTGATCTTAGAGGCTGTAAGAGGGCATATGGCAGGAGGTGGTCCTTTAGATATGAACCCAGGCCATTTAGGGCCTCATAGGTCAAAAACAGCACCTTGAGCTGTGCCTGGAACACAGTTGCCAGCCAGTGCAGACTCTGGAATACTGGTGTAATGTGCGCCCAACAACCCATCTCTGTCAGGAGGTGGGCTGCAGCATTTTGCACCAGCTGCAGCCCCTGGACAGTCTTCAAGGGCAGCTCCACATAAAGCGCATTGTAATAGTCTAGCCGTGAGGTAATGAAGGCAAGGATAATGTACAGAAAGGCTGCTTAATAAAAGCAGTTACTGTTTTAAAGTCCAATATCTCCCAGGACTAGAAGCACGTTCCGTTTCTCTCTTTTTATATCATTAGGAATCTTCCCTCTTGTGTCTAAACTCCCATTTCTATACCCAAGTATCCTGCCCTACCATACTTTAGACTTGTCACTTACAGCTGGACTACTAAGCAGGATGTAGATGAAGTCAGAGAGGTATGATTTATTTTCACCAAATTGACATCTGTGGTTTGCTCTCAGTGGGGCAAAATCTGGGCTGTATAATCAGTTTGTTGCCAATAAACTAAGGGGGGAAATTGTCACACTTCTTCTGTGAAGTAGCATATCTTTGTTGTGCAGAAGAGCTGGCTAACAAACCCTCCCCTGAGCTGTACCACTGTAGTCTCTTGTATTAAGAAATTGCCTTCACTGTCACTGTTTCCACAATATGGAAATCAAAGCTTCCACTCCTACGTTCTGAGGCTTATGCAATCTAAAGCAGCTTTTCTTTGGTGGCTTTTGAAGTTGAGCATGCAAAACTGAATTAGAAAATGTAAGCGTAAACCCCACATTCAAAACAAGACCGATTTAATAAAAGCAAAGGTATGTAGAGAGTGAGATTAATGAATGCACGCAGGATGTGTTTTGAAGTCCAGAGAATAAATGCTAACAGTTGAAATTGTATTGACATATTACTCTGCTACGTCATTATGGGCAGCAAATTTTCCCTGACCTTGAATAGTCATCTTTGCCAACATTCTCACTGAGAGTGGGATTTTTGGATTTTGGTTTTACAAGTTAGTGAAGTAAGTAAAAAAATAAAATAATGATACTAGGCTGAATTACCACAAACAACTTGCATGAGAGATAGTCACAGCGGAGTAGGTGATCGTTTTTGCTTTTAAGGAAATATGTTGGTACTCATATTTGTGTAATTAATTTGGTTCATTAGTCACCCCTCCACGCACATTGTAGATATTGTATATATAATGCATCTGGGGTGGTGGTGTTGGTGCAGGGAGGAGCAACTAATGAACAAAATTAGTTTCATCTTCCAGTGTAGGGACAAGCTTTGGAATTCATATTGTATAAGGGCACTGGGTGTTTTTACCTCTAGAGAGCTCCTGCCACCAAAATAATGTGTTTAATGCCCAGGGTTGTCTATTTTGATCCCTCTAATATTGTCCTATTCAGTGAACTTAAGCTGCTTGCCCACGTTCAGTAAGGAACAGGGACTAACGCGAGTTTAACTCACGTTAGCATGGTCACGTGAAACCCACAATCATGGGCATGGGGGTTTAGTAGTATTCATCAACTTCCTCATTAAATTAAATAAAACAAGACAGGACTCAAAATCCAGTCTGCTCTGCTCTCCCACCTTATTATTATTATTATTATTATTATTATTATTAACAAACATTTATATAGCGCCAGCAGTGTACATGGCACTTTACAAAGTAATAAAATAGACATGGTCCCTGCCCCTAGGGCTTACAATCTGAGCGACAGGAGCTGGGGGAGAGACATAGGAAGGGGAACAGAGGGAGAGACAAGGGGTCTAACATTCATGAAGATGCGAGGTCTCAAGTGCACGTACTTGGCTTGGTTACGATGAGAATGACAGCAGGCAGGTCCATGTGGCAAGGATAAGGGTAAACAGATCGTAGGTATAGGAATAGTGGCTCAGCAGGATAAAGAGTCAGACAGAGCAGAGCGAAAGAGGTGAGTTTTAAGGAGAGATTTGAAGGTATGAAGGGAGGGGGCAAGGCGGATGTGGACAGGGAGGGAGTTCCAGGCATGGGGGGCAGCAAGTGAGAAGGGACGAAGGCGCTTAGGGGAGCAGGGAAGGCGTGGAAGGGTGAGAGAAGGGACAGAGGAGGAGCGAAGTGCACGGGCTGGAGTATGGAGGGCGATAAGTGCAGAGAGGTAGGGGGGAGCAAGGTTGTGAAGAGCTTTATAGGTGAAGACTAGGAGCTTGTGCAGGATTCGTTCAGGAAGGGGAAGCCAGTGAAGCGAAGAGAGGAGGGGCTGCACATGGTCGAAGCGACTGGCGAGGTAGATGACCCTGGCAGCAGAGTTTTGGACAGAGATGAGGGGAGAAAGGTGAGACCGGGGAAGGCCAGTGAGAAGGAGGTTACAGTAATCGAGGCGAGAGATGACCAGAGCATGAACAAGAGTTTTGGCAGACGAGACAGAGAGAAAAGGGCGAATCTTAGCAATGTTATGGAGGGAGAAGCGACAGGATTTAGCAACAGAGTCAATGTAGGGTTTAAAAGAAAGGGCTGAGTCAAAGATGAAGCCTAGGCTACGGGCTTGGGGGACAGGCAGGATGGTGACTCCATCAATAGTTATTGACAGTGAGGAAGGAGAGGAAGGATGAGGGGGGAAGATAAGGAGTTCAGTTTTAGCCATGTTGAGTTTGAGTTGACGTTGAGACATCCAGGTAGAGATGTCAGAGAGACAGTTGATGAGACGAGCTTGAACAGAGGGAGAGAGAGAGGGAGTAGAGAGATAGAGTTGAGTGTCATCAGCATAGAGGTGGTATTGGAAGCCATGGGAGGCAATGAGTTTGCCTAAGGATGAGGTATAGATCGAGAAGAGGAGAGGGCCAAGAACAGAGCCTTGAGGAACACCAACTGAGAGGGGGAAGGAGGAGGAGGCGGAGTTGGAGAGAGACACATTAAAGGAGCGGTCAGAGAGGTAGGAGGAGAACCAGTTATGGACAGAGCCACAAAAGCCAAGGGAGTGAAGGGAATCCAGCAAGAGTGAGTGGTCAACAGTATCGAAGGCAGCAGAGAGATCAAGGAGGACAAGAATGGAATAGAGACGTTTAGATTTAGCCACCAGAAGATCGTTGGTGATCTTAGCGAGAGCAGTTTCAGTAGAATGAAGGGGGCGGAAGCCAGATTGGAGGGGGTCAAGGGAGGAGTTGGAGGATAGGAAGTCAAGGCAGCGGGAGTAGACAACACGTTCAAGCAGCTTGGAAGCAAAAGGAAGGAGTGAGACAGGACGATAGCTAGAAGGGTCAGAGGGGTCAAGAGTGGACTTTTTGAGAATAGGAGAGACTGTGGCATGTTTGAAGGCAGAAGGGAAAGAGCCAGTAGAGAGGGAGAGGTTGATGATGTGCAGGAAGGAAGGGGCGACAGTGGGAGTAATGGAGGTGAGGAGGCGGGAAGGAATGGGATCAAGGGGGCAAGTGGAAGGGTTGGAGGAGGAGAGCAGAGAGGAGATTTCCTTAAGGGAGGCAGGGGAGAAGGAGGACATGAGAGAAGGAGGGGGAGGAGGGAGAGGGGTGGGAGTGGGAAGAGAGGAGTGGGAAGCGATGTCGAGGCGGATCTTGTCTATCTTGGAGGTGAAGAAGGAGGCAAGATCCTGAGCAGAAAGGGAAGAAGGAGGGGGAGGACAGGGAGGCTTGAGGAGGGAGTCAAAGGTAGAGAACAGGCGGCGAGGGTCCCGAGAACAGGACTCAATGCGGGAGGCATAGTAGTGTTGTCTAGCAAGGGAGATAGCAGAAGTAAGGGTGGAGAGACAGAATTTGAAGTGAAGGAAGTCAGCGTGAGAATGGGATTTGCGCCAGAGTCGTTCAGCAGCACGAGTGCAAGAACGGAGGTGGCGGATACTAGGGGTGAGCCAAGGACGGGGGTTGTGGGAGAAGGCAGGGCGGGAAGAGAGAGGGGCATGGGAGTCAAGTGTGGAGGAGAGAGAGGCGTTGAGAGCACCTTGAACATGAACAGCAGACACAGGTGGGCTGTCAGTTTTATAAAGTCAAATTTGTTGAACTATATAAAGATCAAAAGCTAATGATGTATAAAATTAGGAAAGTATGCAGGTTGTACAGAGCTACATAAATGTACACAGAATATACTACACCCATTAAAACAAAAGGCCTCCCTCCACCTTGGAGTGGAGTCATCTACTGCTCGCTGTGACATGTTTGTGGATTATTTTGTGGATAAAATCGCTCAGATTCATCATAATTCAGTGCTGCAATTAATACACTAGGGGAACTGGAGATTATGGAAGTTCCGTCTTGTCCGGTTTTATGGGATCAATTTCAGTCGGTGACACCTGCCAATCTGGTCGGTGTTCTTGGGGCAGTCAGGGCCACCTCTTGTGAATTAGATCCTTGCCCGTCCTGGCTGATTAAATCTTGCCGGGACACAATGGGGCCGTTGCTGGTTGGGGTGGTCAGCGTCTCCCTTTGGGAGGGCAGAGTACCAGGCTGTCTCAAGGAAGCAGTGGTGCAGCCTATGTTCAAGAAACCATCGCTTGACTTTGACTCCCTTGCCAGCTATCGGGTAGTGGCTTGACAGCTGCAGGGGCATCTTGAGAGCATTGGTTTTCGTGATCCTTCTCAGTCAGGATTTCATCCAGGATATGGCACCAAGACCACGCTTGTGGCTCTGGTGGATGATCTATGCCGGGAAATGAACTGAGGTCATTCGACCCTGTTGATTCTATTAGATCTATCAGCTGCACTTGATACTGTTGATCACGAGATGTTGGTGACGCACCTGCAGGACTGTGCAGGGGTGGGCGGGACTGTTTTTGAATGGTTCCGCTCTTTCATGACTGGAAGAACCCAGCGAATGGTGCTTGGGGAGTATTTTTCATCATACCAAGACCTCTCATGTGGAGTCTCACAGGGTTCTGTTCCGTCCCTTCTCCTATTCAATGTATATATGCAGCCACTCGCTCAGGCGGTTTGGCTAGGCGTGCAGTGTCATCAATATGCTGATGACACCGAGCTGTACCTCTCTTTTACAACAGACCCAGGCCCTGTGGTCTTGGTGCTTATTCGGTGTTTGACGGCTGTGGGAGACTGGATGAGGGCTAACTGACTGAGGCTGAATCCTGACAAGATGGAGGTGATGTTGGTGGGTAAAGCAATGGAGTTGGCAGCCCCCGTTATTGGCGGGGTCTGCCCTCCATTGATCTCCCAGGTACGGAGTCTGGGGGGCTCCTCAATGTGCAGCTCCGCCTGGATGTCCAGGTGGAGGCTGTGGTGAGGATTGCCTTTCGCCAGTTACATCTGGTGCGACTTCTTCAGCTGTTTGTTTCAGACTCTGACCTGGCCACCATCATCATTATTATTATTATTATTATTATTATTATAAGGATTTATATAGCGCCAGTGATGTACCTGGCGCTTTACAGAAAACAAGATAGACATGGTCCCTGCTCGAGAGTTTACAATCATCCATGCTTTCATCACCTCTAGATTGGACTGTTGTAATGCGCTCTACATGGGGCTACCCATGGCGAAGGCTTGGAAATTGCCGCTGGTGCAGAATGCGGCGGCCCGTCTTTTGGTAGGACTGGACTGCCAGGAGCATATTACACTAGTGCTCCATTCTCTGCATTGGCTGCCAGTAGTTTTCTGGGCCCGATTTAAGGTGTTGGTCTTGGCCTATAAAGCCCTAAACGGCCTAGATCCTGCCTATCTGCGGGACCACCTCACCCTCCGGGTGCTGGATCGGCCCCTGCAGTCGTCCGGGGGTGCCCTGCTTTAGGTTCCCCCGAATCTTTTGGGGGGGCCACGCAGGGGAGGGCATTCTCGGTGGCCACACCACAGCTGTGGAACTCCCGGTGGGGGCCCGGTTGGCCCTGGACCGCCCCTCCTTTTGGAGAA
Organism: Sphenodon punctatus; assembly: GCA_003113815.1. Classification (NCBI taxonomy): domain Eukaryota; kingdom Metazoa; phylum Chordata; class Lepidosauria; order Sphenodontia; family Sphenodontidae; genus Sphenodon; species Sphenodon punctatus. The sequence continues at coordinate 1,947,201 of QEPC01015764.1, read as the reverse complement.
GTTGTAAGACCTGGCTCTTCCACCAGGCGTTTAGCAGAGGAGATGGGGGAGGAGGGGGCATTTGTTTTTTTCCTCCTTTGAGTTGTTTTTAGCTGATGTTTTTATGTGTTGTTAATCGTAAGCCGCCCCAAGCTGCCTGTGGCAGGAGGGGTGAGGTAGAAAATTAAAAAAATAAAATAAAAAGGCTATGGCAATATTACCATGGGCTCTGAGCCAAAGTCCCATTGAATTAAACCTTTTGTGCTCCCTATCAAAGTTGGTGAAAGTTGGTGCAGAATTTGCTCTTCAGTCTCTGCGATTATCCAAAAGCTCTTTTACAGATTTCTGCAAGACTACGGCTGCTGTCACATGAGATGCTGATTTGTCCCATGAGTTATACCTTGAGTGCTCGCACGAGATTGCATGGGGTGGAGCAGGAATTCATGGCCGCTATGGCAACCATGGACCTTTCCCAGGTGGTGAGGGGCCAGACATGTCAGCGGGGGCACACTTGGTTTTCTGCACTGACCTTGGGGCAGGGGGTCTGATGATTGGAGGTGTATTGTGTTCATCCTTGTTATGGTTGGACCATTACCTCCTGCGAACCTCCATCCTAATGCGCCTGCCTGACCATAGGGGTGCGGAACCAGTTTGGATGATCTGCCCTAGGAGACTGATGGAACCAGAAGGGTTCNAGTGCAAGAACGGAGGTGGCGGATACTAGGGGTGAGCCAAGGACGGGGGTTGTGGGAGAAGGCAGGGCGGGAAGAGAGAGGGGCATGGGAGTCAAGTGTGGAGGAGAGAGAGGCGTTGAGAGCACCTTGAACATGAACAGCAGACACAGGTGGGCTGTCAGTTTTATAAAGTCAAATTTGTTGAACTATATAAAGATCAAAAGCTAATGATGTATAAAATTAGGAAAGTATGCAGGTTGTACAGAGCTACATAAATGTACACAGAATATACTACACCCATTAAAACAAAAGGCCTCCCTCCACCTTGGAGTGGAGTCATCTACTGCTCGCTGTGACATGTTTGTGGATTATTTTGTGGATAAAATCGCTCAGATTCATCATAATTCAGTGCTGCAATTAATACACTAGGGGAACTGGAGATTATGGAAGTTCCGTCTTGTCCGGTTTTATGGGATCAATTTCAGTCGGTGACACCTGCCAATCTGGTCGGTGTTCTTGGGGCAGTCAGGGCCACCTCTTGTGAATTAGATCCTTGCCCGTCCTGGCTGATTAAATCTTGCCGGGACACAATGGGGCCGTTGCTGGTTGGGGTGGTCAGCGTCTCCCTTTGGGAGGGCAGAGTACCAGGCTGTCTCAAGGAAGCAGTGGTGCAGCCTATGTTCAAGAAACCATCGCTTGACTTTGACTCCCTTGCCAGCTATCGGGTAGTGGCTTGACAGCTGCAGGGGCATCTTGAGAGCATTGGTTTTCGTGATCCTTCTCAGTCAGGATTTCATCCAGGATATGGCACCAAGACCACGCTTGTGGCTCTGGTGGATGATCTATGCCGGGAAATGAACTGAGGTCATTCGACCCTGTTGATTCTATTAGATCTATCAGCTGCACTTGATACTGTTGATCACGAGATGTTGGTGACGCACCTGCAGGACTGTGCAGGGGTGGGCGGGACTGTTTTTGAATGGTTCCGCTCTTTCATGACTGGAAGAACCCAGCGAATGGTGCTTGGGGAGTATTTTTCATCATACCAAGACCTCTCATGTGGAGTCTCACAGGGTTCTGTTCCGTCCCTTCTCCTATTCAATGTATATATGCAGCCACTCGCTCAGGCGGTTTGGCTAGGCGTGCAGTGTCATCAATATGCTGATGACACCGAGCTGTACCTCTCTTTTACAACAGACCCAGGCCCTGTGGTCTTGGTGCTTATTCGGTGTTTGACGGCTGTGGGAGACTGGATGAGGGCTAACTGACTGAGGCTGAATCCTGACAAGATGGAGGTGATGTTGGTGGGTAAAGCAATGGAGTTGGCAGCCCCCGTTATTGGCGGGGTCTGCCCTCCATTGATCTCCCAGGTACGGAGTCTGGGGGGCTCCTCAATGTGCAGCTCCGCCTGGATGTCCAGGTGGAGGCTGTGGTGAGGATTGCCTTTCGCCAGTTACATCTGGTGCGACTTCTTCAGCTGTTTGTTTCAGACTCTGACCTGGCCACCATCATCATTATTATTATTATTATTATTATTATTATAAGGATTTATATAGCGCCAGTGATGTACCTGGCGCTTTACAGAAAACAAGATAGACATGGTCCCTGCTCGAGAGTTTACAATCATCCATGCTTTCATCACCTCTAGATTGGACTGTTGTAATGCGCTCTACATGGGGCTACCCATGGCGAAGGCTTGGAAATTGCCGCTGGTGCAGAATGCGGCGGCCCGTCTTTTGGTAGGACTGGACTGCCAGGAGCATATTACACTAGTGCTCCATTCTCTGCATTGGCTGCCAGTAGTTTTCTGGGCCCGATTTAAGGTGTTGGTCTTGGCCTATAAAGCCCTAAACGGCCTAGATCCTGCCTATCTGCGGGACCACCTCACCCTCCGGGTGCTGGATCGGCCCCTGCAGTCGTCCGGGGGTGCCCTGCTTTAGGTTCCCCCGAATCTTTTGGGGGGGCCACGCAGGGGAGGGCATTCTCGGTGGCCACACCACAGCTGTGGAACTCCCGGTGGGGGCCCGGTTGGCCCTGGACCGCCCCTCCTTTTGGAGAAGTTGTAAGACCTGGCTCTTCCACCAGGCGTTTAGCAGAGGAGATGGGGGAGGAGGGGGCATTTGTTTTTTTCCTCCTTTGAGTTGTTTTTAGCTGATGTTTTTATGTGTTGTTAATCGTAAGCCGCCCCAAGCTGCCTGTGGCAGGAGGGGTGAGGTAGAAAATTAAAAAAATAAAATAAAAAGGCTATGGCAATATTACCATGGGCTCTGAGCCAAAGTCCCATTGAATTAAACCTTTTGTGCTCCCTATCAAAGTTGGTGAAAGTTGGTGCAGAATTTGCTCTTCAGTCTCTGCGATTATCCAAAAGCTCTTTTACAGATTTCTGCAAGACTACGGCTGCTGTCACATGAGATGCTGATTTGTCCCATGAGTTATACCTTGAGTGCTCGCACGAGATTGCATGGGGTGGAGCAGGAATTCATGGCCGCTATGGCAACCATGGACCTTTCCCAGGTGGTGAGGGGCCAGACATGTCAGCGGGGGCACACTTGGTTTTCTGCACTGACCTTGGGGCAGGGGGTCTGATGATTGGAGGTGTATTGTGTTCATCCTTGTTATGGTTGGACCATTACCTCCTGCGAACCTCCATCCTAATGCGCCTGCCTGACCATAGGGGTGCGGAACCAGTTTGGATGATCTGCCCTAGGAGACTGATGGAACCAGAAGGGTTCCAGAATGCTCTTGAGGAGATAACTGTTGACCTCGATGGTTGCTCCATCGATGACCTCATAGCCTTTTGGAATAGCTGGCTGATGGGGGTCATTGATCGGAGGGCTCCTAGGCGTCTGCTTCCAGTGTGTCAACTCCACAGGTCACGTGGTTTATGGAGGACCTGGGATAGCTGAAGCATGAGGAAAGGCAGTTGGGAGCGACAGTGGTGCTGCAGTCTTGCCCAAAATGATTGATTGTCCTATGTCATGGTGGTGAGGGCAGCAAAGAAATGGTTCTTTGCTGAACTCATTTCATCTGCTCAGTTGTTCTGGGTGGTGAGGGGTCTGGTCAGTTCATCCTGTCTCCACCTGGAACCGGATTCGTCCACGGCCTGCTGGGACATGTTTTTGAAGTACTTTGCAGACAAAATCGCTTGCATTGAGCACGACTTATACTTTACCATTTTAGAGGCAGTGACAGAGCCAGAGCTTAGGAATGCCCTGTCTGGTCATGTTTTGTGGGATGAATTTCAGTTGATGATGTGGCCGATGTGCTGGGGTCTGTTGGAGCCATGACTTGTGAATTAGACCCTTGTCCGTCCTTGGTGTCCTGGTTGATAAGAATGACCAGGGAGACATTGGGGACGGTGCTGTCTGGGGTTATCAGCACCTCCCTGTGGGAGGGGAGGGTGCTAGTGTGCCTTAAGGTGGTTGTGGTCCGGCCCCTCAAGAAACCATCGCTTGACGTTGGTGCCCTACCTAGTTACCGGCCTGTCTCTAACCTTCCCTTTTTAGGGAAGGTTATTGAATGGGTAGTGACTTGTCTGCTCCAGGCACATTTGATCCCTTGCAATCTGGCTTTTGCCTGGGATACAGCACGTAGACAGGGCTTGTGGCCTTGGTCGACGACCTCCTCGTAGAATTGTGCAAGGGTAGTATGACCGTGTTGGTCCTATTAGATCTATCAGTGGCTTTTGCTACCGTTAACCACGAGTTGTTGTTGACACATCTGGTGGGGGTGGACAGGACTGTTTAACAATGGTTCCATCATACCTCGCAGATAGATCTCAGTGGGTGGTGCTAGGGGACTGTACTTCGTCCTCTAGCGGTCTTCTGTGTGGGGTCCTGCAGGGTTCCATTCTGTCCCCTCTCCTGTTCAACGTGTATATGAAGCTGCTCGGGGAGGTCATGTGCAGCTGGGGGGTCAATTGTCATCAGTATGCTGATGACACCCAGCTGTATTTGTCATTTTCATTTGACCCAGGCACTGCTGTCTCGTTGCTGTCCTGGTGCTTGGCTGCTGTGGGGGATTGGATGAGGTTGAGTCAATTGAAGCTCAATCCCGATAAGACAGAGGTGGTGTTGGTAGGCGGGACCGGTTATCTGAGTGAGGAGTTTCCCCCCTTTATTGGGGGCATCTGTCCTCATTTGGTTCTATTTGTGTAGCGCCTGGGGGTGTTTCTGGATTCGCAGCTGCACCTGGATTTCCAGGTGTTGGCTGTGGCCAGGGGCACCTTTTGCCAATACATTCGGTGAAGAGGCTGTGCCCATATGTCTCGTACTCCAATCTTGCCACTATTATCCATGCGTTTGTCACCTTGATGCTGGACTATTGCAATGCTGGGGCTGCCCTTAGTGACAGTCCAGAAGCAGCAGCTAACACAGAATGTGGTGGCCTGTCTCTTGATTGGGACGGGCCACCTGTGTTCGGAACGCTACACTGGCTGCCTATTGTCTTCTGGGCCCAATTCAGGGTGCTGGTTTTGACCTTTAAAGTCCTTCATAGCCTGGGCCCTCTCTATCTGAGCAATCGCCTCACCCCCTGGGCAGCCCCTGTGGTTTTCCAGGGGTGCCCTCCTGGAAGTCCTGCGCTATTGGCGAATTTGGACCGTCAGGAGTGCGTTCTCGGTGGCCGCACCGTCACTCTGGAATTCCCTCTTGGTGGAGGTTTGCCCCAGCCCGAATCTTCTCGCTTTTTGGTGGAACTGTAAGACCTGGCTCTTCTGCCAGGCACTTGACGAGGGTGGGTNTCCCAAGAGTGAGAATCGCGGAGATCCTCGAAGAAGAAATAGAGGTTACTTACCAGGAACTCTGTTCTTCGAGAGAGCTCCGCGTATTCTCACTCTTGGGATTCACTTCCTGCTCTGCAGGCACCGGAAAACCTCTCGTCAGCAGTATCCAGGCAGAATATGCCTGGAAAATACTAGAATATGGTGAGGGCTCTGCCCCCTCCATCCCCCTCCCATCCTGAGAAAAACGCGGGCCCGCATCACGAGGGATGGCTAGCATAAATAGGGGGAGGAGCCCTCACCGCCTCAGTTCCTTCCAACCGCGTGGCGTTGGAAGACCTCTTAGCGCTGTTCAGCAAAAAAAAAAAAAAAAGAAGAAAGAAAGATTTGAAGACTCCTGTGAGTAAAGTGCCGCCCAACCCTAGCCCGCGGGACGTTCCCCGGGCTTAGTCCACCCCTCGGGGTGAGCGGGAATGCCCAAACAGCCGGGGTTTAAACGATGTAGCTCGTGTCTCACTACCCTATCAACCAGTGACCAACATACTCGCTGTTTGGCCTGCCTAGGAGAGGGCCATAATACAAAGACTTGCGGAGCCTGTTCTGTATTATCAAACAGAGCCAAACGGGCCAGGGCACTCTGCCTGCAAGACTTACTAACAAAAAGGGCACTGGAGGGTGGAGAAGAGGGGCCTCTCAGGCTCCCCACCCGGCACTCTGCGGCACCAGCGATGGAAACGGCTCGGAAGGCTCCGACGGAACCGGCACTGGCGGTACCGTCTCTGCCTAAGGACGGTTCCCACGTCTCCGGTACCGCTCATTCTGGTATCGTCCACTCCATGGAAGGCGGTACCGGTGTGCCTCACGCGCACAGTTTGGCCCGCTCCTTGGAGTGAGGCACTAAGAGCGGGGACAAAAAGAAAAAGAAAAAGAAGAGCTCCTCAAGGGAAGTGGAACGGAGCGGAACAGGGGAGTTGGCGGTGTCTCAGAGGCAGGAAATGTTACCGACGGGTACGACCGCACAACCTCAACCCCTACAGCCGACGACACCGATGTCCGTGCCGACAGACGTTACCATGCAACGGCAACTACTACAGCCAACGACCCCGCTGGCGTGGGCGGTCCCGCCCTTGCTACTCGCACTGCCACCGGTGCAGAGAGACTCCCGCTCCCAGTCGCATCGGCAGTACCGTTCACGGTCCCGATCCCCACGGTACCGAGATGAACGTAGGACCCCACTAAGGTACCATAGGGAACGCAGATCCCGCTCACCGTGCTCCTGCTGCTCGCCCTACAATCCATGGGACAGACGCCAGGACTATTCCTACATCCAAGGATACAGGTATCCCGAAGCCCATCGCCCTATAGGGCTAGAGTGGATCCGGGCTTTCTGACATGATTGGGACGGGAACAGCCCTACGTACCACCGGCCCCACCAAGGGCCGCACCGACCGCTACGGTGTCTCGCCCTCCACTTCGGAGACAGACTCGGTGCAGGCGCCCCTGGATGTCGGTACCATCGATGCTAGGATCCAGGCTCCAGCGATGGGGAGTGTGGTGACACAACCACAAGAGAGGTTAGCACCCTCGGGGGCTACTCAGCTCCTAACCTTGCTACTGGGGGGGCCCGAGAGAAGATGCGGTACTGACGGTGCCAGCTGGGGCAGATTCCCCAGGAAGATTGGCGTCTTGCTCAGCTTCCTTCTCATCTCCATCCGTTGAGGAGGATGAAACGATATCTCCCCCTCCTCCAGATACCATTTCGGATCCCAGTATATTCCTGGCTACAGAGGATTCGAAGGCCTTTCAGGCAATGCTCCGGAGGATGTCATCCTCCCTCCCTAAACTTCCCACAAGGGTAGTTAAAAAATCTCAGACGGGGCCCATCTTTGGAATTCTGGGGACTGGGGAATCTGGGCATATAATGCTTCCACTTCTAGAGCAGCTAATGGAACCCGCCTCGACCATATGGGGTAAACCCACCTCCGTATCTCCCACCAACCAACTAGCAGACTCCCTGTATGCTGTACCCAAAGAAGGGGCACAGATCTTCCACAAACACCCTCCTCCCAACTCCCTAGTTATTGCCGCCGCATCAGTAAAATCTAGAGCGGGAGTGGTACAGACGTCCCCGGCCGATAGGGAAGAAAGGAGGCTAGACGTGCTGGGAAGGAAAATATTTTCCTCCAATTCCCTGTCGTTCAGAATTGCCAATTATGCATCCGCCATGTGCGGCTACCAGCATTGACTGGGGTCTAGGCTCAGCAACACTACAGACTCCAACCAGATAGCATCCCTTCAGAAGGAAGGCATGCAGATGGCCCAATTCCAGCTGACTGCAAATATGCATATGGCGGATGCTAATGCCAGAGGGATGGCATCTGCCATTACTCTTAGAAGGCATGCATGGCTCCTTTCCATGGCCTTAACACAAGAAAACAAGACAAGAATAGAGGCTTTACCCTTCTATTGCGAAGGGCTTTTCTCTGCATCGACCGATGACACCCTGAAAAAAATCAAAGAAATGAACCAAACAGCCAGATCTACAGGGGTCATTCGTACCATAAGAAAGAAACCTTTCCCTACCCCAGGGTCCTATGCCTTCTCCCCTAGGAGGTCCACGTACCAGCCATATAACTACCAGGCTGGGAAGCGCTTCCAACAACAGGCTTCATTCCAGTACCATCAGCCACAGGGCACCCAGCAATGCAAAGCGTTTGGGAGACAGAGGGGCAAGGGCAAAGCGTCCTCGAATTTGTCTTCTGGACAGCAGACGAAGTCCCATTTTTAACATCTCCTTGATCAAGGGAAATGATGAGGCTACCCCCTCATTCCAGGACCGCCTCCTACCATCCCTACCCCAATGGGAAGCCATTTCTATGGACCACTGGGTCAGAGAAATCATTGAGTGTGGATATGCCATCCAGTTCCACACCCTCCCTCCCCTCTCTCCCTGCCCCCCAAAGGGCTCCCCCCCCCCTCAACTCAAATACTAGTTGAAATTCAAAAGCTCCTTCAAAAGGGAGCCATTGAGCCGGTTCCTGAAAACGAACTCAATGCTGGCTTTTACTCTAGGTTCTTTGTGGTCCCCAAAAAGGACAAGGGCTTCTGCCCTATTCTGGACCTCAGACATCTCAATAAGTTTGTCCGTAAATTTAAGTTTCGTATGACTTCCCTGCCCATTATCTTTATGGGGTTATGACAAGGCGACTGGTTAGCTTCCCTTGATCTTCAAGACGCATATTTTCATATTTCTATCCGACCGTCTCACCGCAAATATTTACGCTTCATTGCAGAGAACCTTCGATTCCAGTACCGTGTCCTTCCGTTCGGACTATCTACGGCACCTCGTGTCTTTACCAAGTGTGTCGCAGTGGTCGCTGCCCATCTCCGATGTCTAACGGTCAGAATATTCCCATATCTGGACGATTGGCTGATCGCAGCGACATTGCATCAGGAACTTCAGCGACATTTGGAAGTAACAATGTCCTTGCTCGACGGTCTAGGCTTCGACATCAACCTATCCAGATCACATCTACACCTGTCCCAACACCTGCCCTTCATAGGCACGATTCTGGACACCCGCCAGGCGAAAGCTTATCTGTCTGCAGAGAGATTCCTGGCCATAGACCGTGCCCTGGACGACCTTCAATCCCATCCTACCAAGTCGGTCCGATCCTTCCTCCACGTATGGGGACTAATGGCATCCATCACGATGGTGACACCCCATGCGCGCCTTCACGTAAGGCTGCTTCAGCAATGGTTAGCACACAACTACATACCTACTCTCCACTCTCTCAACATGAAACTGTCCATAACAAAGGACCTTCTCAAGAACCTCCAGTGGTGGACAGACACGGACCAAGTCTTAAAAGGGGTACCGTTTGATCCCCCAACCACCCATGCATCAATCACCTCAGACGCATCCCTAACAGGATGGAGTGCCCACATGGGAGGCATTCAAGTGCATGGACTGTCTTCCCCAGAAGAAGCACGCCTTCACATCAATATGTTAGAACTCAGAGCGATATGCTGGGCTCTGAAAGCCCTTCTACCCCACATCAGGGGACAAAACATCCTACTTGTAACAGACAATACCACAGCCATGTGTTACATAAACAAACAAGGCGGAGCACGGTCCACACATCTATCCAAAGAAGCAGAGACCATCTGGCACTGGTGCATAGCACATGACATATACATCCAAGCTATTCATCTAGCAGGTCAGGACAACTCAGTGGCAGACTTTCTCAGCCGCAAGACAGCGGATCAGCACGAATGGTCACTGAAAGAAGACATTCTTTTGGACATTTTTCAAGAATGGGGGACGCCAAGGATAGACCTGTTTGCGTCACAAGAAAACACGAAGTTCCCAGAATTCTGCAGTCGAGCAGGATTAGTACCAGGATCGATTTCAGACGCCTTTGCAATCTCCTGGCACGGGACCTTCCTCTATGCCTTTCCACCGATTCCTCTCCTCCACAGGGTCCTGTGCAAAATCAGGACAGACAAGGCTCACCTGATTCTAATCGCACCTTTTTGGCCCAGACAAACCTGGTTCCAAACTTTGCAAGGGATGGCATCTCGAGTCAGACCCCCTCCCGCTCACACACGATCTTCCATCTCGGGATCAGGGGAGAATACTACACCACGATTTACAGATGCATGGTTGATCCTGCCCTCATAATGAATGCACCCCCAGAGGTCTTGGAGATTATGATAAACTCTCAGAGACTATCTACACGCAGGTGCTATGAGATGAAGTGGAGGCGCTTTTCTAAGTGGTACGAATTACAGGCCATCTCCTTACGCTCTCTTAACATGAACCATGTTTTCCTTTATCTTTTGGCCCTACAAAAATCAAACTTAGCAATTACATCTATAAAGGTACACCTGGCGGATCTATCATCACGACTGCAGCCAGAAGGCCGCGAAACGTTGTTTTCTCATTGCTTAATGAAATCTTTTTGGAACGGGCTGGTGAACACGTTTCCACAGAGATCCCAACCTGCACCTCAGTGGGACTTGAACCTCGTGCTCTCAAAGTTAATGTCTCCTCTGTTTGAACCTTTAGCCTCATGTAGTCTAGAGGACTTAACTATTAAGACTACATTCTTAGTGGCAATTACTTCAGCACGAAGGGTGAGTGAACTCACCGCTCTTAGGGCATCACCACCTTATAGAGATAAAGTTGACCTAAGGGTCGATCCTTCGTTTCTTCCTAAGATAGCATCTCCTTTTCACCTAAACCAAACAATTTTGTTGCCAGTTTTTTTCCCAAAGCCTCATACTTCGCCTGCGGAGCGGACGCTCCACACACTGAACGAACTAAGAGCATTAGAGCATGTGACTCTGTTTATATCATATGGGGGTCAGAGAATCGGAGTCAAGATTTCCTCTCAAAGGATTTCAAAACGAATTATACTATGCATTCAAAAATGCTATGCATTAGCGGACAAGGTCCCACTGTTGGGGCTGAGAGCACACTCAACTCGAGCTACGGCAGCATCCCTTGCAAACTTTCAGGGGATACATCTATCGGACATCTGTAGAGCTGCCACATGGGCATCAGTCCATACCTTTACTAAGCACTACTGTTTGGACCTTGCTGCCAGGACAGACTCCCAAGTGGGGAAAGCAGTGCTCGACTCACTATTGGAGGGACATCCTCGACTCCCTCCTCCTTGAGGTAGGTGTTGGAAACTGCTTATCACTCCCAAGAGTGAGAATCGCGGAGATCCTCGAAGAAGAAATAGAGGTTACTTACCAGTAACTCTGCTCTTCGAGAGAGCTCCGCATATTCTCACATCCCGCCTTCCTTCCCCTCTGTCTCGGATGGACATGACGGGTCTTCCGGACCAGGGTTGGAAGGAACTGAGGCGGTGAGGGCTCCTCCCCCTATTTATGCTAGCCATCCCTCGTGATGCGGGCCCGTGTTTTTCTCAGGATGGGAGGGGGATAGAGGGGGCGGAGCCCTCACCATATTCTAGTATTTTCCAGGCATATTCTGCCTGGATACTGCTGACGAGAGGTTTTCCGGTGCCTGCAGAGCAGGAAGTGAATCCCAAGAGTGAGAATACGCGGAGCTCTCTCGAAGAACAGAGTTCCTGGTAAGTAACCTCTATTTCTTCTTCGAGGATCTCCGCGATTCTCACTCTTGGGAGTGATAAGCAGTTTCCAACACCTACCTCAAGGAGGAGGGAGTCGAGGATGTCCCTCCAATAGTGAGTCGAGCACTGCTTTCCCCACTCTATTTAGTTGGGCTGGGTTCAGGGGAGGGAGATTTTAATCACTAACCAGATTTTTAGTATGGTTTTATTGTTATTTATATACATGTGATTTATTTATTTTTATATATTGTAATTGTGATTTTTATGAGTGTAAGTCACTCAGAGTTGCTTTGAGAGAGGGACGGGATATAAATGTAATAATTAAATAGAGTAAATAGAATAAATGAAATGATCGGGCTCCAAAACCCTACTGTTAGAGTGATGGGTGTTATGACTGTGCACCTGTCGGTATTACAATCGTGGGATAGCAGGCATGGAAACCAGCAAGAGGGAGCCCTGCTTCTCTCCTGGGTTCGGGGGGAGGGAGATTTTATGCACTAACCAGATTTTTAGTATGGTTTTATTGTTATTTATATACATGTGATTTATTTATTTTTATATATTGTAATTGTGATTTTTATGACTGTAAGTCACCCAGAGTTGCTTTGAGAGAGGGATGGGATATAAATGTAATAAATTAAATAGAATAAATGAAATTATCGGGCTCCGAAACCCTGCTGTTAAGAGTGATGGGTTCTGACTGTGCATCTGTCGGTAACCAGCAAGAGGGAGCCCTGCTTCTCTCCTGGCTAGCTAATTTTAGCCATTTTGTTAATTTCACTCTGCCTTGGTGCCTGCTTGTGGATTTCAACCCCACTCTGAGGTCAGTCGGACAGCAGGTGCAGGGCAGAAGGGGGAGGATGAAAATTGCATGAAATTTGTGTTCATGAGAGTATTAGATCCCTCAAATGCACAGAGAAAAAATTTGCAGGGGACACGTCTCGTGAGAAGATTGCCCAGAATATAAATCATGGGAGTTTAAGATTGCGAGAAGATCACAGGAACAAGAAAACTATCCGGAGATGCTGTCTTGTGTGAAAGCAGCCCTAAGACTTGCTCCATCTTCTCTCAAGCAGGGAGAAAGTAGTTCAGCCTTGTCTAAAGCTGCCATGTTTGTTTTTCCCCCTTTTTTTTTTTAAAAAAAAATTTCTACTCTTTACCTCTCCCTCCCCCTAATATTGTATGATTATCATCTGGTCAGTTTAGAATTTGCATAGTTTTACATAGGAAAATTATGCAAACTAGTATTGACTGATTTTCTTCTCTAGGGCAGATGTAATCTTCAACAACAACAACCCAAAATCCATTTAGGCAGAACTCTTCTTCTCAAATCCTAGGTTACACCCATCATGTTGTATGGTCACAGAAATAAGCCAGGGACGTTGACTCCGTTTTAAAGTTTTAGAGCTCTTTTTCTGCCTCACAGAAAGTTTGTAAACAATGGGACAGCGATGGCCATATATCAGGGATTGTCAGGAGCACCAGAGTGCTTGGGGCAATGAGTGAAAGTGCTTCCCAAGACAGCTGTCAGTAGTGCTCAGGAGCACTTTGAAACAGTCCTCCTTTGGATTGAATTAAATTGAATTGCAGAGGGGAGACTTAATCTATGCATATTTATGCAAATCGTTCATGCAAATTATGCAGTGCTCCCAACTAGTCATGTCACTCCAGTGCTTCTAAGTGGGGAAAAGGTTGAGAAACCCTGTTCTATAGGTTCTCTTGTAAAGGCAGTGAAATAAATTATTATTATTATTATTATTATAAGCATCTATATAGTGCCAGCAACGTACCTGGCACTTTACAAAAAACAAGATAGACACGCTCTCTGCCCAAGACCTTACAATCTAAAGATGTATCTGGGAAGTAAAATCTCTCAATTTAAAATGAGAAACTGATGATTGGACTATGGTAACAGATTTGCATAATGTTGAAAATAAACTTGGAAATTGACCCCTTTAAAATAAAGATGTTAAGTGTTTTTGGAAACAGTTTTTATTTCTGTTTTAAAGTCTTTAGTACTGGTGGGAGGTGCCAGATGTGCAACTGTGAAGATTGCATGTTTCTTCTTTATCCACAGAATGGCTAACACATGGTTTGGCTTTGATATAAACTTCCCTTTGGTTGCCAGCCACACCCTCAGTATTATTCAACCTGGAGTTTGAATAACAGTGGTCTGTTTGACATGGGCCCCCCCCCCCTTGCCCATGTGTGCGGGTGGGTAGGTGGTGGGGGTGTCTGTGCGATTGCTGCGGCAGGTGGGCCGGGGTGCATGCACGCTCTCACTCTCCACCCATCACCCACGCACGGAGCAATGGGAGCCAATGGCAGATGCTCCATGGGTGGAGGTGGGTGGGCAGATGTCCGTGTAATGGGCTGCCCATGCACCATCCACAGACGTTCCCCCCCCCCCCCAGATGATTTATTTATTTTATTTATTTCGTAGATTTTTATTCCCCGCCGGGGTGAACCCCGTCGTCACTTCTGGACGGCGGCCACGGCCCGGAATTCCTGCAGGGATTCCGGCCCATGGCCAAATCAGGCAAGTGCTGCGGCCACATTTGCCGCGGCAGCCGCCCGTCTCTCCAGAGGTTGGGAGGCGGGGAGCATGGAGGGGTTGGGGCCGTGCGGCTGCACGTTACGCCGCGCGGCCCCGCCCCCTCCCCGATTCCCCACCGGGATCCCCCGGCAAGTCTGTTAGGGTTGTCCCGGTGGGGGATGAATACATTGATTTCGTGACGGGGCCAACTGGCCCCGTCACGTCTGAAAACACCCAATGTCCTGGAGTTTGGAGCAAACTGTGAGTCAAGACTCTTAAGAAGGGTTGTTGTGCCAGCTCCAGATGGGGGCCATGATCCTGATATATTCTGCAAGTCTCTGTTACTGTTTGGGGTTACAAGATTAGGTTTGTTTTGTTTTGTTTCTTTTCTTTCTTATATTTTTATCCCACCCAACCCTCTCATCTAGGTGACTTGGAGTGGCTTACAATTTTTTTTAAAAAAACAAACAACATAAAAACAATTACCATAACAACATAAATAAATCATATTACAATTCTGTAAAATTTATATACCCCCACCTAATGCATAAAAGAAAAAAAACAAAGAACATTCCCACCTCCCAACCCATCTAACCCTCCCATCCTCACCCACCAAACACCTGGTGGAAGAGCCAGGTTTTACACTTTCACCAGAAGGTGAGAAGGGCAGAGCTGAGGCAAACCTCCACTAGGAGGGAATTCCAGAGCGACAGCACAGCTGCCAGAACTCCCTCCTGTCCATGCGAACCCACCAATAATGCAGGACATCCAGGAGGGCACCCCCAGACGACCACAGGGACCGCTCAGGGGCCTATAGGGTGAGGCGATCACTCAAATAAGCAGGGCCCAGGTCATGAAGGGCTTTATAGGTCAAAACCAGTACCTCTTCACCAGATGTAATTGGCGAAAGGCACCCCTGGCCACAGCTGACACCTGGGAATCCAGGCATATCTGCAGATCCAGGACACCCCAGGCTCTGCATAGGTGGCACCAAAGGAGGAAGTATACCCCTGATAATGGGAAATCTCCTCAGCCAGAACCCCAGTCCTGCCTACTAACATCAACTCTGTTTTATCAGGATTGAGCCTCAATTGGCTTGACCTCATCCAATCCTTCACAGCGGCCAAGCACGGGGAAACAAAGAGACAGCAGGTCCTGGGTTGGATGACAATGATAGATACAGCTGGGTGTCATTTGAATACTGATGGCAGCGAACTCCCCAGCTGCACATGATCTCTCCAACGGTTTCATATACACGTTAAACAAGAGAAGGGACAAAATAGAACCCTACGAGACCCCACATGGGAGGCCACCAGGGGATGATGTAAAGTCCCCAAGCACCACCTGCTCTGTGATCTATCTGCAAGGTAGGAACAGAACCATTGCAAAACAATTCCGTCCATCCCCGACAGGTCCCGCAGGGATCACCAGCAACTCATGGTTAACAGTACTGAAAGCCAACTTTAAATCTTAAAAAAGAGTCATGCAGGCTTGAAGTTTGGAAACCACTGAGTAAAGAATACATATGTTGATAAATTGTTAAATTTCATCTGGGCAAGTTGTAAATGAACTTTTTTCAAAAAATATATATTAAAAAGCAACTTTAAACGATTAGAATTATGTTTAAGCTTGGAGGTTTGTTTATAAGTGTTCAATGCTTCTACTGTGTAATTTTATATTTGTATAAAATTATACAATTGTATACACCCACCTCCTACTGTATTTTATATTTTGTATTATATATTATACTTTTATGTTGTTTATCGCCCCAAGCTGCCCAGGCAGGAAGGGGCAGGTTATCAAATATTTATTGATATATAAATATATATTTTTATTTTTATATATATAGTTCTGTATATGTAGAACTATCATTACTGCTTCAGGAATTTCAAGCCATTGATCACTGTACACTGAAATTGCTAGTGTGCAGCTGAGCTGAAAGCTGAAACTTCTTTGCTTTTTTCTGCAGTGACTTACGTATTCTACTAGCCAAAAGCTACCTACCCCTAGGGTAGGGATGGCTATTGGTGGTATTGCCTTGTTAGCCTTCAAAAAGTTCTCAGTAAAATTTAGCAAATACAATTGATGCTCTTGCATGATCTCAGTTTGTTTGAGTTGGGGGCCTCATACCTAACATACCTAACATGACTGCTTTGCCGAAGGAAAACTGTTAAACTGACCATGGGGTGTGCATTGGGTGACCTCCCCAAAAGTTTGATAATGAGAGTGTGTATTAATTACGTTGTAATGAATGAATTCCTGCAGTACATAACAACTTGACATCTCCTAAAAGAGACCAACCGCATTTTTAGTGATTATTGATGGCTAGGTCAAAATCCAGTGCTTGGGTATTTCACCTGTAGTCTGTAGCACACAGTGAAATAAGTAAGTGATACCTTTTTCTGTGACCCCATTTTGAGACTCAGATATAAATCCATGACCCCAGACAGCAGCGAAGACCTGCAAAATGTAGCAAATATTGACGGGGGTTGTGACCCCATCTGCAGATGGCCTGATCCCACTTGGGGTCCTGGCCCATACAGACTATACATTTTCATGAAGGAGTAACGTAGGAGGCATTTTTGGTGAAAAGTTGGTAAACCCATTTTTCTACTTAATTTGAGTATGCTGAATCCAACGATGCTGTTTACCAAGCTCAATTTTGCCATTCTTGTACTGTAAATGAGAAAAAAAAATTGCACCTGAAATTGTTATATTTATTCATAATGGGCTAATTTTACAACGTTAATGTATATTGTACAGCGGAACAAAATACGGTTACATAGGTTATGTGGTCATTTGTAAGTAAAAGTAAGTAGAGGTTGCATCATGAGGTTTGTTGCTTCATACTTTGAACATTTTTCACTACCGAAATATGTCAGTTATAATGTCGGAGGTGATAGTTACTCATTCATGCAAGAACTTTCACTACTTTGGCATTTGCATGCTGTGGTGCATTGCAGTTTCCCTTCTTACAACTACAGTTGGTTGATTTGCATCCAGTAGAACAGCCACATGTGACAATTTCGACACAAGCATCAGGTATCGGAGCTAGTGACATGAGCTTTGGAACAAGTTTTCCATTGCATTGTGTCCAACCCATTTTCTCTGGTGCAGGTAGGTTTGGAATGTTATCAGCTGCTTGTCTCCACGTCATTGACTGATAATGAACTCTTTGTATGTGGAACTTTGGTGCATCACTTGTAGGATGCAATGCTTCAGGTGACCGACATTTGCCAAACAAAACCACTCTTGCCTTATCACAGATCCCTGCATTAGAAAGATTGTAAAACTTGCAGACCAAATTCTCCATTGACTTGTATGTTTCTTGTTGAAGATCACCTTTTCCTAGATTTTTTTAAGAAGACCAGGATCTGAGCAGAATGCTTTCCAAGCTGTTTCCTTGCCATGCCCAGCAATGCGGGAGACTGTATCACAGCCTGTGATTGCATGAAATAGAATTATATTAGTCAGATCTTCTAGTGAGTTGGACAACTTAGCCCAGAAGGTGCACACAGGAATATACTTTGGCTTTGCTGATGTGCCTGACTTCATCCACAACTTTTCACAAGTTATTTTGCAGAAATGTGCCACTAGCAGCACAAGGACATCAGTGTCATGTGCTGACACAACAACAGTGCTGACAGTGTGAATATAGTGCAGTACAATTCTTGTATCAGCCTCCTCATGTTTGGCTACCAATACATTTGTATCCACAGTGGAATTGGAAGACCTCACTGTGTCATCTTCTTTGAACCCACCGGAAACAATGATGGTCTTGTTCTCAGGTGAGAGTTGTTCAGAAAGGAAGCAAGCAAGATCACCCTTATTTTCTGAGAGAGCCAAGAAATTTGGCCAGTTGCTAGGAAGTGGAACAGTTCTGTCTTCAACAAATCTCCGAATAGCTTTAGTCCTTTTGATCGTTTTTGTCTTGTCCCTTCTTTGATAGAAGCTGACCTGTATCTGTCAAATGTAATGTCAGTCCGGTTGAAATGGTGTCCGCTCTGAAACACAGATTTCACAAAATTGTCAGCCAGGTCACCGAAAGTGGTACTGCCATAGGGTTTCCCTAGTGCCACCACACTTGCTTGGCCATCAACCACAAGACATGAAGTACCTTCAAGTGTCACCTGTGGAGGACATAGGATATCACTTGTTGAGACATCTGCAAGGACTGATTTGTTTCCAGCTCTGAGTTCTCCGTTCAGATCTGCGAGCTCAATTGGAAATGGCATCATTTCATGTTGCAATATTTTTGGAAGTTCTACTGCTCTTCCAGCTTCATAGGCCATGATTAAGAGTTGCAAGATGTTCCGATCAGCTTTTATGGTGACACCCTTGTCTTTTGTTTGTTTCTGCACCATGTAAAGAGATACAAATGTTTAGTCTTTACCTTCTTTAATGGAGCATGAAATTCCATGCTCCAAGTTCCCTCTGTTGGCGCCATGAGTCTTTCTTGAACAAAAGCAATCAACTGCTTCTGACCCAGTTGTTTAGCATTGAGCAGAGACTCTTGTATCATCTCTGTAGCCATATCCATTGTTCCAATGGCATGGAGAGTTGTGATAGATGAGTCAGGAGAAAATACATTGAATCTTTGCAAAGTCTGGAGCACTTTATATTCATCACAGTGATCTCGCTGTTGTCTTGCAGGAGTCGATTCATTACAGGTCATTGATTATCAAGTCCAAGTGCAAATATTGTCCTTGGTTGGGCTGCAATCTAGGAACGTAAATTGTATGACAGTGCCCACTTGCTGAGTGCAGAATATGTTTTTGTGATTCCTACAATTCCTCCTCCCCTCTTTCCTTTAGCATTCAGCCACTCTTTCCTGTGGCCAGGATCTACCTGATTGAACCTTCCACCCGAGCCTTTTGCAACCCAGTTGCCCTGCTGGAACTGCTGAAGAACCTCCTGGGGAAACTGGTGCATTTGTGCAAGATATATGGCTCCCCATCTAGCATAGTTTGTATGATCATCAGGGGCGGCTGGTGGCTTTTTAGTTTGGAGGGGCAGTAAGGCTGTCCTGGCCGGAGAGCCGGAGCCAGGGCAACAGTAGGCGGAGCCAGGGCAACGGTAGGTGGAGCCGAGCATAACCCAGCAGCAAGGAGTTCCCAGGGTTAACATCAGATGGCAGAAAACACAGTCTAAAATGCACTTCAAACGTATAAACCCCAAGCACAGGGAAACACTGGCAAAACCCAGCAGCAAGGAATTCCCAGGGTTAACATCAGAAAACAGTCTACATGCACATCAAGCTTAAAATAAATAATTTATAAACCCAAAACACAGGGAAACACAGAAAACACTGGCAAAACACAGCAGCAACGAGTTCCCAGGGTTAACACCAGAAAACAGTCTACATGCACATCAAGCTTAAAATAAATAAAGTATAAACCCAAAAGCACAAAATTTCCAGCATTGTGAAGACACCTAACTTCTTAAGATCAACAGCCTAGGGGGAGGAGGATGCAGGGTGGGTGCGTGGGTGGGGCAACAGCCTAGGGGGAGGAGGATGCAGGGTGGGGGAGGAGGAAACAGCCTATGGGGGAGTAACACGCAGACAGAACCATCAGAGAAACATTAAAGTGCAGTAAAATAAAGAGCAATCAATCAATCAATTTTAAACCAAACAAAACAAAAACGGTGGAAAGGGTCCAGAGAAATTAAAGGATTAGAAAGGGCAAGAACAAATATTAACAACTTGAACCAGCAGATCTTGGGACGCAAATCAAATCTCAGATCTTTTTACCAGCAAACTTTAAAGGATTTTCAACAAAACACAGTTTGAAATCACACACTGAGCTTTTAACCCTCCCCCCAAAAGAAACCACAGGCACCCACCCCTGTAAACTACCCCAGTCCACTCCCTCCTTTTACATTTTTATTTTTATAATTTTATTTCAAAAAATCTTTGATTTAAAAAAGCTAAACTAAATCAAAGATTATTTGAAATAAAAAGTAGAAAGGATGGATCAGCATGGGGAAGCTGACTTACCAGAAACAGCCAAGAATAATGAATCCAGTAATTGCTGTTGCCATTGAAGATCCAGTGTGTGAGAGACCCCACAGTTAATCACAGGGCCCGGCTAAGCACACCCAGGCTGAGGCTCCAGTCCCTCCCCGCTTTTTTCTGTGGCCAGGGATTGGCCAGGGCGATTAGTATGGAGCCCAATTTTGGTGGTTTTTTTTTTGCTGGAGGATTCCTAAAGGAATCCTCAAGCGCCTCCTCTGCCTGCCCAACTGAGCATGTGCGAGATACAAAGAAAAAGGGCTCCAAGACCCTCACCCTCTCGCACATGCTCAGTCACCCGCTGCTTCGCTCTGTCTGTCTCCAACACTCACACAGATCGGCGAGATCGCGTCTGCAGCAGCCGCCAGCACCACGTCACGTGTCAGTCTCACAGTCACTGCGGCTGCGTGAGCTGAGCACGCTGTCTCTGTGACACTAGGAGGGGAGCGGAGCGCCTCCCCCCAGTCGTTGTCCCCCTACGCCTGCCTGGCCCACCCACAGCGACGCATCATCAGGCTGAGGAAGCCTGCATTGCTGCGGTACTTTGCGCATGCGCAGCCGTGCATGCCACAGGCACAGCACTAGCGCCGCCACAGGGAATTCCCCAACAGAGCAGGCTGAGCGTCAGGCAGGCTAGGCAGCCGGAGCAGCAGCACACCGATCTGATCGCAAACAGTCTACAGTCTCAGATAAGCAAAGCGAGTCGCGCCGCGGCACCGTGCTTGCCGCTTTACCCCCGCCCGCCCCCTCGCCACCGCCAAAGTGAAAAGGGCCTGGGTCTGGGAGGATTTTTTTTTTTTTTTTTTAAACACTTCGGGCCAAGCAGCAGCTGGAGCCAGGACTTGTGGGGGGGGGGCACCGCCCCACAGCCCTTAACTATGAGCCGCCACTGATGATCATATCTGTGAAAATATGGCATCATTCTTCTGAATGCATTCAGGTGCAAATCCCAAATTGTGTCTCTCTGAGCTCTTATGCAGAGCAGAAGGATGCAAACCATGTCCATATACTGCCACCAGAACTGAAAGTTAGGATTGTTGGCTGTTCTGCTTTGCAGAAATGCTGCCATTTGGTCACAGAATCTTGCCATGGATAAGGTTTTTTTTAGTAGTTCATGTTAGTCGTCATCTGTATGGGATTGTGCAGCAGTCAACAAATACTGGCTGAGATCACTATCGTGTTCCTGGATATAGGACAAAGGTTGTGGCAGAAGCAGTTGCCACAGTGCTTGTAGAGTGATCTTGTGAGCACGAGTTCCTTTGGCATAGTCCTTTCCTGCCATTACATGTTTTGCAGTATTTTCACCTAAAAGTCCGTTTTCTGTCCACATTTGTGACAATCTTGAGTCCTGCATATGCTGGTCTGTTACTTTCAAGAAGTTCATGGATGTGTGCAGGCCTCTTAAGCGTGGAATCAGTACATCCCTATATGCAGGTACTTTCCACTTTAGCTCCATAAGCTGAGGAAAGAGAGCTTGATCAACAATTAGTACTACGTGTTTCTGATCAAATGAGTTGGCAACATGTATGATTCTTTTTACAACTGTATTTAAGGTGTCAGTGTCATGGGCAGGTGCCTGTATAATGGGCATATAACCAACAGTTGTTACTTCTGGGTTGGTTTGGCTTAACTTTGTATTGAAACTAGTCCAGCCTGTCTGGGTCTTCATTTTGTGTTAAGAAAGAAGGCAATATCTGTTGCCTGTGCTTTCAAAATTGGAGCAGATTCATATGCAGGTGTGGTAAACCATTTCTCTTTAACATAGTCATCAAACTTTGGCTCACTGGCAACTTCTACAATATTAGGAGGAAAGATGGTTTCATAACCTCTGGAACTCTGAGTTGCATGCTTACTTGGTGTATTATCACTCAGGATAACAGTGGAGGAAGGTCCTGTCTGCCAGGCAGCATATGTGGCATGAAGTGTATTTTTTCCATCAAGTGTAGAGTCATTAATATCAGTGCTGTCAGCAGTAAAATGAAGGAATCACCCTTTAGCTATGTTTGGTAGGATCACTGATCCATTTTCAGGATCCATAGATGTTAGTGTATTCTTAGCTAATGCTGTGTCAAGCCTCAATATAACCTTGTAGCCAATAGTATGTCCAGCTCTGTGAAACAAAACTACCAACTGCTTGAATCTTGTAATCTGATGTAGAGTGCTCCCAAGTCCAACGTGTTTAGGTGTCCACCTCCTTCCACCGCTTACACAATATATTAGATGTTGTGCAATACTGAGCAACCTGGACTGTTTGAAGGACTCCTGCTTGTCTTCCCCATCTGATGTATCCATAACTGGTTCATCATCACTATCATGATTATCGTCTTCTTCATTCACTTCCTCCTCATCAACTTCTAAAAGAGATTGGCCACCAAACAGAAGGTTTAAAAACATATAGCGGCTGTCTGGCACACAGGCTATTGCCTCTTCCTGAGTTACAGTTAGACCCATGTATGCAGGCTGGGCGAGTGTATCTGACCTCAGTTTGAGTGCAAGGTGTACCATCGAGAGAAAGTAATCTTCACGGGGCTTGTAAACTGGAATGGTGAATGAATCCTCATCTTTGTCTACATCAGCCATGCCAGAGATGGGGATGTGACAAAATTTGATGGGCACTAATACTGTTTGTCTCTCAGAAGCAGCTTGATCATGCAGTACAATAAAATTATACACATCAATATAGGGCAACAGTTTCTCTTTAAATGTGTGCATTCGAGTAAGAAATGAGTGTGGGACTGTGCCAGCTTCGCTTGCCCCAGAGTACAGTAACGTTTCCATACCTCAGACAGTTCAAGAACATGGCCTTGTTCAGCAGAGAACTTTAACTCCTTAATAAGCCACACAATTGCAAGACCAGTGTTTTGTGCATCACCTTCAGGTTTTGAGGTTTTCTTTAAAAACTGCTTGTAGCAACTGGGATGGTATTTGTCTTCTGCTGCAATTAAATTAGTTACCACTGATAGTCTGACACATAAGGCATGGCCATATTTGCCTGTTTCCAGTATTCTTCGACTTGTATTGAATGTAGTTACGGATGAGAGCTTTTCTTTAGAACTTTCATCCTGGCAGAACATACAGAAATTCCAGTTCATGGGTTGCGTGAAACTTCTCAATCCTGATTCAGAAGTTTGGGGAAGAGATTGAGCCCTTGATTTTGAATCACACTTACTTGTTGACCGGGCATTTTCTAAACATTGTTTCTGTAACCTGTTGATTTTACCTTTATCTGTAAATTGTGCATAGCAATATCTATGCCAAACCAAGGATTTGCCTCCGTCAGATTGCAAAGCAGTGGTGGTTCGTTCAGTAGCTTCCTTGTACATTGAATCTCTCAGTTTGTGCCTTGCATTTGCTACCTCCTGTATTGTAGATAACCCCTTTTCACTTGCACAAAAGACAGAATCAGGTTTCACTTGCTGCCATATAATGCACTGTTCATATGACACTGTTGCTGGTCTCTTCAAGAGTAGTAGTGGCTCCATGGCTTACAAATGCCTGAAACAGCAATAAAAATTGATATGTTACACTGATAGAAGCCTAAGCTGTTGCTGCAGCAACAGTCATGAATGATTCAGTAAATTATTATTACTAGTATCTGTACATGGCAAAATATGTTCAAATATTCTTCTGTATGAGGTGGTCATTTTGAATTCCAATTTTCTAGTTCTTCCTGTGGGAATTCAGCCTGGTAAACAGAATATTTGGATTCAGCATACTCAAATTATGGTATAAACACTGTTTACCAACTTTTCACCAAAAATGTCTCCTGATTAATAAATAAAGACATTTATGGAAAATTGCCCTAGACTAATAGTTTGGGAGCCTTCAGAAAAGTGCTATATTTTCAAAACTCTGACACTGAGGAATTGTGGAAATTGTCAGTGACCCTACTAAAAGGACCTGCATTGTTGTTGTTTTATCTGATTGCCCCATCTCTTTTGTGTGCTATGCAAATTTTCTGTGGAAGGAAAATTCATGGTCTGTATTTAGACTTTGACCATATAAGGACTGTGGCTCAGGGCTTCAATTCTTATGCGTATGGGTCATTTGTAAACGGATCTTTGTTAACCAAATACTGATCAGTGCCAGTGGAATAAGCTTAATATTTATCCAAATATTACTGTCTTAATGGGTCAATTTTATGCATCACAGCATGTGTGTTCAAGGATTGCGTGCAACTGTATATTTGTTTGCAATGGTTTGTTGTATGTATGATATTGTCCTCTTTCATGGGTGCTATATTAAACTCTGCCTTTTTTCCCCCTCATGGTTCAAAAGATTTGATGATTATCAGAGGTCTATCTGAACTTGTTCTATCTGGAAATAAAGTTGGAATTCAGTTGAGATTAGGCTCTCCTGCAAAATATCAAACGCACCCTTGTTTTGCTGCTGGAAATAGAGCATTTCATGTGGGATTTTGGCATTTTTAGCTGCTTGCTTGAAAAAGCAAGGCAGTGCAGAGGAATCTGAAAGCTAGAACTACAATGGAGATAATAGGCATTTAATGATGAAGATGAGATTAGATATGATCATAAACCCTAGTTTAGCATGTGACCCAAAGTGCTTGACTGCCAAGCTGCATGATCTTTCATGCATTGCAGATAATGGGTTTTATGGTTATTTTTAGGAATCATGTTCCAAACGCTCATTATATTTCTTGACTATCTTCCAGTACCTGACATAGCAGAGGTATATGTTGTTGGGTGACCTGCTTAACTTAGTGGTGCTATTCCTAACAGTGAAGCTAGGAATTTGTCAAAATGTGTGACCCTGCTTTCTTCATTTTTGATAAGTCTTGGGGTACTTCAATATTCACGCCAGCGCCAGTCTTGGGAGGGGCAGAACATGAGTTCATGGCCGCCATGGCAACCATGGGCCTGTCCCAAATGGTCATTGGCCCAATGCATGATGTGGGGCATACCCTGGATCTAACTTTCTGCACCGGCCTTGAGGCAGGGGATCCGTTAGTGGGGCAGCAGATCTCTTGAAATGGACAGATCATTACCTCATACAGACCAGTCTCCTGGCGCATGTCTGCCCCCAGAGAGGTGTGGAACCAGTTTGGTTAGATCGCCCCTGGAGCTTAATGAAACCAGTGAGGTTCCGGAATGCTCTTTGGGAATTACCCTCTGATCTTGATGACTGTTTGCTCTATGACCTCGTTGCTTTTTGGAACGCTTTGCTGACGGAGGCCATCGACTGAACGGCTCCCAGGCATCCGGTCCCTCGGCATCGCAGGTCGTCTTGATTTACGAAGGACCTGCGACGGCTGAAGCAGGAAGGGTGGTGGTTAGAGCAACGGTGGTGCTGTTCGCATATTGAAGCCGACAGGTTGCAGCATAGAGTTAGTTTAAAAGCTTATGCTGTTGCTGTGCGAGTAGCAAAGAATGAGTTCTTTGCTGCCCTCATAGCATCTGAGAAATCTTGTCCAGTGGACCTTTTTTGGGTGGTGAGGGGGCTGTTTGGTCCAGCCTCCCTCTGCCTGGAACTGGAACCTTCCAGTGCCTGCTGTGACATGTTTGTTGATTACTTTGCGGATAAAATTGCTCAGATTCACCACAACTTAGATGCCGCAATTAATACATTAGGAGAACCAGAGGTTATGGAAGCCCCACCTTGTCCAGTTTTGTGGGATCGGTTTCAGTGGGTGTTGCCCACTGATGCGGATGATGTTCTTGGGGCAGTCAGAACCACTGCTTTTGAACTAGATCCATGCCCGTCCTGGCCGGTTAAGGCCAGCCAGGAGACTTTGGAGCCGTTGCTGGCGGGGTGGTCAATGCCTCCCTTCGGGAGGGCAGAGTGCCAGGCTGCCTCAAAGAGGTGGTGATGTGGCCTCTGCTCAAGAAACCATCATTTGACATTGACTCCCTCACCAGTTTTCGTCCTGTCTCTAACCTTCCTTTTTTAGGGAAGGTTACTGAGTGGGTGGTGGCTCAGCAGCTGCAGGGGCATCTGGACCACATCAGTTTCCTATATCCCTCACAGTTCAGCTTTTGTCCAAGTTATGGCACTGAGACAGTGTTTGTGGCCTTGGTCAACGACCCAGGGTCAATCAACCCTGTTGATTCTGTTAGAACTGTTGGCTGCATTTGATACCGTTGAACTTGAGACGTTGATAACTCGCCTGGGGGACTGAGACAGGGTGGGTGGAACTGTTCTTGAATGGTCCGCTCTTTCTTGGCCAGAAGAACTCAGCAAGTAGTGCTGTGGGGTTGTTCCTCATCCCCCCCCCCCCCCCCC
>QEPC01015764.1:1897853-1920919 GCA_003113815.1 Sphenodon punctatus | reverse complement strand
CCCCCCCCCCCCCCCCCATGATTTCTCGTATGGAGTCCCACAGGGTTCCGTTCTGTCCCCTCTCCTGTTTAATGTGTATATGCATCCATTGGGTGAGGTCGTGAGAAGGTTTGATGTTTACTGTCATCAATATGCTGATGACACCCAACTCTACCTCTCTTTTTCATCACACCCAGACCTGGCAGTCTCTGTGCACTGCTTACCCGGTGTTTGGCGTCTGTGGTGGACTGGATAAGGGCAAACCATCTGAAGCTGAATTCCAACAAGATGGAGGTGATGCTAGTGGGAAGGGCAGTGGGGTTGGCGTCCCCCATCATTGATGGGGTTCACCCTCCATTAGTCCTTCAGGTTCGTAGTCTGGGGGTGCTCCTCGATTCTCATCTCTGCCTGGATGACCAGGTGGAAGCTGTGGCAAGGAGTACATTTCGCCAATTACATTTGGTGCAGCGGTTTCAGCCGTACATCTTAAGACTTCAACCTGGCTACCATCATCCATGCTTTCATCACCTCAAGACTAGACTATTGTAACATGCTCTATGTGGGGCTATCCATGGTGACAGTTCAGAGGCTGCTGCTGCTGCTGCAGAACGCAGCGGCCTGTCTCCTTACAGGAACGGGTCGCTGTATGCACGTTACTCCAGTGCTCCGTTTTTTGCACTGGCTGCCTATAGTCTTCCGAGCCAGATT
The DNA here is from genome assembly GCA_003113815.1 of Sphenodon punctatus. Classification (NCBI taxonomy): domain Eukaryota; kingdom Metazoa; phylum Chordata; class Lepidosauria; order Sphenodontia; family Sphenodontidae; genus Sphenodon; species Sphenodon punctatus. Next base: position 1,920,232 of record QEPC01015764.1, on the reverse strand, counting down.
CAAGGTGTCAGTGCTTGCCTATAAAGCCCTATATGGCCTGGGCCCTACCTATTTGCGCAACTGTCTCACTCCCCAGGCCCTGGATTGGCCCTCGTGATCTACTGGGGGGGCCTTCCTTGAAATCCCCCGCGTATTGCGGAGGATGACTGTGAAGAGGGTGTTCTTGGTGGTTGCACTGAGGCTGTGGAATTCCCTCCCAGAAGAGACCCGTGTGGCCCTGGACCTCTCCTCCTTCCAACATTTGTGTAAGACCTGACTGTTCTGCCAGGCTTTCGGCGAGGGAGATGGGTAGGGAGGGGTGTGGAGGGTTAGGGAGGGTTTTTTGTTATACTTTGTGGCACCTCAGTGTGGGTGGTGGTGGTGATTTTAAATTTTTTAATATATTTTATATTGTTTGTCTTATGTTTTTGTAAGCCGCCCCGATCTGTTTTTGCAGGAGGGGTGGGGTAAAAATGTAAATAAACAAATAAGAGTTTGGGATTATAAATTGTTTGTGCTTTATATAATAGGCAGCATTTTGCCCAAGGACTCATGTTCACTGTGTTTTCTCCATTGCCACCAGTGGGGAAAACGCAATGAACATGGGTCCTTGATTGTGCCTTTTTATTTATCTTCCTTTTAAACTATCTGCTATTTTTGGCTTCCCTTATCCCCTGTTCATCTTTTTCTTTTGATATTGCAAACCTAATTCTTAGAGTGCTGAGGTAGTGACTGCAATGGCTTGTTCTCTTCTCTACAGTTAACTAAACTCTTGTCTGCGCAGGTGTTTGAAGCTGTTATATCTTGGATAAATTATGAGAAAGAGTCTCGCTTGGAACACATGGCTAAACTGATGGAGCATGTTCGTCTCCCTCTTTTGCCGAGGGATTATCTTGTACAGGTTAGCATGTTCAGAAATATTCTTCACATTCATATCAACACTAGCTTGTTTCATAGCATATGGTTGGGCCAACTGCTTCTGACGGACGGACGGACAGACAGATGCGACAAAAGCTACTGTGGATAAACTTTCACATCTGTGTGCAGTGACTGATGCAGCCTTTTGCACCGCAATAGCTTCTCTCTGAAGGGTGACTGCATTTTGGTGGCTACTGCAAAGGGTGACTAGGGGTCTGAGAAATCTGGAGATCTGTTTTTAAATGCATCTCCCCCACTTTAAATCTGAAACTTATGTCCTGATTCTGCAGCAGCTTCATAAACGCAGAGCTCCTACAGACTTCCAAGAATGTATGTCTAGATCAGGGGTGGGGAACCTCAGGCCTGAGTGCCAAATGCAGCCTGTGACTAGTTTTTACTTGCCCCTCTCCAGTTCCTGGATCTTGTCCCCTGGATCCACTCCCTAGCCTTAAGCACTGAAAGACTGCGCTCAGGGTAAGGGAGCAGAGATGAGGGCATGCACATTAGGACAGGGTTGAATCCATGGCACAGAACCCTGATCAGGTCCCTCCTCTTCTCTTGTGATTTTGATTTTGCAGCCACAGTAAGACTCTCTAGTGAAATACTACATTAAAATAATCTTTGTTGGCATTCCCAGACAGTTGAAGAAGAAGCTTTAATCAAGAATAATAATACATGTAAAGATTTCCTTATTGAGGCCATGAAGTATCATTTGCTTCCTTTGGATCAAAGGCAATTGATAAAGAACCCTAGAACGAAGCCAAGGACACCAGTCAGCCTGCCAAAGGTAAGCTAAGTTCCCTGTGTCTTTTTCTAAATGGAGAAAGTTGGTAGACTTTACATGTTGTCTCCTAGTTCTGTTGCATTCAAGCTTTTCTGTTAGAGTCTTATTCCAAGCCCATCTGAAGTTGACTTGCTTTATGAATTCTCTCCATAAAGAGCTTTTGGCACAAAGTAGGATGATGCAGTCCTCCCCAGGATATACGATATCTTCACATTTGCCATAGTGTTCATCCTAAGAATCTCAGACCTGTCTTAACTTCAGCACCAAGAAAAGTGGGCACACTAATAAAAGCAGATTAGACATTTACAGCTTCATTGTGGGACAGATGAGAACATTACTTGATCGGCTATTTATTATTAGAAACATGGAAATCCTCTTGTCAAACCCTCTGCTTTGGGCAGTTGTCCCCACTGGACTTTCTTGCACCGTCCTCTGCTATTGGCGATGCTGTTGGAGATGGGACATTGCACTAGGTAGACCACTGGATCAGATTCAGGATGGGATTTACTACATTCCAGTTTGCCACTGTTGGATTCTCAAAGTGTACTATCAGAGGGATTGGATGCAGTACTAGTGATCTCTAGATTAGAGTTTGAGAACCACTGGTGTATGGGTGTTAGTGTTGTCTGGGGTGTCTAACTGGAGCATCCGGTATATTTAATTGTGGGAAAGGCTAGAATGCAACTTGTTGTCTGAGGTGAGAGAGGAAGAGGCTGCTCAAACCAGCCTTACTTGATGCAGAGCTGAATCTCAGTGAATTCTAAGCAGCTTTTAAAACCAGAAATGGCACAGAAAACCCCCCACCCCAGGTCAGCTCCCTGTACTAATACAAAAGCTGTACAGTAGTCTGCCCTCTGCTTTCATTAGCGAAGAAAGAGTTGGTAGAAAGAGAAACTTTCTTCCTCCAAAGTATGTAGGTGATGTGCACAGAGAACTATCATTGAATAAGTTGTTAATGAGAATTTCAGAGATTGCAAAGAGTCAAGAATCATGTACGAGAATTATGTATTTCCCCCCACATATAAACCATAGGGAGTTAGATTTGTGAAGGAAGAACTTTTTTTTATCTCATCCGGATGCAGCATTCAAATGCTGATGCATCTTGGACGGTGACTACCATTAAATTGCCTGCCGACAGTGTAAGCATCACATTTGCCTGCATATTGTGTAGGTTTCATCTTCTGGCTCTTGGCTTATGTATAGAGCTTACCTTTGGGGATGTCATGACAGTCTTCCATTTACTTTTTATCAACTGTCAGGCCTTGAGTTCCACACCTTTTTGAGCCTGGGTGCTTGTATAGGGGAAACAACTGTGTCCAAATCATAGTAGCAAGAAGTTGAAAAATCTGAGAAATCATCTAGCACCGTCTTTTCAACATTGAAGAAATCTTTGGGTCTCCCTTCCCTCATAAAGAAAGGGAGAGTGATTTTGACTCTTCACCCAGGGAGCTTGTTTAGATCCATGATTCAGACAATATGCCTTGCCAGTGGAGATTGTTGCCTATTACATAATCTCTATTGTTTTGTCAATTCCTCGTCTTCAACTTCCTGAATTCTAGAGAGGACTCTTCTTGGAAGGCTCCTACAGACCAATAGGTCACTTTGTTGTTCATTGTCTCAGTTTCATTCTGCTGCTTCTATATTAAATAGTTCTATCTGGATGCTTATCCACTGGTGTCTGCTTCATGGTTTTAAAAAACGTGTACACTGTTATATGATCTCTTTACTTAAAATGCAAGCCAAGGGAGCCATTGTGGTATGATGTCTAAGTGTGCAATACTTTGACCAGTAAGTAGGGGGGGGGAACCCCAGTTCTAGTCTTGCCTTGGCCAGAAACTCACTGGATGACCTTGGGCCAGTCATAATATTCTCTCAGCCTATAATACTACCCCTCCACAAATAAAAGAAAGAGCTCTCTCGATCCTCCTGTACGCTGACGACATTGTGCTGTTATCACAAACTAAACAAGGGCTGCAGCAGTGTCTGGATTCTTTAAATTATTACTGTCTAAGAAACTCCTTGACGGTTAACATTGATAAATCCAAGGTAATGTGCTTTGGCACTGCGCGCATAAAGCATAAATGGTCGTGTAGCACACAGGAGATGATCTTAACACTACATTATACCTATTTAGGTATAATTTTTGTAAATACGAGAACATGGAGGGAAAATAATGAGAAACTAGTAGCGAAAGCAGTGCAATCAGTTGGATGTATACTTAGATTATACTATGCGACACCAGCGGCTTCAGTTGAGCAATTACTAAGCATCTTTGGTTTAAAGGGTCTTCCCCAACTATTGTATGCAGGAGAAATAACATCAGTTGGATATATTAGCAAGCTGGAGACTCCACAAAACCATTTTTTACTAAATATCTTGGGAGTGTCAAGAGCAACTCCCCTGACAATGCTACGAGCAGAGACGGGAACCATGTCAGTGCTTCTCGCCTGTCTCTGCTCAATCTTCCGCATGGGTTGATCCGCGGTTGGGCCGCAGGAAGGCAGAAGACGATCTCCAATACGCATGCGCCGCGGGGTCAGCCCCTCTTTCACCAGTCTTTCTTCTGCCTTCGGGCAGCACGGAGGTGATTTCTAATAAGGAAACTGAAAGACAAAAATAAAATAAAAATAGTATTAAAAGGGAGGCCTGCCAGGCAGACGGGGTTTCCAATACGGTCTGTCTCCCTGTCACAGGGATTGGAGCCGGAGAACAGGGCTCCCTGGGGCTCACAGGAGGGTGAGTGAGCCAGGCAAGCGAGCAGGGCAGACGGGGGGCGCCAGCCAGAAAAGGCAGCGCGGAAAGCCCGGGTCAGATCCCTGGCAAAGTGCCTGGGAATGGGGGATCCGGGGGGGGCGGAATTAGAACTAGGGTAGAGAACCCCTGGTGGTGAGGACTTTACCACCACCATCCCGCTCTAGGAAACCGCACCGCAAGGCGGGAGTGGCTCCACACCGCAGCACAGAGGGCAGCCCACGTGAAGGGCGGGAAACTGAGCCTGGGACAACAGCCGCACAAGGCCCGAGTCCCACTGCAGGGAGCGGGAGCTATAAGCACTGCAAAATGACAGAGGGCCAAACAGCAGCGGGGGAGCTGGAACAACAAGAGGAGAACACGCAAGTATCCATGGCCACAGCTATGGAAAAGATTTTAAAGTCTATGGACAAACTGTGAATTGCATGTGCAGGGACTCCCCAGACCGGCCACCCCCTTACCCAAAGGAAAGGGAAAAAAGGCGGGGAAAAGGGCCTCTGCAATTTCCAAGTGCTCTACAAAAAAGGCTTGTAAGAGACACAAAGGGCCACAAGGGGGAGCCATAGAACACATTTCTCCTCAGGAGAAAGTTCTGAGGGAGAACAACCCAGGAAAAGGAGGGAAATGGTACAAACAATCCTCTCCTCCGCCTCTCGCCAGGACTCAGAGCAAGAATGTGATGAGGCAGGCCCCTCGGGTTCCCAGGACACTGTACCAGATCCCAGAGATAGGGACAGGCAGTTCCCGATCGCATACAGGTACTCACTTCTCTCCCAAGTAACAAAGACTCTAGACCTGAGAGAAAAACAGGTGTAGGGAGACTCCTCAGACTCTCAAGATGATGAGGAAAGGGAACATATGCCTTCCAGCCATGGTAGAGAGCAAGGCATACCACTGGATAAAATATTTGAAAGAATGGTGATCGAGGAGTGGAAGCTGCCTGATAAGGCGCATAGGATGAATAGGACACAGGCATCCTTGTACACCTTCTCCAGGAAGAAGGATACAATATTTAAAAACCCCAAGGTGGACGCAGCGGCAGTCTCACTGGCAAGGGAAACAGTATTCCCCACGGAGGGGGACTGTTATCCAAAAGAGCCTACGGATAAGGCAGTGGATGGGGCCCTCAGGAAAACCCTGGAAGCAGCAGCCACAGTGACCAGGGTAAACATCGTGTCCTCCTATGTGGCCAGGGCATTGCTCGCCTGGATTCAGGAGGCACAGGACCCGGAGGTATCAGACACCAGGGCTCAAACTCTGGCTTCAAGGATAGCACTAGCCACAACTTTTTTAACAGACTCCACAGTGGATGCCATGGGGTGGTCAGCTAGAGCAATGGCAAACTCTGTAGCAGCCAGACGTAGGGTCTGGCTTAGGTTGTGGCAAGGAGATGGGACAGCCAAAGATCTTCTGGCATCCGCTCCATGCAAGGGCCACAAACTGTTTGGGATCTGTTTAGAAAAGGTCCTGGCAGATGCCAATGACAAGACAAAGGCAAAGAACCTCCAACAAATGGGGTCAAAAAAGAAGCCTTTTCGTGCCCAAACATACAACAGATCCAGACCATACTATGGAGGTCCCTCATTTGGAGGGTTTAAAATATTCCAGCAGCAGAATAGAGAAGGACAAGGGAACTTTTTATTTCGAGGAAGGGGGCGGGGGGCGGAAGTTCCCAAGGTTCAATAGACAGAGACCAAAGGGATCGCCGACAGGACAGTTTAAACAAAATGCCTGACTATCAAAGGGGCCAAAATGTGGGGGGCAGGCTCCAACTTTTCTCAGGTCTCTGGGAAAAATCAACTACAGACAACTGGGTATTAGAAACAGTAAGTCACAGATATCATATAAACCTATGGAAATCCCCAAAGCAAAGATTCCTGGCAGCCCCCACTTAAAAAAAAAAAAAGGTAGAGAAACAGGAAGCCATGACCAGGGAGATTCAGAGACTCCTTCAAGTGCAAACAGTAGAAAGAGTTGCAGCAGATCAAAGGGGACACGGTCTTTATTCCATCATGTTCCTGGTACCAAAAAAGGAGGGAACATGGAGGGCGATCTTGGACCTCAAATATCTAAACAAGGTAGTAAAACCGCAGAGGTTCAAGATGGAGACGATAACATCTATCTCCTAGTCTCTCACACAAGGGGATTGGATGGTGTCACTAGACTTGCAGGCAGCCTACCTACATATACCAATATGGCAGCCACAGAGGAAGTGGCTCAGGTTTTGCTACCAAGGGGAACACTATCAGTTCAAGACGCTCCCCTTTGGCTTGTCATTGGCCCCGAGGACATTCACAAAGGTACTGATCTCCCTGGTAGCAAACCTAAGGAGGGAAGGGGTTCACATTTACCCATATTTAGACACCTTGGTCATAGCGTCATCCCCTTCCAAGACCAGACAGGACCTGAACCGGACAATACAGTACCTGTCAGACCATGGGTTTCTGATAAACCTGCAAAAGGGTCACTTACAGCCGACACGCAGGTTGGAGCACTTGGGGGTGCTCATAGATACAACCTTAGGAGCCATTTTGATACCTCCGGCCAGGCAAAACAAAATCAGAACCCTCATTCTCCTATTAAGACAGCAAAAGAGAATGAGACTCAAAACCCTGGCTCAGACCCTGGGGTTGTTAGTCTCTTGCACCAAGCAGGTGCAGTGGGGCAGGTTTCACCTCCGTCCATTACAGAGGCTGCTGCGACCTATGCAGCGAGAGTTAACAATGGGACTGACCCCCTGGGTATGCATTCCCCCAGAGCTAGGTGCCTCAATGTCCTGGTGGTTAGACCCCGAAATCTTCAGGGAGGGGCACCAATAACCGAGCCAATCAGAGCAAACGTTACCACGGATGCAAGTCTCACAGGCTGGTGGGACCACTCCGACACTACCTCAATCCAAGGCCTGTGGAGCAGGTCAGACCAGAAACCGAGCATAAATTTCCTAGAGCTCAAAGCGATAAGACTAGCATTGGAGAGCCTAGGACCCAATCTACAGAGCAAGGACATCCTGATTTATACAGACAATATAACGGCCAAGGCCTATATAAATCATCAAGCGGGGTCCAGGTCACTGACTCTGCACAAGGAACCGGTGAGAATATTCAGATGGGCCCAGAAAAATGTACAATCGCTGAAAGCACTCCATATAAGGGGTGAGGACAACAACCTGGCGGACTGGCTGAGCCGGCAGACAGTGGACCTTCATGAATGGGTACTAGACAGGACAGTGTTCCAGGAGCTAGTAGTTCAGGTATGCCTTTCCGTAATGGACTTGTTTGCAAACCAGCACAACACACAGGTGGCGAGATTTATGTCCAGAGCCCAGTGAGCTTCGGCGGAAGCAGTGGATGCTCTGAACCAACCGTGGCCCAAAGGACTACTTTATGCCTTCCCGCCAGTACTGTTAGTGGCCAGGGTTATAGCCAAAATAATCAGAGACAAGGCACAGGTGCTTCTCATAACACCATGGTGGCCACGCAGACCGTGGTTCTCGGACCTCATAGCTCTTAGTCGAGGCAGGTACATTTCACTAGGAACAAGCCCAACACTACTGCCTCAGGGGCCTCTGCTCTGCGACAAGATCCACAATTTAAATCTGACAGCGTGGGCATTGTCAGGGAAACACTGAGGAAACAAGGTTACTCAGACGCAGTCCTTGAGAAAATGCAACAGGCTTCCCGACCATCCACAAGGAGGTCATATAAAGCCACGTGGAACGTATTTGCCTTATGGGCAACCGACGGGACTAGATCCATGCAAAGCCCAGATTAGGGATATTTTACAGTTTCTTCAGGAAGGGTTAGACAAAGGGTTAAAACAGAATACTTTGGCCAGGCAAGCAGCAGCGCTAGACTCGGTGCAGAGAACAGTGTCAGGGAAGCAAATATCCTCACATAGACATGTTAAACAATTCATTAGAGCTGCGAGAGCCATCGTTCCACATGTGGTACATAGATACCCATCATGAGATCTAAATCTAGTACTAGATGCACTCACCAGGGCACCCTTTGAACCACTAAAACATATTTCCTTGTTTATGTTAACAGTTAAAGTAGTATTTCTCATGGCAGTGACATCAGCAAGGAGAATATCAGAATTCGGGGCCTTGTCCACAGAGGAGAACTTCTGCTCCTTTCAGGAACAGGCAGTTGTGCTTAGAATAGACGAGGCTTTTATACCCAAGGTCAATTCACCTTTTCACAGGGGCCAAGAGATAATACTCCCATCCTTCTGCCTGAATCCTACTCACCCAAAAGAGAGGTTATGGCATAAACTAGATGTTAGGAGGGCATTAAAGTTATATATCCGTAGAACCCAAGGTTTCAGATCCACTTCGGCTCTTTTTGTAGCCTTGGGACCCGGGTACAGAGGCAAGTAAGCGTCTAAGACACTCATTTCTAAATGGGTGAAGCGGTGTGTACCGGAAGCATATAGGGCGAAAGGGAAAATTCCCCCAGTACAAATATGGGCGCACTCAGTTCGTAGTGCCGCTATGTCCTATGCTTTTAAGGCAAGGACTCCGTACGAGGAGATTTGCAGGGCAGCCACATGGTCTTCTCTGCACACCTTCGTACGCCACAGCAACTGAGGTAACAGTAGTTAAAGCGAAAGCTTTCTTTCTTATGTTGGTGGAGAAAAGGATTAAGGCAACTCCGGACAGAGAAATAATTTGATAAGTCTGATATGTATAGTGATCTGAATTATATTGTATTTAATTAAGTTGGTTCTCTTTTAATGCCTTGTTGGATTTGATATGTTTTAAATATTTGTTATAGCAAAATTGCTGATACAATAAACATTTGATTTGATTCTCTCAGCCTAACCTACATCACGGGTGTTGCGAGGATTAAAATTTGTGTTGTATGTAAAGTGCTCTGAGTGCCATGGCAGGGGTCCCTTTTTAGGGAAGGTTATTGAACGGGTGGTGGTCCAGCAGTTTCAGGGGCATCTGGATCGGGTCAGTTTTCTTGATCATTCACAGTCTGGCTTTCCCCCTGGGTTTGTCACTGAGACTGCACTTGTAGCTTTGATTGATGACCTGCGCCGTGAATCGGATCAGGGTAGATCATCCCTTTTGATTCTATTAGATCTGTCGGCAGCATTTGATACCATTGACCATGAGATGTTGGTGGCCGTCTGTGGGACTGGGCAGGGGTGAGCGGAGTTGTTCTTGAATGATTATGCTCTTTCCTGGCCAGGATAACTCAGCGGGTGGTGCTTGGGGAGTGTTCATCATCTCCCCGGAATCTTACGTGTGGAGTCCTGCAGGGTTCTATTCCGTTCCCCCTCTTGTTCAACATGTACATGCAGCCCTTGGGCGAGGTCGTGAGAGGGTTCAGCGTACACTGTCATCAGTACGCGGATGATACCCAACTTTACCTCTCTTTTTCTGCAGACCCAGACCTGGCAGTCTCAGTGCTCACCCAGTGTCTGGTGGCTGTGGGGGATTGGATGAGGTTGAGCCGTCTGAAGCTGAATCCTAACAAGACGGAGGTGATTCTGGTGGGTAGGGCTGAGGGGGTGGTAAACCCTGTTATTGATGGGGTCTGCTGCCCTTTAGCTTACCAGGTCCGTAGACTGGGAGTGCTTCTCGATTCACAGCTCCGCCTGGATTTCTAGGTGGTGGCTGTGGCGAGGAGTGCCTTTTGCCAGTTACATCTGGTGCGACTGTTGTGACTGTATGTTTCAGACTCTGACCTGGCCACCATCATCCATGCCTTCATCACCTCTAGACTGGAATATTGCAACGTACTCTACATGGGGCTATCTTTTGGTGATGGTTTAGAGGCTGCAGCTGGTGCAGAATGTGGCGGCCCATCTCCTTACGGGGACAGGTCGTCACGAGCACATTACACTGGTGCTCCGCTCTCTGCACTGGCTGCCTATTGTCTTCCGGGCTCGATTCAAGGTGTTGGTGTTAACCTATAAAGCCCTAAATGGCCATGGCCCCGCTTACCTGTGGGACCACTTCACTCTCCAGGCTGTGGTGCAGCCCCTGTGGTCGGCCAGGGATGCCTGACTTGAGGTCCCCCAGGTCTCCTGGGTGGTGATGATGGGGAGGGCATTCTTGGCTGCTCCTAGACTGTGAAATTCCCTCCCAATGAAGTCCTGCCTAGCCCCAGACCTCTCCTCTTTCCAGAGACAGTGTAAGACCTGACTGTTCCGCCAAGCCTTTGGGGAGGGAGACGGGTGGGTTGGGTAGGGTGGGGGGAATTTGGTTCCGCTCCTGATAGTTTTATAAATTTTATCGATGTGTTTTTTAAATTTTTTAACTGTTTTTATATTGTATTATCTTAATTGTGAGCCACTCCGAGCTGCCTTGTGGGCAGGAGGGAGCGGGGTAAAAGTTTTTCTAAATAAATAAATATATTAAAAAATTATTATTATTATTCTATAACTCTACAAGTTAAGTTAGACACTGTACATTTAGCTGCATGTCATGGTAAGACTAAGACAGCTTTTTACTTTTAAAATGGATTTATTTCCAGCTAACCCATGGCACTTGATAGTTGTGGAGGGTAATAAGGAATTTGGAGCAAATCAAACAAACAACCTTCTAAATACAGTCAACAGCAATGGTTTCTAAACCAATGTGTGTCCAAATCATGGTGTTTCATTGAAGCCTGGTTGCTATGGGCAGCTATCAAATGCTGAGTGCCACCTGGAATATTACCTTAATTCCAAACCCAGCAGTGACTTCTGCAAGATATATGTAGAGCAGAGGCTCATGAAAATACACTGTGAGACGTTTTTTGCTATCAGTTAAGACATGTTGATTAGCTTTCCTAATTGTCCTTTCAAAAGCACACTGAGAAGCATACTGGGTACTTTCAGACATGACGCTAACCACCCTTTAACCACCCTTGGTGGTTATTTATACATGTTGCAGGGCTGTATTGGTGCCCTATGCAGCCCTGCAACATGCATAAATAACCACCAAGTGTGGTTAAAGGGTGGTTAGCGTCATGTCTGAAAGTACCCACTGTTAGCCAAATCAAATGTGTGTTGGATTGTCATTACTCTTCGTGACACAACCAGAGGCCCTGGGAATGTGATGAATGACCTCCCTGTATAGGCCATAAACTCGTTATTGCTGCAAGTTCAGTTTCCCAGTGATAGTGTATTTGTGCTCTAATGTTTTATGTTACATTATTCACTTAGCACTACTGAAACTTCATGGAACTCTTTACAGCTTAGACTGTTGGTGCAATGATTTTCTTGTGTTGGGGTAAAATTGCTAAGTTCACACAGGAGTATATCATTTAACCATTCAGATGTGTCTTTTCCCTTGATAGCCAGCAACTCCCATCCCCACCCCACCCATGTGCTTTCCTTATCAGAAGAGGCTTTCTTTGATCTGTTAATTTTATTTTGAATTCTCCCTCCTAAAGTCAGGGTGGTGTGTGGTTTTTTTGTTTGTTTTTTGGAGGTGGGTTGTGTGGCAGTGGTGAAGAGAGAAGTGGTTGATTGACTTTGTATTGAGTTTTTATTATTCTATTTAATAAACTGTCCTACAGCACACTCCTTGGGGTAGTTGGTAATGATGCAAGTCCCATTCACTCCAGTGGTATTTGTGCTGGTTGCTAAATGCCCGTAGGATAGTTTGAGAATTGTCCTCTTAGGTTCGCTGTTCCATTGATGCAGTTCCCTTTTACTAGATTCCGATGGCTACTTTCACAATAGCAGCAAGGGGCCCCAAGGTTTTCATCTTCCAGATTCCAGCCTGCTGCAAAGTAATTAGTTTCTGATCTTGGGGTTTTTCATTGGTCTTGTTTTTCCTACCAAGGTAATGATTGTAGTTGGCGGGCAGGCACCCAAAGCCATTCGGAGTGTGGAGTGTTACGACTTTGAAGAGAATCGATGGGATCAGATAGCTGAGCTTCCCTCCCGGAGATGCAGAGCAGGTAAACAGAATGGATAACATTTGTGACTTCCATCTGGGAATTAGCAAGGCTCCCAGGGTTTACTATTTTGCATTTGCAGTGCTGCTGTCCTGTTATAATTCAAGCTCAGAAAACAATTACAAGCAGCTAAAAATTATTCTTTCTCTGTTTATAAATGCTGATAAAGTAATTTATTGGGATTTCCCCCCCCCAAGTTATTGGTAGGTGAGATTGGCTTCCAAAGTAGGTCTAAAGTCTTTCATTGTTCCTCTTTTAACAGGTGTGGTGTTCATGGCAGGCAATGTTTATGCTGTGGGGGGCTTTAATGGATCCTTAAGAGTGCGAACGGTGGATGTATATGATGGTGTGAAGGACCAGTGGACTTCAATAGCCAGTATGCAGGAAAGACGAAGCACTCTGGGGGCAGCTGTGCTAAATGAACTCCTCTATGCCGTGGGTGGATTTGATGGAAGCACTGGTATGTTAATGAATGAAAGCCAACACAATGAGTGAAACGGGTTGTACTTATGTTGTGTTCTCACAGCATTTTACAAGGAAGTTCAGCTAAGGAAGTTTACAACCACTGAATTCCAGATGCTCCTGCTTAAGAACATGGCAACTAGCCCACATTGGCGCTCTGTACCAACCCAATTATGTTGTGACTTCCTTTGAGGATGATTTATCAGGAACAGAAATCTGTTCAATCGGAGCTTGTCCTTTAAAAGGGGAATGGGGAAATGTCTTTAATTTCTAGTGTGTTTAAGTAAGCTTGACTTAGACAACCACCTAAAGCAGGGGTGGGGAACATCTGGTCCATGGTCCTTTTATTGCCTGTGGGTGCCTGCCACATGGCCCCCGGAGGTTACCCTGTGCACAGCACAGTCCAGCTGCTGTGCTCTATGGCCCACCAGCCACCAGATGGCCATGGAATGCTTTGGGGCTGGTGGCCATGCTCCCTATTTAGGCAATATGATCCCGTCTGTAGGGGGCCATGTTGCTTACATTGGGAGCTGCGCTCCTTTCCCCTCTCGCCACATGATTCTCTGGCCCATAGAGCCCTGTAGGGATGGGTATCCAGCCCCCAGGGGGAGGTGAGAGTAAAGGGTCTTCACTCCTGACATGTGACTGTAAACATTGAACAATATGATGTTGGGAAATTGGGGGATATTTTAAAGTCGTTCAGTTACCTCAGAGAAGCTGTTCCCTACTAGAGGATATGCCTTATATAGGCAGTATTACATTTCTTTATGTTGTGAAACTGTAGTTAAATGCAGCTCTAAGAAATGTATTGAACTGGCTCAAAGTAAAGGTATCATTTAAAAACTTTTGCACTGATCTGACTTCAATGGTGAATATACTGTTGGCAATCCTAGCAGAGGGGCTTAGGATCCAGGTCTAGACACCCATTCCCATCATATTAGTAGTGACAACAGCTGCAGGACAGGAATCAGAATTGCTTGATAGCAATCTCTCTGGCTAGTGAAGCAGCAGCATTGGTGAGAGAGTCCCATCCTGCTTTTCCTTGTCTCAAAGGAAAATGGCCGTGGGAATTAGGGGGAGGGAACTAAGAATCTTAGGGGACTTTAAGGCAGAGAAAGGTCTTGAGGAAGGGAATAATACAATGCTAATCTGTTAACTAGAAAACCTATGTATCCCCTTTTTAAATAGGTTTGGCATCAGTAGAGGCCTATAGCTATAAAACCAATGAGTGGTTTTTTGTGGCTCCCATGAACACAAGAAGAAGCAGTGTTGGCGTCGGAGTTGTAGATGGTAAGAACAGCAGCCGTTTCGGTAACAGGAACTCGGTTTGTTTAGAACTGAAATACAAGGAGTTAAATTATAGGGTTGCTGCAGCAGGGTCTATTCTCCAAATAATCCGTACCCTGAGCTGCAAACGTCTGGCCCACGGTCCTTTTGTTGCCTGTGGGTGCCCCCATTCAGCACAGTCCAGCTGCTGTGCAAACTGAGTGCAGTAATGAGTGGAGATTTTTCTTATAGCTTACTACAGCTGTGAATGTTTTTCTCTGTTTTACTGGTAAGTTCTATGTTTTGCCATCCACCAACAGAGACCTTGATGCAAACAAGGCACTATGTATTCTTCATGAAAAATCCCAAGCTACAACAGGGAAACCCAAATACTGGGAGAATTCTGTAACTGAAATAAATAACAGTATGTAGATCTGCTCCATATACACCATTTATTCCAGTTACTGCCATTGTGTTGTGTGTATATTTGGCAAAGAAATATTGGGTGACTGGCAGGGTCAGTGAAGGGTAGAGAGGAGTGTTGGTAGGGGGGAAATGGGAGAGGGACTGGGGCAGTAGGCTAGGAGCCAAATACTCATGGTGGGGGGAAAAGAAAAAAGGAGGGGCAGCCGCTTCAATTTGCAAGGAAGAATTGTGAGCAGGGGTATAAATGTAAACAAATAAAGGCGAGAATATTTTCCCTTGGGCTAGGGTGGCTGAGAAGGATGGAGGGGTGTGGGAATGGGACTGTGGATCTGGGGAAAGTAGAAAGGGTGGGAGGGCTACAGAGTGGAGGGAGAGGGTCAGGGCTGCAGTTAAACAATGCTGCTGCTTCTCCTTGTTTCCTTTTGAGCTGCCTGTTGATGAATTGCAGCTGCTACTCTTAGGTGCATGCAGATTGATGGGGTCATACGCTCCCTGCACCTGCCGTATGGCATACTATTTTCATGGCAATTGTGTGAAAGCCTTCAGAATTTGACCAAATTCTTTGGCAGTTACCGAAATACCAAATGCCTGTCAGTCATGTGGGACCTGAGGCAGACAGACATAGGGTGGCTAAAGCTCATGATTTCCGTAGCAAGTTCCTGCTTTGGGATGAGATTGTTTTACCACAAGGTGTGTTGGAAAACTCTGGCTGTAACTGTAAGCTGTAAGGTAACTCTATGGTGGCTACAACCCGCATCCTGATTTATCCTACAATATGGCACTCAATCATGGGTACTTTAAGAGCAGGAAACTTAAAAATACAAGTCATACAAAAGGAGAGGCAATTCACGTTTAAAATAATCAGCTCGGTGGATTAGTTGATGCTTGCACAGCCATAGGTAGGGCAAACCTAATACAGGAGTGTCCAGGGCCCATGACCCCAGCTCCATGCTTTCAGAGGCCTCTCGCCTCTGAACAGAAAACCTGTCCAAGCTAGGAACAGGAATTGCTTATAAACCAACACTGGCTGCTGGGAGCCATACATAGCCTTCTTCAAGCTGTGCCAGCCACCATGACCTCTGATATCAAGAGATCCCATACTAAGTTTTTGCCCCTGGCCTGACAACTCTACAGCCAGCTCTGGTCATTGGATAATTAGATTGTTGGCATCATGCACCTATGTGCAAATGATACATTGCCTTGCCTGAATTTATTTATTTTATTTATTTATTTATTTATTTTTGTGAGCAGGCTGAGTTCTGAAACTAGCACAGTAGCCAGCCAAGCAGTTCAGAATGGCACAGGCAGTGGGATGGGACAATTTGCACAGTTGCACCTGTAGCTCCAGCATATTGAACGGTCATTAGCATGAACAAACAAGGGTAAGACTCTCCTGGTCTGAGAGTAATGAGTTGTTTTCATTTTACATTGTGCAGTGTCCAAGGAAGCAGTCACTTTAGAAGATGAATTTCCTTCCATTATGAGTGCCTTATATAAAATTGCTTCTGAACTAAATGAGAGTGTTTTCATTATGCAATCCTAATCGCAGCACTTTGAGGTGATTTCCCTTTAGTGCACCGTTGTTGGTAGCTATTGGTGGAGTTTGCTGGAGCAATTGGCAAAAGCCAATTCTTCTGGAAATGGGCCAGTTTGGCTTCTTTGTGAGACTGGATAGGAAAGGAGGTAAAGGGCAGAAATTAAACCATAGCTTTTCTGCTGCTGAATGAGACAGTGCTAATATTATCTGTGACACTGCTTAATAAGCATTTCCTTAATTGGCCTATATGTATTCTTACAAGGTGCTCAGTAAATACTGATGTCTATAAAATGCTTTAGAGAGGCTAAGCCCTGCTTTAAAATTGTGTTTCTATAATCAGGTTGCTTAAGAACTGCACTTGTTTTTCTTGTGAAGATGAGATTACGATAGCAAATGTTTGAGCTTTGACAACCAGATAAGTAAAATGTCTTGGAGATGAACGGCCCGTAAGTCCATAGGATTTTATGTAGGGATCAAGCTGCAGTTCAGAAATCAGCAATATTCCCAGGGTCTTAACAACCGTGTGTGAACATGAGAACTAACTTGATATCTACAGTTTTGTAGAGTGTCTATTTGTTGACCCAGATCAGTTGAGTTGAGTTTAGTCCATATTCCTTAGGAAAGCATTTCCTAAATAGAAATACTAGTTGAACTGAAATAATTGTACAAACTTGAGTATGAAATTCTAATGAGACTATGCTGGGAGAATTTAATTACCCAGGTATATGCTGAAGTGTAATAAATTGACCTTGCCAGTAGAAAGAAGGACAGACTTGTTAATATTTACACTATCAAGATCAGTCTATTGCAAGGGATGCATTTATCATGGAGAATATGGAAAAAGCAAAACAAAGGCTTTAGAACAAAGAGTTGTTGCTCATTTCCACCCATTTATGAGTGATCACACATGAATAAACCCATAGATGTTAGTGCAACTACTGGTGTAAATAGTTGATTTTCCTCATGAGTAGGAAGATTCTGTTCAAGCCAATAGTGATTAATAAGCAATCCAGCATCTTTTAAAAACTATTAGGAAGTAGAAGGTAGTGGAAGAGTGCAATATACAGATAAGACGCAAAACTGACACTGGCATGTTTACGTAGTAAAGAGATTTGTAGCAACGGGTCTTTGGTGCAAAGAACTGAAAAGGTAGAATCTGACATTTGTTTGCTTTAAAATGTTGTACTGTATCAAAGCCCTCATTGCATACCAAGCCTTTATCATGAGGTTGCTTAGGGACACTGATCATGTGTGTTTTAGATAGTCAATCCAAAGGAGTAGACAACCTTGAACTGCAGTCACAATGCTAATTTATTTTGCACTGGCCAGCATCTTTCAAAATATGGATTAGAAATTTCTTTAAATGAAACAAAATGCAGGTACTTGTTTCCATGTAGACTGTTTTTGCTTTAACACCTGCAATCCCTCTCTGTCTGCTTCTGATCAATATTTGCATGGGAGTTCACTATGTATAAGGTATCATCTTGTATTTGGAAAACACTGTATAATAACTAATTCAGCTGCAAGATGAGTGTTATGTGAATATTATTAGCATCATTTTACAGTGGGGAAACTAAAGTGACCAGTACCACCTAATAAGTTAAAAAGATGAAATTTCAAATAAGCTTCATTTACACCTCATGTACTTGGTCCACTACAACAGACTTTATATATTAGAGTGAGGGAATTATTATTTAGATTTTTTTCTCCACTTGTCAATGTGGAAACCTATCCAGTAGCCTCTTTTATACAGAATCTTTACATTTGTTATCTGACTACAAGGGAGTCTAAATAGGCACAAATGACCTGCTACAAGGATAATCTAGCAAATGAGCAAGATAATGTATCCATGGCCCTTTTCACACAGATACTCTAACACTGATAAAATGGATGTTACATTTTATTATACATGTTGGAGGGCACCCATAGAGCACACCTGCAGCCCTGCAACATGTATAATAAAATGTAACACCCATTTTATCAGTGTTAGTGTCTGTGTAAAAAGGGCCCATGTGTAAAGTAGCAGAAAGTCTGCTTTTTATCTTCTCTACACCATTTTAGATTCCCTTACACTTTGAGATCATCTACGTATCTCTCCTCATGCCCTTTCCCTGAATCTGGTTTAGTGGTCCATTTGGAGGAGCTTGGGTTAAAATTCTGATCTTTTTGTCTCTCAGCCTCGTGCTCAAGTTACTAGGTTGTGGCATTTATCTATGTAGATAGTTTAACTTTAGCCACTTAAGAAGGGAAACATCAGCGGGCTACTCTAAACTATAAGGTCTGTAAACAGATCTATTTCATGTGAGTGTACAGTGCCTAGCACAAATAGGGCCTTGGTCTCAGTGTTGGGGTTAGGTGTTGCCTGAAACCTGGTTCTAAAATTAAATACTAAACCCTTGCTTTTCCTTTTGGATTACGATCTGTGATGTGAAATAGTTCATGCCTGTTTCTTCCAGGGAAGCTATATGCTGTTGGTGGTTATGACGGAGCGTCACGTCAGTGCCTTAGTACTGTAGAACAGTATAATCCAGCTACGAATGAATGGACATACGTAGCAGATATGAGTACTCGACGCAGTGGTGCAGGTATTGATTCTGAGAGTTAAAATCCCTGTTTCTTCCTTTTCCAAAGCATTTAATATCTGTGCCTGATCTGTGTTGTGTCTAAAACTTTCCAAGGTTCCTCAATCCCATTTCCAAAAGGCAATGGCACTCATTTAGGCACTCTTGAAAGTATTTCCCTTTGAGTCAGTTCATGTAAACAGAGAAGCTGTGTCTAAATGATACATTTAGAATGTTCTAGGGGTTTTATGTCATTCTGAAGGTGACTGTCTAGATAGTTGCAATGTTAAAAATTGTGATGCTTCCGGGTTTTAGAACATTTTTGTAAAACACCTATTCCAAGGTTTTATCGGAACATTCTAAATAAAGAATGTTATACAACAGTCTTTTCATCATCTGCGCAGGTAGAACATTCTAATCCTTTAGACATCTGGGAACTTTCCTTTAGATATCTGGGCACTTAATACTCTTAATAGAATGTCAAAACAGTGGTTGTTTAGCCACAGAAACTGGATTGATTATGACGATTATTGATTATAGTGTGGTCGTTTTAAAAACAGCGTTTGTGATGTTGGTTTTGTGTAAGGAAGCTGTTTCATGCAGATAATCACCATGTGGAAACTTCCATCTCTCCTTCTGGCTGGATTGAAATCTCCCCTAAATTGACATTAATCTTTTCTTTTAGCCTGATAATTATATTGTGTTTGTTCCAAATAGTTTCTCTTTTGGGCTTTTCCATTTCACAAGCAAAAAAGGATTTCTCCAACTATCAACCTTTTAAGCTTGTTCTGTCATCAAAATATCTAGCTGTGATTATTCCCCTCTCAATGGTATCTTCCATCACTTCATTTCTTGTTCTGTGATCTTTGGAATTTCTGTTGGCAGGTATGTAGTACATATTTTATAGATCAAAATATAATCTTCAGCAAATCCTAATCCGGGTTAATAAATTTACTTTATTTCAGTCTGAACGTTGTTCTGGCTAACCCAGTTTTTATAACCCAGGTTTTAGATGCATTTTGAGTGGCCAGTATGGACAGGCCAAAAGATTTTTAACAGCAGGGAATTAGGCAGCCTGTGTTCTTCCTGATTGAATTTGCTAGCAATACTCATTCAGTGCCTCTAGCATTTTGGCTGAATGTTGCCACCTAGTGTTTTGTTAGGAGGCAAGTGCTTCTGTATATACCTTTTATAGAGATGGAAGCTATAATATTTTTTTTATTAGACCCACTTCTGCTGGTGAGAGTATTCTGTTGTCTGGGTTATTTTATTTATTTATTACATTTTTTTATCCCGCCCTTCTCCAAAGACTCAGGACAACAACAAAAACATAAAATACATTAAAATCCCTTAACCCCAGCATCTTCCCTCCCACTCACCCCACCCTTTATCCCCACCTGCCACCCACCAATCCTCCTCCCCACTACCCAATCCCACCCAACCCTGTTCCTGCCTGCCAACATCTGGCCAGAAGACAAAAAGGTCTTACATCTCCTCCAGAAGACAAACAGGCTCAGACCCCCAAGGGGAAGGGAGTTCCATAATTGTGGGGCAGCAACCAAGAACGCCTTCCTGTGCACCCTTGTTGTAGCAACTTTATGGGCAGTTGGCACTTGCAAAATGGCACCCTTGGCTGACCTCCGAGGCTGCGCTGGGACATAGGGGAAGAGGCGGTCTTTCAGATACCTGGGACCTAGGCCGTTTAGGGCTATATAGGTTAAAACAAGCACCTTAAATTGTGCCTGGAAAGCTATTGGCAGCCAGTGCAGACTCTGGAACACCAGTGTAATGTGCTCGTGGCTACCCATCCCCAACAGAAGGCGAACCACCACGTTCTGCACCAACTGCAGCTTCTAAACGGTCTTCAAGGGCAGCTTCACGTAGAGCACATTTCAGTACTGATCTTGAGGTTACAAAGGCATGGATGATGGTGATCAGATCCAAATCTGATATAAAAGGTTGCAGCCTTCTCATCGGATGAAGTTAGTGAAAAGTGCTCCTGACCACCGCTGCAACCTGACAGTTCAGGTGCAACAGCAGATCCAAGAGCACCCCAAGGCTGTGAACCTGATTGGCCAATGGAGGCTGGACCCCATCAATAATGGGTTCCCACCTCCCCCAGGCCACAAGATCGACCAACCATCATCACCTCAGTCTTGTCTGGATTTGGTTTCAGTTGGCTCGCCTGCATCCAGTCCCCATCAGCAGCCAGGCACCGTAAGCACCAAGACTGCAAGACCTGGGTCAGATGAAAAGGGGGGAGAGAGCATTATGTAGCATTATGTATATCCCTTTCTCAGAAGACTTAAAGAAAGAACTAAAAGCTGAGCTAATGCAGGTTAGGTTTTATTAACAAGTTAATCACTTTCATACTTACATGCATACTAACATGCATCCTGGTGCATGTTAGCCCCTGGCAGGGTGCAGGACCTATTAGATCGGTCCGCCCCCGGAGACTTATGGTACTGGATTGGTTCCGGAATGCTCTGGGGGAGTTTCCCCTGGACCTTGACACCCGCTCTGTCGATGATCTCGTAGCCTTCTGGAACACCTTGTTGACCAAGACCATTGACAGAGTGGCTTCCAGGCGTTCGCTGCCCTCCCGAGTCTCCCGCATGTCTCCTTGGTTTACTGAGGGCCTGCGGTGTTTGAAGCGGGAGAGGAGGCGATTAGAGCGATGGTGGCGACGGACTCGCGACCAGTATGATCGATTGCAGCTTAAGAGCAGTTTAAAGGCCTATGCTGTGGCGTTGCAGGCAGCAAAGAAGCAGTTCTTTGCTGCCCTTTTTGCATCTGCAAAGTCGCATCCAGCGGAGCTTTTCCAGGTGGTGAAAGGCTTGGTCAGTCCTGCCTGCCTCCACCTGGACCTGGAGCAATCCAGTGACCACTGTGACCGATGTATCGAGTACTTTGTAGATAAGATCGCTCGCATCTGCCACAATTTCGGAACCACAGTTATTGCAGAGGATCATCTTGGGGCTATGAATGCTCTGTCCTGTCCTGTTTTGTGGGATCGGTTTCAGATGGTGTCACCTGCCGATGTGGAGTCCTTGTTGGGATCTGTTCATGCCACTACTTGTGAGCAAGAACCATGCCCGTCCTGGCTGGTGAAAGCTAACCAGGAGACGCTACAGCCGTTGCTGGCTGGGGTGGTTAGTGCCTCACTTCAGGAGGGCAGGGTGCCTGATTGCCTAAAGGAGGCGGTGGTTAGGCCCCTGCTCAAGAAACCATCTCTTGACGCTGATGCTCCTGCCAGTTATCTGCCGGTCTCTAACCTTCCCTTTTTAGGGAAGGTTATTGAACGGGCTGTGGCACGGCAGCTCCAGGAACATCTGGACCGCAACAGTTTCCTTGATTCCTCCCAGTCTGGGTTTCGGCCAGGGTACGGTACGGAGACGGCATTAGTGGCCTTGGTTGACGATCTCCGTCTGGCGTTGGACCAGGGTTGTCAGACCTTACTGGTCCTGCTAGACCGTTCGGCTGCGTTCGACACAGTCGATCATGAGATGTTGATGACTTGCCTGCGGGACCATGCCGGAATTGGCGGAACGGTCTTGGACTGGTTTTGTTCATTCCTGGCCGGGAGAACTCACCGGGTGGTCTTGGGGGAGTGTACGTTTTCCCCCGGGGACGGCACGTGTGGAGTCCCGCAGGGTGCCATTCTGTCCCCCCTCTTGTTTAACATCTATATGCAGCCGTTAGGGGAGATCGTGAGGGGGTTTCAGGGCATGTAGTGTCATCAGTATGCTGATGACACTCAGCTCTACCTCTCCTTTTCCAGCGACCCAGGCCAT
>QEPC01015764.1:1875206-1890632 GCA_003113815.1 Sphenodon punctatus | reverse complement strand
AGGCACTAACCACCCCAGCCAGCAACGACTGTAACGTCTCCTGGCTGGCTTTCACCAACCAGGACGGGCATGACTCTTGCTCACAAGTAGTAGCACGAACAGATCCCAACAAGGACTCCACATCGGCAGGTGCCACTATTTGAAACTGATCCCACAAAACAGGACAGGACGGAGCATCCATAGCCCCAAGATGATCCTCTGCAATAACTGTGGTACCAAAATCGTGGCGGATGCGAGCGATCTTATCTACAAAGTACTCGATAAACCGGTCACAGTGGTCACTGGATTGCTCCAGGTCCAGATGGAGGCAGGCAGGACTGACCAAGCCTTTCACCAGCTGGACAAGCTCCGCTGGACGTGACTTTGCAGATGCAAAAAGGGCAGCAAAGTACTGCTTCTTTGCTGCCTGCACCGCCACAGCATAGGCCTTTAAACTGCTCTTATGCTGCGATCCATCATACTGGTCGCGAGTCCAGCGCCACCGTCGCTCTAACTGCCTGCTCTCCCGCTTCAAACACCGCAGGCCCTCAGTAAACCAAGGAGACCTGCGGGAGACTCGGGAGGGCAGCGGATGCCTGGGAGCCACTCTGTCAGTGGTCTCAGCCAACAAGGTGTTCCAGAAGGCTACTAGGTCATCGACAGAGTGGGTGTCAAGGTCCAGGGGAAGCTCCCCCAGAGCATTCCGGAACCGATCTGGTTCCATAGGTCTCCCGGGGTGGATCGATCTAATAGGTCCTGCACCTTTTCGGGGGCTCACATGTTCCAGGATGCATGCCTTAAGGAGGTAATGGTCAGACCACAACAAAGGCTCTATCCCCCTGACTTCTACTTAACTGACTCCCCGCCTCAAGGCCGGTGCAGAAAACCAAATCCAGTGTACGTCCCTCCTCATGTGTTGGGCCACAGATGATTTGGGACAGGCCCATGGAGGCCATGAACTCATGCCTCGTTCCTCCCAGTTCGGTGTCAGCGTGGATTTTAAAATCCCCCAAGACCACTAATCTAGGGGTCCAGAGGATCACATCTGACACCAGATCAGAAAGAGCATGTATGGATGCTGCCTGGCAGTTGGGTGCACGGTACACCAGCAGGACCCCTAATCTGCCCCCTGCCAAATCCAACACAAGATGGAGGCACTCAACACCTGGTGGAGCCTGCACTGTATACCTCCTAAAAGACACTGCATCCTTGATAACAAAGGCACCCCCCCCCCCTAAATTCCTCCAGCCAAGGCTGATGCTGCACGGAGAACCCAGCCGGAACAAGATCGACCAAGATAGGGCCCGGCTCATTGTCCAGCAAGGTCTTTGTAATACGCACAAGGTCGGTGTCCCACTCCGGGATTAACTCCCAGATGGTAGATGATTTATTGACAACTGACCTCGCGTTCAGCAGCACCAAACCAAGACCCGGGGTCTCCTTGGCCTTGACCCACAACCTACCAGCGTGGGTGGTTGAGAGGGGAATGGGCACAAGGCACCACTCCCTCCTCACTAATGGAAGACCCCTCCCCTTTGGACCATATTTCCCCTGACCCATAACAACCCCAATAGCTGCAGAACCCCTTCCCTCCTCAGAGACCCCTGTTAGACACCCACCCTCCATAGGCTGCCCTGACAGGCCGATGAGAGGGACCCCACGTCCCAGCCCCCCCTACCTGCCTGTGCCACAGGCGGGCAACCCCTCCCCCCTGGAGGGTCACCCCTGCTCCTGTCTCTTATACACATCTAGATGTGTATAAGAGACAACCCTTGCTCACACCAGGGGTTCCCCTTCACACACACACCCCGATCTCCGTCTCCTGCCACCAGAGGGAGGCTGTGTACCCCCACACCACACCACACTCCATTCCCCTGAAAAATATTATAGGACCCCACCCCTCAGTCACTCAGTATCCTCAGCCTCCTACTCCCACCCACGTAGGGGGGCAAAGGCACCGTCCAGGCTGCTGTTACTTTACAGTAAAGCAGGGCCGTTCTGCAGAGCAAGGATGCTATCGATGGTAACTGCCTCCGTCCGCCAATGGCCCGCCAACGGCATTTCGCCCTTTGGCGGCGCCCTTCGGCCGCCGCCCAGAGGGCACTGCCCTCAGGACAGTGCCCCTTTGTAGGCGCTGCTGATGGTTACCTGAAAGGTAACCTGAAAAGGGAGTTATATTATTATTTCAGGTGTCTAAAGCTGCAATTTCAAAAGGCAGCCAGACAGCTGAAGGGGAATTCCTCGACTGTAAAGGTCAGAGGGTAGATAAAGCTTAAAACTCAATTTAAGGCCCTGATTAGAAAGAAAAAATCTGACTATCAGTTGGTTCTTTGGGCCAAGCTGGAGGAAGCTGTTGTTCAGAAGGACTTCATATTGTTTTGGGACATTGTCAATAAGGGCCTTTCTGGCAGTCTCTCTCCAACGGCTTTCCATATCGACAGCCTCACTTGGCAGGATCACTTTTTGAAAATCTTTAATATTTTTCCTGACGAGAGTGCTGAGATCTCCCCAGGAAGTTCACCATCTTGTTGCGGTGATACTACCCTTGGGGAGATCGAGGGGTTACTAGGGCAAGGCCCCCTGTGAGGATGGAATTCCCACGAATCTTCTTTATGAACACAGACAGTGGTGGGCTCCAGTTCTTTTTGAATTGTTTAATTTCATTATCCAACATGCGAGAGTCCCAAAAGGCTGGAATATGAGCATTGTTGTCCCCATTTTTAAAAAAGTTGACAAATCTTTTCCCGCCAATTACAGGCCTATTAGCTTAATAGACACCATAGCTAAGGTCTTTGCAAAATGCATACTGAACAGATTAGAGGACTGGGCCGCCTTGAATTCCTTGCTAGCCGAAGAGCAAGCTGGATTTCGATATAACTGCTCAACTCTGGACTAATGTTTTACTTTG
The DNA here is from genome assembly GCA_003113815.1 of Sphenodon punctatus. Taxonomy (NCBI): domain Eukaryota; kingdom Metazoa; phylum Chordata; class Lepidosauria; order Sphenodontia; family Sphenodontidae; genus Sphenodon; species Sphenodon punctatus. Next base: position 1,887,745 of record QEPC01015764.1, on the reverse strand, counting down.
ACCCATATTGTGAACAAGTATGTTCACATTCGTAATAACTCTGTGTTCACTCTGTTTGTAGATCTAAAGGCGGTGTTCGATAGTATCGATAGAAAGATACTGTGGGACAAATTACAGTCCCTAAATTTAGATAAGCATCTTTTATTATTAGTCCACCTTCTTTATTCCAACACTTGCCTTAGAGTCAGGCTTAATTCAGGGGGGACATTATCTGACCCAATCTTGGCAACAAACGGGGTTAAGCAAGAATGCGTGCTGGCTCCCTTTTTATTTAATATTTTTATAAATGACATTGTTGACAGCTTTCAAGGTAGTGGTGGCCACCCTCCAGCTATTGGGGGCAGGCCTGTCACAGTCCTTCTCTATGCTGACGATATGGTCATCTTGTCCACTTCCATAATAGGAATGAAGCGTCAGCTGGCTACCTTAAACCAATATTGTAGTAAAAACCATCTGTGTGTTAACCAAGACAAAACCAAAATTTTGGTTTTTTCCAGGAAGGTTAAAAAATATCACTGATCTTTGCCCCTCTCAAACCATGCCCCTCTCGAGCAAGTAGATAAATACAAATACCTAGGTATTTGGTTCTCTCGTACGGGCAGTTGGAGAGTTCACTTGGACTCTGTAAAACTGAAAGCGGCACATACCTCCAACGGGTTATTGAAATTTTGGAATACCCGGGGCGGGAAAAGGACAGCCCCTCTGCTAAAATTACTCTGCGAAAAGTTGCTGCCTCAGCTGGTATATGGGGCTGAGATCTAGGGCTTGGCACATATTGAACCTTTGGAAGTTCCACAGAACAAAATTTTAAGAACTATTTTTGGTGCCCCTCGTGGCACCCCCATTTCTTTTTTGAGAGCTGAAACTGGTACTCCTCCAATTGCCATTAAAATAAAATCTCTGTTGTTGAGTTTTTGGCTGCATGTCCGTGCCATGGCTCCTGCCCAATTTCCAAGAATTTGTTGGCAGGAACAATCTAATTTATTTGCAGACTATCAATGGCACAAAGCAGTTCAGCGTTATCTTTCCCACATTGGGCTATCAATACCAAGCCTGGCATACTACCCCAGGCCAAATCTTTAATTAAATCCAGTTTTTTTGATGTTGCTCTTCAATCTGGATGAGCGGCCCCAAACGACCAGAGGATAGCCCCATGGTATCCCACGTTCAAATTGGGCGTGGACTATGAACCTTATCTTTCTGACATATCCAACTTTAAAATTAGGAGGGTATTGACCCTATTAAAATTCAATAAGGTGAACACAAGGCCGCTTTTGGGGTATTCTGCCAGAATTAAGATTCTGTCCTTGTGGGCGACTTCAGGTCGAAGATCTTTTGCACTATCTTTTGTTTTGCCCCCTGTATGCTAGGCTGCGTGCTGAGGTCTTTGGGACCTGGTTTGTGGGTAAAGACCACTGGGACCCGCTCCTTCGTATTTCTTTTCTGCTGGCAAATCCTAATAAAAACATTACCCAACAAGTAGCAGTATTTGCATTTAGGCTCACAGCCGAAAGGAAGAAATTTGCTGAGGCAAGTAAATCTTCCCCATAGGAGAGATCGCTAGGTTATGCACCTTGGCCCAATTTCCCAGTGTTTATTTTATCCAGGACTTGAGGTTGGGACTGCAATTGCAATTCCATATTCTTCCCTTATAAGAACTTAGTCAACATGAGGGGTTTTTTCTGAGTATTTTTATATATAATTTTTTCACCCTCAGGGGTCAAGTCCCGCCGATACAAGCCCCGGGAAGGGCAAGGTAGATTCTAAGGGATTTTAATTTTGTTTAACCTTGATTAAGTGTTAGGTTTATTTTATTCAATTTGGTTTATTCAAACCTAGCATAAATATTATGGAAACTCGTCTTTTTTTTAAAACTATTTTTTTTTTTTTACTTCCTGTCTTTCTTTGTGTGATTTGTTGTTTGTATTTTGTATTCTCTATTTTGTACTTTGTTATGACCTAACGGTTAAGACAATCAATCATTTTACTTACTTACATTATTATATAACTTCCTCTGCCCTAAGCCTGCGTAACCCCAAATCCTTTGAGCTTTATACCATTGTTTATTTATTTTATTTATTTCATCCTATTTCTAGCCCAGTCCCTCCTGCCATCAGCAGCTCAGGGCAGCTCACAACATACTGTCAACAATTTTAAAAATACATATAAAAATATATATAAATACATATAAATAGAAAAATAAAAAATCCATTGTATAAAAATAGACACACACACAAAAGTGGAGCTAACCACCCACCCATCACACGTCTCCCTCACCAAAAGCCTGGCGGAACAGCCAGGTCTTGCACTGTTTTCAGAAAGAGGGAAGGTCTGGGGCCACGAGGACCTCCGTCGGGAGGGAGTTGCACAGCCTTGATGCGACCACCGAGAACGCTCTCCCTATAGTTGCCACCCAAGAAACTTGGGGGACCTCGAGAAGGGCACTCCCAGGTGACCACAGGGGCTGATCCAGGACCTGGGGAGTGAGACGGTCCCACAGGTAGGCAGGGCCCAGGCCGTGTAGGTCAAAACCAACACCTTGAATCGGGCCCGGAAGACTATAGGCAGCCAGGAAGACTGTAGACACCAGAAGGCTAGGTGCCCAGAAGACTATAGGCACTTACCATGCTGCAAAGTGGTCTGCTTCTAGACTCGAAGACCAGGTCATGAAGTGGGCTGGCATCTGTGGGCAGATTTGCACTTTTTTAGTCTGTTCTATTCATGGTCTGGCTGGTTAACTCAGATTGATTTTGATCGGGCTGCTGAGGACAAGGTGCTGGTTTATAGGGAATGTTACTTTTAACATCTGTCAAATGTGCCTAAAGCAGCAGTTCTCAAACTGCCATCTGTGACCAGTGGGGCAGGATCTGTTGGCTGATGGTTAAGAACAGCTGGGTAGCAGCATCATGCCGTTAGTGCTTGAAGGCCTGCAAAAGCAGCTAATAACAAGGAGGAACAAGTATCTCCAGTAAAGAATGCTGTAATGCAGGGGGACTGGAATGAAGAGACACCAAGTCAATGAAGGTATCTTTGGGGCAGGGGGAGAAGAGATTAAGGTAGCTAAGGTGAGAACCAAGTGACAGGGAGCCTGTGCAGAGGAAGAGGATGGGAAGGAGAGTAGCAGGCAGAGAATTGCTGGGAGGCGAGAAGAAGAATGTGTGATGAACTCTTCAAAAACATTTTTTACATGACACACATTCTTGCTCTCACACACATAACACACTCCCCCTGTCTATATGAGTGTTGCTCTGTAGCAAATTGCCACAGGGCGAAGCATTGGGGAGAAAAGTGCTTGTGCACTTATTCTCTCCCTGTGTATAGGGATGAGGCCCAAGAGCTTTGGTGGTTCAGTCCCTGGCTCTGCTTTTGACACAGGACCTTGTCCGGATGAGAGGGGATGGCACCATGAGAGAGGCAGGGAGCTGGCTCCATAGCTGTTGCTATGCTTTTGGCCAGTGAAGCCAGGGGCATAGCACTGTGATCATGGCAGGAGATAGGGTGACTGGAAAAAAGTGAAGCAAATAGTTCAGCATCCAGTGCAACTGTCCTCCACAAACAGTGGCAGCAGGGCAAGTCAGTCCAGTTTAAAGGGGAGTAACATGTCCCAGTGCAAGTATTTGCCTACATGAACTATTGCTGTCTGGAGCAGAGGTGTTTTGCTCTGTAGCAACATTTCATGTTGACGTGCCCTAAGTCTAGGGTTGCCAGACCTCCCCTTTAATCCAGGATGCTTAGGAAAAATACATGGTTCCAATGCAACCCTGCACCATGTATTTTTCATAAGTGTCCTGGACTAAAGGGGAGGTATGGCAACCCTACCTAAGACCCTTCCTTGTACCTTCACTCCCTATAAAATTCTGCCGCTTCCAGGAATGTTCCAAAGATGTTTCTGAGACCATCTCTCTATTGATGTGTGCTTGCACCTATCAAAGAGCACATCGGATAAGCCTACAAAAATCTACCCAGAGCAGCTGAAGATGCAAAGCTGATGTGGTGTCAATTTCCTTAACACAGTGCTCTGTTTGGCAGGCGTTGGCGTTCTTAGTGGACAGTTGTACGCTACTGGAGGACACGATGGTCCCTTGGTGAGGAAGAGTGTGGAGGTGTATGATCCTGGAACAAATACCTGGAAGCAAGTTGCTGACATGAATATGTGTAGAAGGAATGCAGGTATTTACTGTGTTATTTCTATCTTTAATTTAAGTGGTCACTGGGATACCCAGTACGCATGTAAATGACATAAAGGGAAGACCTGGGATTTTGCTGGTTCCTGTAATGGAGAAGTAGTGGCCTTTGTGGATATGACCTGCCTACAGATTAATAGTGCATTTTTATTTGTAGGAGTGTGTGCGGTAAATGGGCTTCTCTATGTGGTTGGAGGAGATGATGGTTCTTGTAATTTGGCATCTGTAGAATACTATAATCCTGCCACTGATAAATGGACATTATTGCCTACCAATATGAGCACTGGAAGAAGCTATGCAGGTAAGCAGCAACAGGGAACAGAACTTGGGTCCTGATAGCTTCCAGATTTGTGTGCAGCAGCCATGATTAGATCATGTCTTCTTTCTCACTCCTGTTCTTGGCATTGTGGGCGGATGCCTAATCACAGTGCAGTCTTTGAGCTGTTTCAAAGCCAGCTCAAATACACCTTATTTCATGTATATCTGCCTTCGCTCCCGACAGGTGTAGCTGTGATTCATAAACCATTGTGACACACACTCAAGCTAATGGAAGGAGGAGAGCTGACGTGAATCCACCTTGGTGGTGGCAAAGAAGAAACTGACACCTGACTTAGGAAAAATGAGGTGGATAAAACTCCTAGTATGACATGTAAACTCCGAGCACATCGCCTGCTCTGCATTGGAGAGTGCAGCAATGTGAAAACCCTGCTCTGAACATGTGCCATGCTAGAAGCAAGGTGTTGCTTGTTATCCCTGGTGCAATCAACTGTGTGTGGTTGGGGTTTGGTGTTTTTTTTTTGTTTTGGTTTTTTTAAATGAACAGCTGTTATCTTGAGATAATAGAGTTTAAACTTTGGGTTTAAACTTAATTTTTTCCGTGGAAGGAAATGCTACTTGCCTACTTTGTATACTGGATTAACTTCACTACTGAAACTTTATAAGCACTATAAATTAAAAAAGCATTTGCTATTTACTTGCTATGATTGGAAGATGAACTTACTACTGAGAGTGAAATCTTTTCAAACATCAGTCATCAAAAGCAGTCAGCAGATATAGACTGAGTGTGCTGGCTCAGATAGGACATTCTTCCAGTGACATGTACATATATAATTTGACTACTGTAAATGTATTTCTTTAGGACCCTTGTGAAATAACTTAATGCATATTGTGTGATTTTTATGTTATGTTAGTCATATATTTGCATTCATAAACTCTGTTTTATATATGGGACTGGATGTGCAGAGCAGTGCCTCTTTCTGGGGTAAAAACACCCATTGGCCACCCAAGGGTTAGCAACCTCATAGAGATGTGTATTGCTCTGGAGGGGTTTGTTGCTATCTTAAAATTAATACTGTTTGCATTTAAACTTTCAAAGGACACACTCCTTTCTTGGGTATTGTCACCTATTTGACAAGCCCCAGTTCCTACTCTTTCAAGGCCATTTCTTATTAGAGCATTTAGATACCAAGGATAAAAACAAACATGATGTGGGCCCCCGTTGACCTGGGGCTTGCCCACGTGTGGTCCTGTGCCACCAGATGTTGGCTTGGGACTACCCTGGGGTGGGTAGGCGGCTAGCCCAGTCCATGTCCTCGGCAAGTCTCCGAGGATGCAGCCTGGGCCAAGGGACACCCATGCAGGCCAGCACATTTATTCGGCCCTGCCTCAGGGCAGGGGCTTCCATGGCATCATGGTGGGGTGTTGGGGGTGGGGGCAGGGCCAGTCAGCTGCAATTTTGTTGCGCTCCCCATTCTACCCAGGACATGCTGACAGTGGGACAGCTTTCCGGCAGCAGCATGTCACTTTGGTGTCTCTCCCCAACCCGGGAAGGGGTGGCCACTGTTTTCCCTGGGTCAGGGAGCTGTCACGCCACCCACATGTCTGTTTTTACCCCAGGAGGGTATATCTTGCTCACAGCCAATCACCGCCTAATGTACTTACTGACCATGTTAAAATGCCTACAAGTGTCTTAATGCTTCCAGTACATGGAAATCTTATTCTTCATTGTCTTTTTTGTTTGTTTGTTTAATTGGTAGTGATCAAGCATTTCTTGCATTTACTATTTTCTTCAATCCATGAAAGTTGCTAATAGAAGTTTCAAATGATCATTCTGAAAAGACAGAAAAGTTACCAAAATAGTGTATCCTGAGTCCAGCTGTGACTTTCAGATAGTCTGGCTGGTGTCAGAAACCGTAGCATGTTTTCTGTTTTAAGAAGTCAACTTGAAAATCACATTTCTGCCTAGAAAATGTGCAACTCGTATAACTCTAGCTTAGCCAACACCAAAGGAGACTCCAACTGAAGGAAATGTATTTTCCACCTTATTTATGTTGTGCATTTTGCAGGCCTTTGGAGTCATTTTCACTGTTTACCCTACAGTCAATCTGTCAGTACCTCCCTCACGCAGAACTCTCATAGGCATTAGCTGCAGAATATGCTTTTAAAATGGGCGGAAAGGGATTTAAAATTCAGGACATGGTATTTTAAAAGGAAACTTATTTAGGAAATAGAAGTTTTAAAATAATTGGTTGATTTTATTTATTTATTTTTATTTATTTTTAAAATCAATTGGACAGTGTCCCTCTAACGTTCATGAATGCTAGAGAGTTCTGCTGAGTTCAGTGGGAGTAGCACACATTTTATGTAGGGGTTCTGTGGACTTACTTTCTGTCTCTCTCTCTCTCCGTGGAATGTGAAGTAGTTTCCATTTTCTATTTTTAAGGTAAAAATGAACCATCCACTGGAATAATAATACAGATAACAGTAGTCGGGTATTGTGGTAGAGTGAGGGGGCCTGGGGAAACGATGGGAAAACAGTTTCTCATGTGACTGCCACACAAACAGTCCACATAGCTGAAAAAAAATTAATGGGAATGAGTAGAAACACTGTCTCTTTGTGCATATTCTCTATGATTGTGTTCCATCTTATGATTTGTTCTCACTGGGGTCAGCGAGCATTTTTTCACTGATTTTAATGGCTTTTCGATCAGGAGCTAGAAGTGAGAATACATATTGACTTAAGTGAGGTGAAGCACATACTATCATCTATATACTTATTGTGCACCTGAGCCAACAGCATATCCTCCCCCCCCCCCCCCCCAAGACTACTTTCCTGCCATCACATTTTAGGTTTGGACATTGTGTGTCCAATGCTATATACTAGAGATAAAAACTTAAGAATTCCATAGGGCCATGAGAGGCTGTTTTTTTTTTGGCAAGCACAGCATATCTACCATGGGGTTATGACTTTTTAACTACTAAGAGATGCACTCCTCATTTGGGCATTGTGTTGAGTGTTGCATTGCTATGTTAGAAGGTATTATATACATAAATGTGGCCTAAGGAAAACCACTTAGACCCATGCATTTACTCGGTGTGGGTCAACCACCAGGACCAAGACAATCAATAAGAAAGTACCAGTCCTGCTTGTCATTTCTTATCAAAAGCAAATGGCAAATTTCACTCCTTCCTATGAAGTTGCAGTGTTCTGCAAGTCAAGTGACCTCATTTTCCAGCTATGCAATATTAACAACTTTAACACATGACAAACCAGCTGCAATAGCCCCTTAAAATGCTTTTGGAAATGTCTTACATTGTGTGTTTTAATGTTTGTTCTGTATTAACTCTGAGCAACTGAGCCAGATCCTTTCAAAGATTGCCTTTTTATAGGACTGAAAATGTAGATTTAGAGCTAACAAATTTTAATGTAAATATTTTTATAAGATAATTTTTAAGACTTTTTGAATTGCCTTTGATTGTCTTTCATAATGATGGTCAGTGTCTAATTCTTACACTCTCACCAGCTGAGATGTAGGTTTCCTGCATAAGAAATCACAATGGAAAGGGAGAACCCCCACCCTCCTCCGCCAACATTAGAAGGATACTTTGGGTTCAATGTTAAAAATAATTTCATTACCTCAATCACTAGTAACCTTATTAGATTTTTAATTTTTTTTTTAGAAAATCTCTATAAAATTAATTTGCTTCACTTCTGCTGTCTAAGTAGAGTGAAAGGTGAAGTTAAAACACTGATGCTAGAGAGAGCCTAGCTAATTTCATTGCTCTCCATCATGAGCCGAATGCTGCAGTGTTTGGGCAGCACAAGCTCTTAGATGTGTTTGGGCTGTAACAAGGGGGAATGTTTTAAATCCAAATACTAATAATAACAAAAGCACATCTAATAATGCAGTAGGTTTTGTCGACCCTTTAAATCTCCTTTTACAAGCTGAAATTTCCTTGCATCATTCTCTTTGATGCCTAATAAATTCACAGTCCGTGCTCCTGGAGGAAATATTGGAACAGCAGCAGAGGATGAGATTTGTTTGGTCCAAATGGGAGCAGCTTCTATGCACTTTTGATGCATACACAAAACCTAGTCTGCAGATGTATGTGTGGAAAGGTATTTATTCAGTACTGTATTTATTATGGCAATTTTCAACATGCATTCTGTTTGCTTCAGGTGTCTGTTGTTGTTTTTTTAATGTGAGAGTTTTTTTGTTCGCATTGATTAGGTAATATGGTTTAATCAAAGCCAATTTTCAATTAATTAAGTTTATCTGGATATTTTTTTCTACACAGACAAATAGAGCAATGTCACTGCAAAGACACTTGGCAACAGTCCATTACGAAGCTCTGAAAGCATGGTAGTGTTCTCATTTGCACTGTTTGGAGACCAAGGCTGTGATTTGCAAACTACTTTCTCTGGACTAAACCCATAAAACCTCACAGGGTGCATTGGGACTACTCCAGAATAAGTTGTTTGCGAATCGTGGCTCACGTTCCTTAATTTTCAGTTATTTATGGTTTCTAACGACCAAACAGTAGCAATGTCTCAACACCTTAATGCATTTGTACTTGAATGTGGGGGGAAATTGCAACAAGTAGGGTATTTAGAGCTGGAGTAACCTAAATATTTTGACAAATACTGTGGAATTTCAATTCTGCCATTGAGCTAGCTCTAAGTGTAATGTCATGACCGTTGCACCCTTGATTTAACGACAAGGGACAAATGCCAGAAGAAGTCACATCTGTCTTGGAACATTCTATTGCTCATTACTGTGGTTTTGAGAATATGTTGTGGATCACAGAAAATGAGCCCTATGAACCTTCTAGTCTCTCTCTTTGGTTATGAGATTATAAATTATAATTTTCCCTATACAGTGGCAATAAATAAGTGTTAAGTTTAATTTGTATATTTGTGTGTTAAAATACTTCTAACAACAAAATTGTGAAAAGTATATATTGGATGTGTGGAGACATTTGGTGGATTATTTTTTTTTAAAATCATGTTTCTGGCATAATGGTTGACTAGAACACGACTTGATCAGCTTTTAAAAATCATTACAGTGGGACCAACTCTCTTATGAAATAATTTGCTTCCCATGTTTTCCATCCATCCCAGAAAACAACTCTATACGTGGTCTTAGAAAAAATTACCCCTTTCAACAAAAAGTCACATTTGCTTTAATTTCAATAAAAGCTGGACTAGTGAAATTCCTACCTGGAGTACTTTTATTTGTTCATCTCTTGACAAGGATTTAGTTATCAAAAGTGTGGGGTTGGATTTTCTTCTAAATTACAGCAAGCACTGTATTCATGCAAGTGCAAAGCAGAACTCTCTTGAAGGATGAAGGCCACAGTTTGAGTGAAATAAACTGTAAATTGTTATTGTTGAGGAGGACTAAAGGTCCTCTGTAATTCCCTCTATGATCCACAAAATGGTGGGAGATAAATTGTGATTAGCAAAAATAACAGTAAGTGGTGACTCTCAACCTTTTTTCAGCTCAGGCACACCTGTGCTGCAGTTCTTTTTCACAGCACATATTCATTTATTTATCAACAGGGTTCCTGGTTTTCCATTTAGCATAGAAACCCAGAGAAGCACACAGAATTCCCACTTTATTGGAAAAAAATGCAGAATTACAGGTTTTTCTGGGACATTTCTGCCTACAATAACTCACTGGCAGCAGCAGCGGAAATTTAAAGGAGGCGGAAGCTCTGTGGAGGTTCCGGTGTGCGCCTGCATCTGAGAGAAGAGATTTGGCAACAGAAGAACACAGCTGTGTCTGGCATTTGGCAAGGCCAGTATGTTGGGATCCATGCTAGGGCTGGTTGGGAGGAGGGGGTTGGAGCAGCACCGCTCACACCTGCACAGGGAAAGACTTGGGCTCCGTGCCAGGGCTACCTGGTGTGGAATATTGTTTTGCTATTTGAGTGGCAGTGGCAACCAGTGCATCAAATTGTCTCAAAAAATGAATAATTTGCAATAAACACTTCCTAATTTTAACAGCTGAAAAACACAGATTTCTGTGTTTCTAATCAGAATTTTGGTTTTTTTCCCACCAGAAAATTTCCAATTTTTTGGCAGAGAATACTAGGAACCCTGTTTGTCAATCTACACCACATGCTTAAACTGAATCACGCACTAAGAACCTTTTCTTCATGTAAGCAAAGACAAAATGAAATGGGTTTTAATTGGGCTATTACATTGTCCATTATAGCTAGAATAGTCCACTTGCCATTTTAGTCTGATACTTGGCTCAGCAGCATTTTCTGGGCACAGAAAACAACCTGCTAGGACTCACCATTTTAAAGAAAAGGATGTTAACAAATAAGGCAATAGCACATGGAGTTTGGGTTTGGTCTGTGTATCCCTATCTGCATGTTTAGCGTGTAGAGCCTAATAAAAAGGCAGCCCCCTGTGTGTATTTCTTGTGCGTTTTGATAGCCCACACTAAGTTTTTTAGCAGGATGAGCTTAATACATGGGCAGGTATTCTTGCCTGCTGCTCTCTGCCCCCCCACCCCTTCCTGCTTTTCAGTATCCCACCCGCTGTCATGACTCAGCTGTGGGCGAACCATGGGAAGAAGAAGCCACATCAGATGTTTCTTCTGGGCAATTATTATGACACCAGAAGGCAGTCCAGCACCTGCTGTCTCTCTCCGCCTATGGAAGGTCATACCCGGCAGCACATGGCAGCTGGAAATAATCTTGTGCTATGCACGTAGGCTGAGTTTATGGAGAAAAAGCATAACTTTATTGAGCACCTACAGTGAAAATTGAAAGTAAAAATTGAAATTGAATTTAATGCCAGTACATTGCATCTCACAGCAATGTCCTGGCAAGTAGCAACAAACAGTTTTATTGGGGTCTCTCCCGCTGTGGAGTTGGAAATCCCTCTTGGTTCACATAAAATCCCAAATCAAACCTGTGCCTCTTGTACTCATTCTCTAGCATCTTCTGCATAACTTACAGTTGGGGTGGAAAACATCCCTGCTTGCAAGGCTCTCTGCACTTTTCTATGCGTCCAAACCTCGTATAGGGCAACAAGTTCTCCTTCAGTTGGTTCACATTCCCTATACCACAAGCCACTTGTTTTCCCCAAGAGATTCATCTCTGCCATCTGACTGAAGCACTCCCAGTGACCCCATGGGTATCTTGTTGCTGTCATTAGGGCAGTGATGAGAAAAAATGGCAGGGGGAAGGTCCAGCCTCCATTGGTGACTGCTCTACTTCTGACTCTGCATAAATATCCAGAAAAGTTGCGCACTCGTTCGTATTCCATTCATCTCATCCTGGGCTCCCACTCTTCCATTCTGCTGAACTTGGAACTGCATCAGGATTGTGTGGTGTCTCCACTCCATCATGCTTACATGAAACCCCACTGCGTTCATAGCCTGTCTCAGAGGATGAGTCTAAGGGTTTTTTCTATACATCAGGCCTCACTCCACTGTCAGCAAAGGCCAGGATATCCATCACCCCCCAACTTCTCTATGCCCTGGGCAGCCACAACACCCACAGACAAAAGCCTAATCTGGGTAATAGCTTTCCCAGGCAAACAACCTGCAGCAATAGTTTTCTAAGGCATTACGCTCCCTCATGCTAGCTGTAAGCAAAAACGTATTAAGAAAACACAAATAGCTAATATCGCTATGCTTAACTAAAATATAGATAAGGGTACTTACTTACTCTTGAAAGGTTTGGACCATCGCTGTAACGGGTAGGGATGGGCGAACGCGGTTCGGAAGTTTGGAGTTCAGCCTGTTCGGACGACCGAACGCGAACAAACCGAACACCGAACGGCGAAATGGCCGAACAGTTCGGTCAGTTCGGATTGCGTTCGGGTGGCAAAAAAAGGTTCACTGGAAGGTCAAACATGACAGGGAGGTGTAGTCAGTCACTGAGGAGCAGACTTCCAGGCACCGGGGTGGAGAGGCTTGCAAGAAATGAAACTAATTATCTGCCTCCCCCCTTCCCAACACCTTCTGAGCTAGTCATTGTTCCTGAACAGCAGGTGTTGAGTAGGATTTTTAGATTGCTTTAAGTTTCATTTCAGTTTTGTACTGAAATGAAACT
>QEPC01015764.1:1834349-1875020 GCA_003113815.1 Sphenodon punctatus | reverse complement strand
GTTTGTAGGAGTAGGTCTGTGTACTTATTAGATAATCCATTTAGTTCATAGCATTTAGAATAGTTAATAGCAGTTAGATTTAGTGTAGATAGATAGATATAATATTAGATTAAAAAAAAAAAAACCCATATAAAAACAAAAGAAAACCATATAAAACCATATAAAAAACAAACACCCATAACAACATTTCCCAAACGGCCGTCCCGAACGGCCGAACCGAACAGCTGAACCGAACGCAGCCGAACAGAACGGCCGACACCGAACCACAATCTGTTCGCCCATCCCTAGTAACGGGTACTCCCGCACCGGTCCACGTTGTGTTTTCTTTTGTAGTCTAAGAGTGAGTTTTGGTTTGAAACGAAAAACAATAAAAATATTATAATAATAATAATAAAAAAGAAAACACAAATATCTTAACCAATGGGCAGTTCTGTTCCCATATACATTCTGAGCATAGTGTCCTTCACTGCCTTGCAGATCATTCCACCTGCCCATTTCTTCAGGCTTTCCTTTCAGCTGCTGAGCAGAACCTGCAAGTGATCCAACAGATCCAACCCTTTTGCTGTCATTGGCATAATGTGATGTCAAAGAAAGGCTCGCTCTCTAGCTGGCATCTCCACATGCTGACTCTGTCACCCCCTGTTACCCTCTCCTTTTGGGTGTGTGTCTCCTTTTCTCCCTCTGTCTCTGGCTAATCCTCCGCATGGGTAGCTCTGCGGATGGCCGCCGGGAGGCAGAAGAAGAAATGCACTTTTGCGCCTGCGCGTGGAGCTATCCCATCCGGTTCCTCAATCCGTCTTCTGCCTTTGGGCCGCTGGGAGTGCGCAACCTCCTCTCCGGGACCTACAAGAGGATTCAAGCAGGACAAATTACAAAAGAAGGAAGGAAACCTGAAGCTTGCAGCCCGGTAATCGGGCCATCAAATAAATAAATAAATAAATTAAATAATAGAGCGATCAGGCGGGGCCTTGAGGGCGGCATTCCTCCCCCGTCTTGGGGAACACAGGAAGTCCAGCCGGTTCCCCTGCAACGCGCCAGGGAACGGGAGCAGAAGGCCTAACTCCACCAGTGGGGTTAGCGGCAAAAGCCTCCCCCCACCTAGGAAGGGCATTGCACGGTGGGAGCCCTTCCAGCCACAGTGCAGCTTTCCCCATCAGTAGCGCCAGACACGCGGGCTGAAATGGAGGGACTCGAGACCAACGGAGTACAACAGGCGGCTTCCCCCCAGCAGGGCAGACAAGCTGACATGCCCTTACTAACGGACACCATGGGGAAGATTTTGCAATCCCTATATAAATTATGCAAATTGCAATTTAACAGTCACCACAAAAACCCCTCCCCCGCTCCAGGGCCAAAGAAACCCAGGGCAGGAAAACCCTCTCCGAGGGCGGGAAGCAGATGGCATAAAGGCCCACAAGGGGAGCCAGAGCCAAGCTTCTAGAGTCCTCAGAATCCTCTGAGGAGTGTGCTACTGAACCTCAGCCTAAGAGGCACAGAGAGACAGAGGAGGGTCTGATTTCCTCAACCTCAGAGATTGAATTGGGGCAGGAGGGGGGTCACATGGAGGGTGCAGCTTCCCAGGAGGCTCCCCAGGAACCAAGGGACAGAGACAGGCAGTTTCCTCTGGCATATAGAGAGGAATTCCTAAACCAGGTCTCAAAGACACTTCAGTTAGCGGAGAAACAAAACAAGGAGGAGGTCTTGGACTCCCAGGAGGAGGAGGAGAGAGATTACATCCCCTCCCTTCACAGCAGGGAGACAGGGGTACCCCTAGTTAGGGTTTTTGAAAAGTTAGTCATTCAGGAGTGGAAACACCCTGACAAAACCCAAAGGATGAATAAGACCCAGGCTTCTCTGTACTCCTTCTCTAGGAAGAAGGAGCCTATGTTTAAGAATCCTAAAGTTGACGCAGCTGCAGTATCCCTAGCGCGTCAGACAATGTTCCCCACGGAGGGGGACTGTTATCCCAGGGACCCCACGGACAGAGCCATAGACTCCTCCTTACGCAGAGGCTTGGATCTATCAGCCACCTCACTAAGGATCAATATTAGCTCCTTGTACATGGCACGAGCCCTCTTAGCATGGATGCAGGAGGCCCAGGACCCAGAAATTTCTGAAAGGAAGGCGCAGACCATTTCCTCACACATCTCCCTGGCTGCAACCTTTCTGGCTGATGGCACCATGGATTCCATGGGATGGGCGGCTAGAACCCTGGCCAGCAAGCAACGTGGCAGCAAGGAGGTGATTGTGGCTTAGGTCCTGGCAGGGAGATGTCACAGCCAAAAATCTCCTGGTCTCAGCCCCCTACAAAGGGGCTCAAGCTGTTTGGGGTCTGCCTGGACAAAGTACTGGCAGACGCGAACGATAAGGCAAAAACCAAGAACCTTCAACAAATAGGAGCGAAAAACGTTTTTTCGCAACCCCCCATTTAAACAAAGGGGGGATATGTCCCATTCAAGAGATTTCAGGGTCAAGCCAGGGAATCCCAGGGGAACTTTTCTTTTCGCAGCAGGGGCAACAGGCAAAACACTAGATTTGACAGACAGAAGCAGAAAAATTCTATCCCCACCGGTCAGAAGCAGGATGCATGACTATGCAAACTCTCTAGAAGTAGGGGGCAGGCTGCAGTTTTTCTCCGCAATTTGGGAAAGATCAGTCTCAGACACATGAGTAAAAGAGACGGTGGCCCTCGGCTACCGCATAGAGCTGACAAGCCCTCCTCACCCGAGATTCCTCATCTCTCCAAGGTCAAACTCCCTAGACAAACACAGCAATGACCGGGGAGATTCAGAGGCTCTTAGCAATAAAAGCAATAGAGTCAGTCCCTCTAGATCAGGCAGGCCGGGGCCTATATTCTGTAATCTTTCTAGTACAAAAAAAGACTGGTTCCTGGAGGGCAGTGCTGGGTCTCAAATATTTGAACAAGAATGTGAGACACCAAAAATTCAAGATGGAGACAGCAACTTCCATATGCCGGAGCCTGCTGTTAAGCGACTGGATGGTCTCCCTGGATCTACAGGAGGCATATCTACGCATCTCCATACGCCAACAGCACAGAAAATGGCTCCGGTTCTGCTACCAGGACAGGCATTGCCAGTTCAGGCCCTACCATTCGGCCTATCTTCGGCTCCGAGGTCGTTCACAAAGGTTCTGATTCCATTGGTGGCGAATCTCAGACAAGAAGGCATCCATCTATACCCTTACCTGGACGACCTACTGATCAAGCCCAGTCTCACGAGAAAATTGTGGAGGACTTGAACAGAACCATGGCTTACCTCAACTCACACGGTTTTCTGATAAACGAGGAAAAGAGTAATTTAACACTAACTCACAATCTGGAGCATCTAGGAGTGATACTCGATACAACCTTAGGAGTCGCCTTCATACCTCCCCTCAGACAGCGCAAGATACGGTCACTCATCAACCTTCTCTCCCATCAGAAAAGAGCAAGACTAAAATCACTGGCCCAGCTCCTGGGACTGCTAGTGTCATGCACCGGACAGGTCCAGTGTGGCCATCTACACCTGAGTGTCAGCACGCGCCCCCCCCCACGGCGGCGCGCGCCCTCCCCACGGCGGCGCGCACCCTCCCCAGGCCGAGCACCCCAGAACGACGGGCCCGCTGACACGAAGCCGGGCCCGCCTCGGGGGCTCGGCAGGGGACGCAGATGTGGTGCTGGACAAACGAAGTGGCGGGGCCTCGTAGCAGGGGAGCATGCCTCTGACCACGCCCCCTGCGTTTCCAAAGCAGCATCAGCTGAGGCAGCAGGGTGGTTGGGCCCCGCCCGGGGAACTAGAGGCAGCAAACAAGGGAAACTATAAAAGGTACCGGCGGGGCCTAACTCCCCCGCCGGTAATCATTCTTGAGAAGCTGGCCTCCTTGCCTTGGAGTTCTGTGTCAGAGTGGAGAAGTGTGATAAGCGTTTGGTCCCTGTGTTCCCCTTCCTGAGTGAGTGAGTGAGTATACGTGGGTCTATTGTCTTGGTGTTTCCTGGTTAAGTGTATTCAGTGTGAGATTTAGTGTGGGTACCTGTTTCCTTGCTGCCCTGTTCCCTTCCAGCCTCCCTTTCCCCCTGCCTTCCTACCACCTTGATATCAGGGAGAAAGCCCGTTCCCCTGCACCTCCCAGTCCCTTATCCCTATTCCCTGTACTCCCTCCCCTTCCCCCCAGGATCTATCCCCCTTCCCCCTTTTTCCCTTCACAGAAACTGCACGGTGCCCTGGGCCCTGTGTATTCCCCTGAGTGGGTGGCTCCCCTTTGTGTTTGTACGTCGTGTCTCTCCGAGGCAGACAGCTACTGCTCGCCTAGTCCCTATGATGAAAAGGGTTGCCTTCTAGTTCTGAGGGAAAGCCCACCCTACACCCTGAGGGACCCTAGTCTTACCAAGCTAGGTTTTGGCGATAAGCGTAGTTGCCTCTGGTTGTCTGAGTGTTGTCTTGTTTCTGTATCTTGTAGTATAGTCTCCTGGGGCCCTGCCTGTTCCCTTCCCTATCCTTCCCCTTACGTCCATGACACTGAGACCCTTGCAGCAGCTGCTGCGTCCCATGCAGCTAGAGCTCACGAGAGGTGCAAATCTGTGGGTGAACATTCCCCGAGGATTCGCACGCTCAATGTTCTGGTGGTTACGGACAGAAACATTCACCAGAGGCTCGCTCGCTTGAAGCCAATCGGGAGATCCTAACCATGGATGCCAGTCTGTCGGGCTGGGGGCGCATTCCGGGTCGTCAGTGGTGCAGGGTTTATGGACCAAAAGGGACCAAGCTCACAGCATCAATTTCTTGGAGCTGAAAGCAATCAGACTAGGCCTCCTACAGCTCGCATGGAAACTTCGCAAATCTCACGTACTAGTCTACACGGACAACGTGACAGCGAAAGCTTACATAAATCACCAGGGGGACTCCAGGGCACCGGAGTTACACAGGGAAGCACTCAGACTGTTTGCTTGGGCACAAAGGAATCTTCTGTCACTCAAAGCTCTACATATCAAGGGCCGGACAATGGCTCAGTCGGACTCCCTTAGACTCCCACAAATGGGTTCTGCACAGGGAAGTATTCGAGGATCTAACGAGGACGTTTGGTTGCCTGGAGGTGGACCTCTTCGCCAACCGAGAAAATAACCACGTTTCAAGGTTTATGTCCAGAACCCACTGTGGAACACAGATCGTGGTAGATGCCCTGAACCAGCCATGGCCAGCAGGTCTGCTCTACGCCTTCCCTCCGATTCCGTTGATAGCGAGGACGGTGGCAAAACTCATCAGAGAGCAGGCTCTCCTACTACTAACAACACCTTGGTGGCCAAGAAGGCTGTGGTTTTTGGAGCTAGTACAACTCAGCACCGCTCACGTAAGATTACCACTGAGAGTGGACCTCCATCAGGGTCCTCTACATTACGAGAACCTACAGGTATTGAGACTGACAGCATGGCTCTTGAACGCGCAGCCTTGATAAGAAGAGGTTATTCAGAGGTCGTGTTGTCAACATTGCAGCAATCCAAATGGCCAGCTACCAGAAGGGCTTACAGAGCGACTTGGAAGACCTTTGCACTATGGGCAACGCAGAAGGGGTATGACCCCTGTAATCTGAAAATTCCAAATATTTTACAGTTCTTACAGGACGGTCTTGATAAAGACTTGAAACCCAACACCCTGGCAAGACAAGCAGCAGCGATAGACTCTGTTATACGATCAGTCTCAAATAAGAAAATTTCATCTCACAAACATGTGAAACAGTTTCTGAGGGCGGATAGAGCAATCTCTCTACTGGTAGCGCACAGATGCCCTTCATGGAGTCTCGCTCTGGTACTAGATGCCCTAACTAGACCTCCCTTTGAACCACTAAAGCACATGTCTCTCTCTATATTAACACTCAAGGTAGTATTTCTGGTGGCGGTTACTTCCGCTAGAAGGGCATCGGAGTTAGGGACCCTCTCAATGGAAGAGAATTTTTGTATTTTTCAAGAACAGTCGGTCATGCTACGATTGGACCAGGCCTTTATACCTAAGGTTAATTCTTTTTTTCATAAGTCTCAGGAAATCATTTTACCCTCCTTCTGCCCTAAGCCATCGCATCCGAAGGAGAAGGCCTGGCATAAGTTAGATGTCAGGAGGGCTTTGAAAATTTATTTAGCCAGAACACAGGGCCTCAGATCTTCCACAGCCCTGTTCATTAATATTAGACCAGGTCAGGCTGGCTCTAAGGCTTCGAAGACACTCCTGTCAAAATGGATGAAGCAGTGCATTATTGAGGCTTATAAGGCTAGGAACAAGATTCCTCTGCTCCAGATTTGGGTGCATTCAGTAAGAGGGGCAGCCGCCTCATATGCTTTTAAACAGAGGGCCTCGTATGAGGAGATTTTCAGGGCGGCTACTTGGTCCTCCCTGCATACCTTTGCATGACATTGCAAGCTGCTTCAAGTCCGCCGAGGCAGCCTTTGGCAGAAGGGTGTTGCAATCAGTGCTGGAGGTTCCAAGCGCTGTTGGCTCCTACCCTGACAAAATCTAAGGGCTCAGGTATATCCCGTGCGGAAGATTAGCCGGAGACAGAGGGAGAAAGGAGAATTGGTCACCTACTTCGGTGAATTCTTTTCTCCTCTGTCTACAGATAATCCTCCGACCCAGATAGTTGGAGCTCTGTACCTAGTTAAAGTTAGGTCTTTGGGTACCTGGCAGTTTTTCTCTTGCTCAGTTTTTAAAATATTTCAGCTCTCATAACGGTCAGACATCAGTTTAATGTGTGTGGTTAAGTTTTAAGTTTATCTAGCAACGGTGGCCTTGGCTAAGAGTTGGACCGAGGAACCGGATGGGATAGCTCCACGCGCAGGCACAAAAGTGCATTTCTTCTTCTGTCTCCCGGCAGCCATCCGCAGAGCTACCCGTGCAGAGGATTATCCATAGACAGAGGAGAAAAGAATTCACCGAGGTAGGTGACCAATTCTCCTTTCTCACCAACACTGACACAAAGGCCGGGGTGGCGTCGTGGGCTTCCTCGCTAATTCCTGTCAATTCCAACCACTTTATCCTCCCCCCTCTCCTTCCCTTTTTGAGGTGCACTCTGTGTGCCTCTACTCCCTCCTCCATCTCCGCGTCGCTGTCATCTACCGCCCCCTGTCTCTCTCTCTTCCTTTCTCTCTGAATTTGAGTCTTGGCTCACTTTCTTCCCCACTCTCATCCTTGGTGACTTCAACATTCACACTGATGTCCCTTCCCAGTCCTCCATCTCTTGCTTCCTCTCACTAGCCTCCTTCAACCTCCACCTTTGGACCAACTCCCCCACCCATGCTAACGGCCATTCTCTTGACCCTCGTCTTCTCTAGGAACTGCTCTGTCTCTGATCTCTCCTTCGGTCCTCATCCCATCTCTGACCACTTCCTTGCCTCTTTCAACATCTCCCACTGCCCCCCTCCTCTTCCTCTTTCCCATCTCCACGCCCCTTCTGTGACCTGCAGGCCATTAACCCCCTGGACTTTGCCTCCTCTCTCTCCCCCCTTCTCTCCTGGGTCTTCTCCTCCCCCGATTCTGCCATCTCTGCATTCAATACCTCTCTCTCCTCCACCCTTGACTCCCTTGCCCCCCTCTCCTCCGACCCCGCCTGCTCCCACAACCCCCGTCCTTGGCGCACCCCCAGTATCCGCCACCTCTACTCCGCACCCGTGCTTCTGAACGCTTCTGGTGCAAATCCCAATCTCATTTCAAATTCTCTCTCTCCTCCCTTCTGCTATATCTCCCTCACTAGACGGCATTACTATGCCTCCCGCATTGAGTCCTGTTCTCGGTACTCTAGCCGCCTGTTCTCCACCTTTTGACTCCCTCCTCAAGCCCCCCTGTCCTCCTCCTACCTCTTCCCTTTCTGTTCAGGATCTCGCTTCCTTCTTCACCTCCAAGACAGACAAGATCCGCCTTGACATCGCTTCCCTCTCTTCTTCCTACTCCCTCCCCTCTCCCTCCTTCCCCTCTTCTCCTGTCCACATTCCTTCCCACCTCCCTTGAGGAAATCTCCTTCCTGCTCTCCTCCTCCAACCCTTCCACTTGCCCCCTTGACCCCATCCCCTCCTGCCTCCTGCCCTCCATTGCTTCCACTGTCGCCCCCTTCCCTCCACATCATCAACCTCCCTCACTACTGGCTCCTTCCCCTCCTCCTTCAAGCACGCCACTGTCCCATTGATGTCAATGGAAAAGCCTCCGACTTTGGGAGACAGGGGAGCCACCAGAACAAAAACCAGCTGACCGGCAGAGGAGCGGGCTCTGCTGCCGGTGGCTGAGTGGTCTCCGCCACCGGGCAGCCAGGTCTGGCAGCGGAGCTGGATCCCACCAGCAGTGGAGGAGACCCAGCCAGCAGCAGCCATCACCCCCCACCCTCCATTGGGACCCGGGACCACAGGTAAGATGCTTTAGGGGCCCTGGGCAGGGGGAAGGGGTGTAACACTGGGCCCCGGCGGGTGGGAGTGTTAGGGGTAATAATTGATCCCCGTCCCCACCCTCCAAGGCCAGGCGTGGGGTGAGTGCCTGTGGCTTTCCTGTGGGGGCCATGGCTCTTCACATTTCCCATTGATTTCAATGGGAAGATCCGATATCTGATAATCAGCATCCGAGAGGGCCCAATTCTCAGACCTCTCGGTTTAAACAGAAACCAAAAGTCCCATCACTATTTTAAACTCTACATTGACTTTGTTGTCAAATCCTGTTGCTTCTCCCTCCATCAAAACACAGAAAAGGTATAAAAAAAGCAGAGTACATAAACCAGAATCAACAACAGTCTGCTTCAAAAATATATATAATGTTCTCCCTCCATAACTGTTCTCCCTCCACAGCAATTGTGAAAGTGCTGCTAGATGGGGTGGTGCAGTTGTCTGAGCCCATGGAGGTAATGGGGGTCCTTCATCAGGAATGTTTCCTGAACTGTCTAGGGGCAATCGACGGGAGCCATATTGCCATCATCTTCCAATCCCATAGCAACAATGACTAAACTGGAAAGGGTTTTTCTTCTTGGTTCTCCAGGCTGTAGTGAACCCGTGTCCAATTCATGTCTGTGCTGACTGGGTAGTCCAGAAAGAACAATGATTCCCACATCTTCTGTCAGCCCTCCTTTGGCCGCATGCACACTGGAGACTTTGGACCCTCTACTGAAAAATGCATTGAAGGGGTGGGTACTCATTAGGGCTGAGACAAGAGCAAGTGCTCCTGTTCCACAGGGAAATAGCAACCTTTCAGGAGAACTTGAACGTGTTCTTCGGTACTTGTCAGTCTCCAGTGATTCCATGCCTCCACCATTGTCGATATCGGTGCCTGTGATTTTTTGCCTTTCCTGTCAGTTTTATCATGTTCTGGCATTTTTCATCATTTTTTGTCACTTTCCATCATTTTTTCATTATTTTTTGTCACTTTCTGGGACTTTTTGAGACTTTTATGAGAGTTTTACAGCATTTTGACAGCACTTTTAATGGCAATTTCTAGCACTTAGCCGGCACTTTTCCATCTCCATAGTCCCTGGGGTGCTATGGATTGTGTAATAGTGATTTTGTATTTGTGATAATATTGTGCCTTTTGTATATATAAATTGACAATTTAATATTACATGGTACATGTTTATTTTATATTTTAGGAGTGTTGACATTCTTGTAGTAGCCAATTTTTTTGTTTGTTCTGTTTTGTTCTTTGTGCTACTTTTGTTCCTTTGTTTGTTTGGTTTGGTGCGCATGGGGTGAACATGAGACTTGGGTTCGTCCCTGTAGCAGCTCTGTTCAACTTGTGAGAAATAATGACAAATGTGAAAACAGCAGAAAAGCTGGTAAGTTTCCACATTGTGCAAATGAAAGTGAATGACGTGTTTCCAACAGGAACAGCATTTGCCACAATTTGGGTTTTCTGGCCTAGTAGGGATGTGCATTTGTTCTTGTTATTTTGCCATACTGCCTAAGGGCAAGTCAGAGATCCCTGTTTGGTAGAGGCACCCTCTCCTACATCCCTTTCTGAGAAAGCACGAAGTCCAGAGAGCCCTCAGCCTCTCTTTCCCACCTCACCCAAACCACCACCTTCTGGACTCCTGACTCTCGGGGAACAGGCCATTCCTGCACAGCCCTTGGGGTCCTTGTTCTTTCACAGCCAGAGAAAATCCCAGAGTAAGAAACTAGGGGTAAAAACAAACATGCAGGCAGTGGGGCGGCTGCCCAGTCTAGGGTAGGAAACTGCAGCTGCTGCTCCCCACATTGATCTGGAGTGGCCCACATGGGTGGCCCTTGGCCTGGGATGTGTGTCATCAATTTCCCTGAGGACACATCCCAGGCCAGCCGCCTACCCAGGGCAGTCCCGGGCCAACATCTGGTGGCACGGGAACAAAAGAGCTGATGAGTCCCTGGCCTCAGCGAGCCACCATCATGTCTATGGTGTGCTAGAGTTGAGAGCTAGTGGAAGGTTCCAGTCTGGTTAGGAGTCAATTTAAGGTCAATATGTTACGCCGTCCTTATCCCTGTTCACCTTTCATTCTAAGCTTTTAATACCCTTCCTCATTATAAGCTTTGCTTGAGCTGCCTGTGTTTTAAGTAAAAACCTGACAGCAAAGACCCCACTGTGCCATATGGAAATGTAGTAAAACTGGGTAGGTTGTAAGCCAGAGTTGAATTTAATATCTTTTAATCACTGGGTGTGTCCTGCAAAGTTTGAGGAGGAGTCATGTCATACAACTAAGAACTAATTTGTGTAAATTACTCTATCCTCCTTGATATATACTAGTATTACCGTTTCTGTACCTAATTTTTCACCATTGGCTGATCAGCATAATGTCTTCCAATACAGATACACACCACTAGAGGCTGCCACATGCCTTCTTAAATAAGCAAACTTTTCCAGGTGTACTGTACTAAAGCAATTGAAAGAGTTTACCAGTCTGAACAACAGCCAGGTTGCCTTGTGGGTGGCAGGGGAAGGTCTCCCTTAATCTACCCATAAACTTCCAGCTTCCTTGCATATTTGTTTTCAATCGACAGCAGAGCCAGGCCACTGCGTCTTTCTTGGGACATAGAGCTCCTCAGATAGCTCTTAATAATTTTCAGTTTTGAGAAGGATCTCTCAGATGTTGCTACTGTCACAGGTATGGTCGAGAAAAGTAGGCACGCAGTGCAGATATCTCACTATAAAGCTTGGTACAACTGCAATAGCAAGGGCCCATTTGACTCCACCCTATGGAGGGGGTCTCAACCACCGTAGTTTGCCCTTTCCAGTCCCCCAATATATGCACGTGGAGGGGCTGCCTCGCCTCCGTCACTTAAAAACCATGATGCATGGGATTAAAAACCAAGTATCCCTTGGTATTTGGTAGTACAGTAAATGAAGGTTGGGAATTGTGCAGTGGTGCAAACATTTTGGGGGTTGGGGGTAGTAGAAACAGTTATTTCAGTAAAGAGGCCATTTGCATTTTGAAGGACTTGAATACAATGTAAGGAACTCAGGAGGTGTGAGTATAAAAGAACAAGTTGAGTGCCTGATACATATTTCCTAAATGGCTTAAAATCCATCCCACAGTAGGTGAGAGACTAGAGTCTTCCATACCTTCCAAATTAACTCCAAGTACTTTTTGTATCCAATAATATTATTATGGATTTTAGTTTGAACATTTGGGATGAGAGCTAGACATCCATGTTTTCTGTTTATAAGCTTGGCTGCAGCAGAAGGTGGAAGAGTTTACAGCAGCTAGCAGTACTTATGCAGCATTGGTTTAGCAAGAGCACATCAAGCCTTTTGTACTCAAAATCTCTTAAAGCCAAATTCTAAATCAAGTGCCAGGGAGCAATGATCTGTGGTTATTTTGAGCTATATGATTGGCAACAACTTGTAGAGAGACTTTTCTTTACTGTTCAGTCACAGGAAAATATGGTTGGAGGAATAAAGTGGCTGAGAGTGGGGGTTTAAAGTTGTATTGTCCTGCTCCCTGTGGACTGGAAGAAGCTGGTAGGCTGTAGAAAGGACAATGCAGCTGCTTTGGTTTTGTTTTTTTTCCTTTGCTGACTCCTTTAGTATTGTACTTTTCAAAGAGCAGTCAGAACTGTGTGCGGATTGAATCTGATGTAGAGTTTTTTGGGATTAAAAATAAAATATAAAAACACCATAGCTCAAGTCTGGTTTGGGATTGACTTCACTTCTTGTTTGCTTTTCCTTTGCTTTCCCATCTTTAACCTTCCCCCCCGCCCCAGTCTAGCCTCAGAGTTAGGCAACAGATGATCTTAAAAATGCATAATTTACATATATGTATGGAAATTAAAGGGAGCCCATGTAAAGGTCACTGTAACTCGGGTGTTTTGCAGTGACTGAAGGGTAGGTGTGGGATACACACGGCCTTTATTTGGTTTTATTTTTTTTCCTTCCGGTTTCAGATCCCTAAATTTTAGTTAATTTTAAATTTGTTTTTCGGTTTACGGTTCTGTTTCTTTCCCCACTGAAGTCAATGGGAAATCTGTTCCCCTTGACTTCAATGGGAAGAGGAACCATGGAACCAGACCAAAAGGGAACCTGAACCCGGATCCAGGACTGAAAACCCCGATCCCCCCATCCCCTGGGATAGGGGGTCCTAGCTTCACATCCCCATTCCCCAGGGTCCATCACTGCCAGCCTTGGAATGTGGGAGTGGAGATTCGCATCACTAACACTCCCACTCTCTGGTGGCCCATCTTCTTTATCCCCATCTTCACCCCTGGGGCCCTGCCATACGGCATATATTTACTGGTCTGAGTCTGAGGATGTGGGTGAGGAGCCACCATCTTTGCTGCTGGATGGCCAGACCGCAACCACCACAGCTGTTGGAGATATCCTTGCCAGCACACTCTGTAGAGCAAAATGTGCAAAATGGCTGCCAGGGACATTTTTCATATGCACAGTGTCTCACTGGAGGGGAGGAGAAAGGGTACCCTGGGGAGCCCGGGGGCGAAGGGGGGCAACCACTCCCAGACAAGGGCTCTGGGGTTGGGGGCATTAGGTACATGCATCCCCACCCTCTGAGGCCAGTAGTGGGCCACAGAGAATGGGAGTGAGGGAAGTTGAACCCTCTGTCCCAAGGGATGGGGGTGGGGTGGGGGTCTAGGGATGATTTTTTTCCAGTCCTGGACCTGGGTTCATGTTCCCTTTTGGTTCGGTTCCATAGTTCCCTTTCCCATTGAATGGGAAGATCAGTGGGAAAGATATGGAACTGAAAACCGAAATGGGCCTGATTCAGACTGTTTGGTTTTAAACAAAAAGCTATTTTTAGACTGATTTGGTTAAAATCGAAACCAAAATTTCCACCCCTACTGACAGGGGAAACCACCATCAAACCATCCTTCCAAAAGACCATGCTGTGTACTGCATTCCTTCTCTCAGTCATCCCTGTTCCTTTTGTGGGAGAAAAGGTCAGTGTTGGATCCCTGTAGCTGGAGAACCACCAACACAGTCTAGTTAGTTACAGTCCTCCATGTCTTGGTGGGTGGCTGGCCAACAACTCTTGCCTGGTAAATTTGTTTAGTATGAGACAGTCATGCTGCTGACTCATGACATTTCTATAGTAATCAGTGAAGTAAAACTCCATTATTACAGTTGAATTCCCTGTGCTGAAGGCTTTATAAAGTTAGAGGTTTCAGTACAGAATACAAGTAAGAGCTATGGTAAATATTGATTCTGTTGCTCAGCTTCCCCTCAGGCAGGCTCCTTGAGTTAAGCTACTGAATTTTTTTTGTAGCTCCTTACCACCTTAAAGTCTCAGAACCTAGTTTCTTTACATAACTATGTTTACAATTAAAGTACCAGCAATTCTTTCTGAGACACTTAGTATTATATTCAAGAGTCAGTTCCCTAAGTATTAAGCTTTGGTAAATTACCTACATTATATTATTACTTGCATCTTCTTACCTTAAATTTGTGTTGTTTTTATGGATGTATTTGTATATTTTCTTGTGATTTAGCAACATGTGCAGGAAATAAATACAGGTCTCTTCAGTTACAAGACATCCAAATTAGCGGGCAACAATGGAGTACCAACCAGGTATCAGATATGGAATTAGATCAGAACAGTATATATTAACTAAAATACAATTTCTGGCAGAAAAATGTTCTAAATGGTAGTTGTCTCTGGAAGTTATTGCATGTAAATATGTATTCCTCTCTTTCTAAACCTTTGCCTAAATGCCAATAGATCTGTAGATGAGTGAAAACAATTTTCACTTTGGAAATCTGATCCTCTTAGTTATATCCTAGTGATCTTTAATAGCTTCTCTAGATTTGTCAGGAGTCAATGGCAAATCTGGTTGTAGATGATCTCCACATCCACTACCCGGGCCGAGTTGGCAGCATGGAACTGCTGGATGGCTTGTTGATTTGTCTCAATGGTATTGGCAAGAACCTCCAGCAGCAGAGCAAGGCAATCGGGTTCCATGACAACTCCCTGTTTGTCTTCCGTGCCACGTTGAAACAGCTTTGCGCTACTCTTTTAAAACTCCAGCATGGGGGTTTGGCCCTGGGATTGGCTGCACACGGGCCGTTGCTTCTCGCTAATTTGCCAAGCTGTATCAGCGGACTGATGGAGCAGTGGTTTATTGATTAGGATGGTCTGTGCAGTCGCTGGGATGTGAGTCTTGTTCTAGGATGTGAAACTGAGGTGGTACCACCACCTGGTAGATGATGACAGTGATGTGCATGGCCAGCTTACCTTGATTGTCTGGGGGCCACCATGCCCTGATCAAGGTGTTGACCTGTCTGTAGTTTGTAGTTCCCCTGATGGGCGAGTATGTACTCCATCCCCCCTGTGGAGTGGGAAAGGGAGCTGGAGCAAGGGGGTCCCTGAGGCCGTGTGCTTGTGGGGACCATGTGTATAGAGGGGGAAGGTTGGTGTTTTTTCCCAGCCCGCATCGGGCGACTCTCTGCTTGATCCGTTTGCTGTTTGCTGACCATGCACCTTGGGGTCTGCTGCCTGGGGGAGGGTGGTTCCATCTGCTCCCACCTTGACCTGCATGCTGTGTGGTCCTTTCCACCGTTCCGTTCACTCCACCCTTCCTGTGTCTGTTCATTTGTTCCACTTAACATGACCAGCCTCTGCTCACGGAGATGGGCAATGTGGGTGTCAAGGAGTGCCCAGGCCTGTCCGTGTGCTGTCATGCGTTTGCCCCGCTCTGCCACCTTCGGGGTGTGCAGCTGGCAATGGGCTATCAGTCCCTGGGGCTGTGGGTGGTAATGGGTTAATTGCTGCTGGCACATCCTGTTGCCATGGTTCACATGGCCGGGCTCCTAACTAGGGGTGGGCTTATGGGCGGTGTGTGGGGTTGTGAGTGGAGTGGGCTGGGGCAGATGCTTTTTCCACTTGTCCGTTTGTTTCCATGCTAGGGCTGTCTTGGAGTAGGGGAATGGCGTGTTTTTGGATGCTGCCTTTTGGTTCCCCCACCCATCTACCTGTCTGTGTGAATGCGGTATGTGGGTCCACGCAGCTGTGGTTTGGTTCACCCATGTCCTGCACCGGGGCTCCAGCCCACTTTCTGTCCATGTCAAGACACCCAGTGTACAACACAGTCATGGAGGGGAAAAAACAAATTACATCATGTTATTGAGGTCCAGCAGAGTGCGCCCTTCCCATTTATCCTCCCCACAGGAAGATGAGGTACAGAGAAACTTGCTTCATTCCCAACAGACAGCAATGATGACAAGTGCTGTTTGTGGGAAAAGGCAGTGTTTTCATTTCTGTGCTTCATTCATTTCAGTGCTTTTGGGGCTGCAGCCTGCATACATAAGTTTCTGGTACAAGTCAGAGTCTAGTACCAGGGCTTGAGGGCATTTTGACAAAAGAAAACAGGAAAATTGAATTGGTCTGTTTCTCATTCTGAAGGTTCACGTTTGTGTCCGTGTCAGGAGGATCACTCAGGCCTGGAGGAACAGGAAGGTACAGTGCATGTGCAGCTTGGAAAACAAAGTAGTAATATTTTAACATGTTAATGGATGTGAACAGTAATTTTCTACAGCTTATAAATTGGTCAAGTTTATGTGGATCTCCAGGGAAACAGGAAAGGCGCCTTAGAACTATACTCCTGGCAAATTTCAGATCCCTGTTTCAAAACTATGACATTAGCATCTTAGAACACGCCCCAAATTATAGAAGGCATGATAGCGCCCTCTATTAGTTGAGGTGAGACGCAGTACTCATTCAATCTCTGCCTATCTCTAACATGGGACTAGTGATTCACTGCACTTCCGGGTTGCAACTCAATTTTTTTTGCAGGGGATTAATTCTTTATTTCTGGGTCTTTAGTAAAACTGAATGGAATAGAAAATTAAAGTTCACCATCAGCCAATCGCTGGTGAATTTTGGGATGAAATGGTGGCATTAAGAAAAAGTTAGATAGAAAAAACAACCACGTTAAAATGAATGGAAGAAATCCTTAATTTGCCATGAGCATTTTCTCTCTTACTGATGTAAAAACATCTCTGGTATTGGCTGGCGATGGCCGGGAGGACACCTGCATGCCAACCTGCCTCTTGTGTTTGCTAAGGAGGGGTGGAGGGAGGCTGCAGATGTGAGTAGGTTGGTAGGGTGGCAGGGGGGTGGGTAGAGCTGGCGGGGGAGCAGGGCAGCTCGGGTGAGGGTGGGTGGATACAGCTGGGGGGGGGCAAGGCAGCTGAGGCAGGGACGTCGAGCTATAGCTTGGGCTGCCAGTGGCCTGTGTTTCTTCCCCCTCCTTGCTGAGATGAGGTGTGCATGCGGGCAGCTTTTTAAATGTCTTCCAGCCGTCTTGAGCCGTCCCAGTGCCGTCTTGTTTAGCCAGCGTGTAAATTTCACCTGGGGTTGTAAATTTCCTGCTCCCCTTGCCGAGACCCTCTGCAGGGAAAGTCCCCTTGGGCACCAGGCCACCTGCAGCTGCCTGTTCGGGCCGCATCCACTCCCCCAACCCCTTCCACAAAGCTGTGTCCGGGGGGACTGTCCCTGCAGAGGGGAGCAGGCAGCCCCAAACACATCAAGGGGAAGGAGGGATCCCCCAGTACAGAGTCCTCCTCACTCAGCCCACAGCAGGGGTGACTTTTAATGAAGTCGAACCTCCACCTTGTGCTGTTCTGGATTGTGCTAGAAGAGTAGGGGAGACTCAAAGCATGGAATCCCCTTTCCCCCATCCCCTGCTCCTCACACCCATCAGCACAAACCTAGAGGACTTCACTCCAGGAGTTTATAAGACCCCCAAGGAAAGCACCTCTACTCTATCCTGATGGTGATTCTTCCCTTTCTCCTAGGTGCAGGAGGAGCCACAGCCTCGGGGGTATCTGGTGGCTGATGCGCTTCTGAGCTGGTTCCTGTGGAAAGTCGGATTCCCCGGCTGGGGAGAGAACTCTCTCCTGCTTGCTTTCTGGGGAAAAGGGACCCCTTTCATTGAACAGTTGAAGGCATTTTCGAACTCCACCCCACCCTTCTCCTTCTCTCGTCCTTCTAAAAACTGCAACTCCACTCATTTTTAAGAGAAAACAAATAATTCCCATTGTCGGCAAACAAACATACACCACTTTTCATCCTTGCCAAGAGCTGGTTGGTAAAGTGTGGGCTGCCACTGGTTAATAAAATTTAGTCCCTTTCTCTTTCCTTCTCTCTGGCTCGTGTTTTTTTCTTTATTTGTAAAGTTTGCCTAAAGTTCCGATCACAAGTAAATGCCACATAAATGTGTGCTTTGGAGGATCAGTCAAGGAATCCATTGCAAAGGTAACACAGAGAGAGAGACAAGCTGGGAGCTACCTTCTCCAGTTCAGGAGAAACAAAAGAATCAAACCAAAGGGAGAATGCTATTCAGGGTGATTTCAGACGTGATGGGGCGCCTATTGGCCGCGTCACGGAATCACCTTTTGATTCCCCGCCGGGATCAAAAAGTCACATCCAACAGGCGGGGTGGGGTGGGGGGACGCGGGGCGGGGCTGTGCGACGCAACATGCAGCTGCACAGCCCCACCCTCTCCCCTGCTTCCCCAGTCGCCCTCCCTCCTGGAGACGGGCAGGCGCAGCGGCCAATTTGGCCGCTGCGCCTGATTCTGACCCAGAGTCGGCCATGGCCCGGAATCAGCGGCAGTAACAGACATTGCCGTCCGCCGATTCCCAGCCATGGTTCAATTAACCACGCTTTCGGGGATGGTGCTCGGATCATCCTCGAAAGCATGGTTATTTTGCTCACCACCGGTGGTTCACCGTGGTGAACATCTGGCAGCGAGCAACCAGACGTTACGGGACCATCTGCCACCACGGGGGATTCATCGTGGTTGAGTGTGGTAACGTAACGTCTGAAAATACCCTCAGACTCCAGCGGTTTTAAGATACTTTCCATGCCTGGTCTCATACTTAAAGACCCTCTAATGATTTACTTTGTTTGAAACCTTCGAGATCCACAAATTGGGAACTTTATCTTCGAGCACCAGCTGTGAAAGAGGAGCAGCTATACTAAAAAGCAGGCGTAGCCAATACCCAATGGCACCCTTCCATACCCTTTCCTGTAGAGGCAACAGCCTGCACTCCAGGCCCAGTGCTCTACTGCTTGCTCCAGCCGGGGCTGAAAGCAGAGATCTTACAAAGCCAGACTGGAGTTGCTCCAAATTTTCAATTCTGTCCAGGGCCCCAAAATGGGTACCATACAACATTTGAGGAACACACTTTGTTGTAAAGATTTTAACTGCTGGGGCCACCAAAAAGCCCCCTCTGGACTTAAAGAAGGCAACCAATAATTTAACAAGTTGTTTCACCTTTCCCAGTATGGCCTGGGCATGGCTTGTCCAACCCCCATTTGCTTGATAAATTAGACCCAGGTATCTGATGATCCGGGCTTGTTCTATCTTTTCCTTATTGATAACGCAATTGTGGGCTAGTTTTTTGCCTGTGAAAACTACTACCTTGGTCTTCTGGAAATTTATTTCTAGCAGATTATCCTGACGATACCTCCCAAATGCTTCCAAAAGTCGCCTTAGACCCACCTGGGAGCAGGACAATAAAACTGTGTCATCTGCATAAAACAAAGATGTAATGCCTTTTTTGCCAATGAATGGGGGATGGAAGGACTCGTTGGAAAATATCTCCACAGCATCATTGGCATATATATTAAAGAATGTCGGAGCAAGACTGCATCCCTGTCTGACACCCGCCAGGTCCTTATTGTATCGGATAGAGCCCCAAAACCATTGAAGAGTTTTCATACAACTTATAAATTAAAAATAAAAGCCCTCCTATCAAGATTGAGTGCAGCAAGTTTCTGCCATAATCAGTCTCTGGGGACCAAATCGAAAGCAGCCCTCAGATCAATAAATGAGGCATATAGCTGACTATGCAAACCAACATGCTTTTGAATCAAATAGTTCAGGATAAAACAGTGATTCCCAGCCATTCTCCCCTCCCTGAAACCTATTTGCTTGTCCTTTAGAATTTTATTGGCCTCCAGCCAGGCTCTCAGCTTCCATAGGAGATACTTGGCGTAAAGTTTGCTTACTATACTTAATAAACTGACAGGCCTATAGTTTTTAGGATCCCTGCTGTTGCCCTTCTTAAATATTGGTATTACTATTGCCTGACTCCAGTCAGAAGGGACATTTCCTCAACAGTTTATGCCTGTAAATAATGCCGCCAATACGGGAGCCCACCAGTTAACATTTGCTTTCAAAAATTCAGAGGGTATAAAGTCTGGGCCAGGAGCTTTGCCGCCCTTAAGGGACATAATTAATTCAACTACTACCTCCTCCAAGACCGGATCCCATTTGGACTCTCCAGGATTGAGATAGGGGGCCTCACCTCTGGGGCTCTGGGCAAAAAACAAATTCTCAAAGTGAACTTTCCAAATATTCGAGGGGATTCCGAACTTTTCCGGAGCCCTCTTCTCCCAGCCGATTCCCCGCACCTGTTTCCAAAATTTCCGTGAGTCAATATCCTCTGCTGCCTTTTGCAGTTCATCCCAAACTTGCCTATAGTGACTCTCCTTTTTCTGTACTAGAAGACACTTGTATTAAGGAAGTCTTTTATAAAGAAAGGGGTGCTGAGGGTCTATCCTCTGAGGGCCTGGGGGGGCGGGGGGGTTCGCTCTTTCACATTGACTAGTAAGGGCCCACTAGCCTGACTTTGCGATAGAGTTTCCTCAGTTGTTTCCTAATGGCACGACACTCACTATCAAACCACCCCTGAGCCCTTTGGGATGATCTCCTTCCTGCAGGGCACTCGAGTTTCATGGTGGTCAACATGGGAGTGAGCCACTCGACTAAGCTATAATAAGCTTTGAGCAGATCTGCTGAATTCCCTGCTTCTAGAATATTCTTTACCAATTGTACTCCCAGTGGAGAGTATAGCATAGTAGCAAGGCTAGATTCAATTTCTTTCCCCCATTTCTTCCTAACCAGCCCCTGCTTGGGAACGTCCACCAATTCATGGGGAGATCTATCGGATGTACACAAATGGCCATCTAGGGGACAATCAATGGGAGATGGTCACTATTGGGTTGAAAACCTACTTGGAAGGAACTCACTGAAAATAGCAAGTCTGCTGAAGCAAGAACATAGTCCACCTGACTGCCATCCCTACTTGATAAATAAGTAAGTGCCCCCCGATGATTACTCCACCATTGCCCTTTCAGGGCATACAGGTCTGCCTGGTACAGAAATTTTGCCAAGAAAACTATTCTTGTTTATACCATGGTCCAGAGCACCTAGGCCCTAAAACTGAATTATCTTTTGGTTGCCAAAACACCCCAGGCTGAAAGAGATCCAGATCAGTAGCTCCCATCCGGGCTTTGAAATTCCCTGCAAGGTTCCCCATTATTACCAAGAAAGTGTCCTATGGGCAGAAAGGGGGAACATCTAAGCCAGGCTATAGTGGAGGATATGGAGACTGGTAGTACTGTACCTAGTAATGGGCCAATTCAATCTATAGAGGCAATGAATTTGAGGATTGTGAACGACAATGTGATGGATGGAATTGTAGGAGGAGTATTACTACCAGAGATTGAGGACCTTTCTCAATCTGGAAAAGATGAGACCCCTCCTCCCTTGGGTATTGTTCCTCTGGAAGTGGTAGTTGAAGAAATACAGCCATCTCAGTGGGCCACGCAGGTTCCTGTATGTGTAGACGGGGAAAGTGACACCGGACTAAATTAGGTGGCGACCGCAGAGAGTGGCTCTGTGGAGTTCACAACCAGGAACTGGGAGAGATTTCAGGAGTTGGAAATGGAAGAAAGGGGTGCTGAGGGTCTATCCTCTGAGGGCTTGGGGGGGCAGGGTGGTTCGCTCTTTCACATTGACTAGTAAGGGCCCAGTGCTAGTCAGGGTAGTTGACCTAACCCCCCAGGCAGATCCAAATGAAGATTCTCAGTGTATATAGGTAATATGGGTGTGTGGTACCAGCAATTGCCAAGGGGGCTCCTGGTAGTCCTGGTCCTGGGAAGGGGATGGATGGGTTCAAACCCAAATGACTCCGGGACAGCGAGGGTCTGAGTCCACTGAATATTTTGTCTTGGAATGTTGCAGGCTGGAGATCTACTAGTTCTGACCCCAGTTGCCGATTATTTCTAGACAAGTTTGATATAATACTAGTTCAAGAAACCTGGTGTCTGGAAAGACCCTTTCTCCCGGGTTTCAAAGTCTTTTGGCAGAAGGTGGCCCAGATTAATTCTAGGGGCAGGCCCAGTGGTGGAACAGCCTGCTTTCTCTCAGACTCCCTTCAGGGAAACTCCGAGGGTCTGAGTATGGAAATTGCCGGGGGTTGTGGTTGTCTAATATAGTTTTCTGATCGGTTACTTCTTATTATTTGTATCTATATCCCCCTTAGTTCCTCAGGTAATTTTGAGGATAAGGTGTGGAACGAAATGGAAATATTGCTTGACATCTATTGGGATCAGTACCCACAAGCTAACATCTTGCACCAAAATTAACTCATTAAGGCATTTGAATGAAAATGAATTTATTAATTAGTAGAGATGGTGAAGAGGTGGGATTTTGTTGTTGTTGATATTATAAGGGTTAAAGGCATCACGATCGAAGGCGGCAGGGCTTCCTGCCTCAGAGCTTGGGCCCGTATATATTCTTGCCTTACCTCCTTACCATTCAATTGGAGTATAGTTTATTGTGTGTTTACAGAGTAAGTTATAAACAAATATAAA
Source organism: Sphenodon punctatus (assembly GCA_003113815.1). Lineage (NCBI taxonomy): Eukaryota > Metazoa > Chordata > Lepidosauria > Sphenodontia > Sphenodontidae > Sphenodon > Sphenodon punctatus. The sequence continues at coordinate 1,852,925 of QEPC01015764.1, read as the reverse complement.
CTGTAAACTGTTTACGGATATAAACATTTCGTGTCTGACTCTCTGAAATTATTTTACCCCAGAACCACAGTGTTTCAGTTTTTGCAAAGTAAAACATTAATTACTGTAGATAAATATTTTTCTAACCCTAAAGTTTAGTCTAGATACACCCAGGAACTTTTTTGCCATCTGGTTACAGCCGTTTTGGGTGCAAAGTATCATAATATTACCTGTGGTGGTGTCTACATGTTCCATCATAATTGAATGCAACCCTGGACACAAACTGCCCAAATCCTGAATGTGATTGGCTGGTGAATGCCTTTAGATGATGTGCTGATGTTTTGGGGTAGATTATAACAGGTAAAATAGGTAAGTCTTTCAACAGTCCCTCATTTTAATTGGAAAGTTATCTGCATTCCCCAAACATTTAGTGCCGCCTCCTCTTTTTTTGTTGAAAATTACTTACATCAGAAATAAAGATTCTCTGAGCTGGGGGGGAGGGTCAAAGAAATTTATTTATGCTAAAGAATTCCATAGCCATTTGTTTGTTTGATTTATGAAGAATTTTCTGATGTCCTTCGGTTTGGATCTTTGTTTCACATTGTATCCCACATTTTGACTTTGTCAGGCTGACAGGTATGACAGTAGGCTGTGCATTATTTTCTTCTTTGGGTATTTTCAGATGTTATGAGATCAAGTTCAACCACAGTGAATCACGCTCAATCCCGCGGCGGGGCCAAAGGACCCTGAACGTCTGTTCGGCGGCTGCCAGATGCTCACCACAGTCAATACCCACAGGGGTGAAAATCAACCACACTTTTGGAGCTCCCCCCCGGACCATCTACGAAAGCGTGGTCAAAGAGATTCCCAGCGGGAAACAAAAAAAGTAACGTCTGGATGGCAACCACCAGCCACAATAAAAGGAAATGATTCCCAGCCGGAGACAAAGCATGCAGCATCGCTGCCAGGCAACCAGCAACAACACAGGCACTGGAGGGAGATTTAAAGGGCAAACTACAGTAGGGAAACATGGCGGGATGGAGCGAGGAGGGAGGCGGAGGAGAGCGGTGGGAGAGAGAGCGAGGGAGCAGGAGGAGGAGGCAGTGGCGGTGGTGGAGGAAGGGCAGGCGGAGGAGGGGGAGGTGGTGGTCATGTTGCGGATGGAGGAGGCGGAGGGACAACAGCAGCAGCAGCTGGGACAGGCTGCCCCGGGGACATCAGCCGGATCGGGGGAGGAAGCACCCCAGAAACGGGAAAGGGGAACCAAAGGGAGGGGAACAGGTGGCACAGGGGCACCAAGGGGTGGGCAGGGGGCCCGGCCGGGCCCCCGGCAGGGAGGAGGGGAAAGGGGGTGGGCTGCGGGATAGAGGGGGCAGAACCGCACCCAACCATCCCCCCCCCCGTCCCACAGACATGGAAACAGGCCTGGGTGGCCGAGCCCCTGGAGGACACCGGCCCAGCCCCAGCGGAGGAGGAGGTAGACCGACAGGGGAGACGGGAGAGAAGGCCCTACCACCGAGGGGGTCAGTGGGAGTTGCAGGAAACCCAGGACTTCATCTGGATCTGGGGGACCCTGGAGTACCAGCTGGAACTAGTGCTCAACCAGTGAAATGAGCATGTCTACGAGGACATAGTGCAGAAAATGGGGGCGGTGGGGCACCACCGTACCGTGACCCAGTGCTGCTCAAAGGCCAAAGAGCTGAAGAGGGGGTACAAGACCATATGGGACAACAATCGGCAGTCCGGACACGGAGCCCGGACCGCCCCCTTCTATGATGCCCTGGACTGCATACTGCATATGAAGAGCTCGATAGTCGCCCCACGCCTCATGGGGAGTGCACTGGTCCAGGGCAGGGAACGGGCCGAGGTACCCCTCCACTCGCCACCCCCCATGAAGGCACATGCTCCAGGGTCCCGGACCCCCAGGAGGAATACCCCGGGACCTCCGGAACCTGCAGGCACCCCCCGGACAGCAGCCTGGAGAGCCGCCACCCCCAGGCTGGACAGGCGGAGTCTGAGGCTGGTCCCCTCATCACCCTCAGCCAGTGGTCCCAGGGGGAGCACACCAACACAGAGGGGCCGGCCTCGGAGGGATCTGAGACAGACATAGAGGGTAAATGAGCAGCCGGGAGGGGAGAGGGATTGGGGGCCCATGGGCAGGGGACAGGGTGGGATGCATGGGATGGGGCAACCCCAGCCCCCCCTGACAGGGTGGAAAGGGGGCCCAGGCCCCGCCTGGCCACCCCTACACCAACCACCCCCCATTTGCCCACAGCACACAGGACACCCCAGCACCAGAGGCAGGCAGGCGAGGAGGCCGGCACCGAGGAGCCCAGGTAGCAGGTGGAGGAACCAGGTGAGGCACACAGGCTTGGTGCGGGGGCACCGGGGGGGGGCTCTGGGAGGGGGACCTGGGACACTCTGAGTCAGTGAGAGGGGCTGGGGAGGGGGGAGGGCACCCAGGGCGGCAGGTGACTCACCTTTGTGTACCCTACAGGGCAACCCAAACATCCACAGTCACCCGGACCTGTGCCCACAGCACAGCACATGAGGGAGTACCGGGCATGGGTCTGCTGCCGGAGGGAGGACTAGGTGGAGGACATTGTCCGCACCTTGGCAGAACGGGGAGCAGATGATAGTGGCTGTGGACCAGATGGAGGTGGCCATAGAGTGATCCCTGGAATGGGCGGAGGCACGGGACATGAGGCTCCAGGCAGAGGTGCACCTGGAGCAGAGGCAGGAGCGCTGGGAGCACAGCAGGCAGGGGAAGCACTTGGGCAGCTGGAGCAGGCCATCACAGCGATGGTGTGAGAGCACTCAGCCAAAATGGATAGGTCCCATGATATCGGAACCTCCTTGCTCCTACACGCAGGCACCATGTGTGCATATGTGATGGCAGCTGCCCTGCCGGGCACCCTGCCTGCCCAGGGCCCTAGGCCGGGTCCTTGGCACCCCCCCAACCACCCCAGCCACCTCCATGCCTGCAGGGGCCGTGCATCTGCCTCCCGGTCCCCCCAGTCCTCCGGAGGGTGAAGCTGCTCAGGGGGCCTCCCCAGGTCCTGGGTCCTCCCTCCCCCCAACTGCTGGGTGCCCCATCAGCCCACGAGGCATCCCAGGACACTGATGGGGACACGGACAGTGGGGGAGGGGAGCTCCCAGAGTTCTATGGCGTCCACTGTGCGCTCAAGGGGGCGTCCCCGGAAACGGGGGGATGGGGGAAGGGTGAGGGTGGTCTGAGGGGGGACACTATGGGGGGTGGGGGCCGGCAGGGGTGGAGGGGGTGGGGTCGGGTGCACCTGTACATAGGGGGTGAAATAAATGCTTTGGCAACTGTATTGCTCTCTGTGACTGTTTCTGGCCGACAGGGGTTGGGGGGGTTGGGGTTGCAGCCCATGTAGGGGCTGGGCCTGGGATCCCCCAGGGACCCCACGGGGGTGGGCCGGGTGGTGATCACCCTCACGCCTCGGCCTCCCGGCTGATATGCCTTGCCAGGGTGGCACGGATGCACTTGGCGTAACGGTACTCCCTCGGGTTCTCCGCATTCACGTACAGTGGCACAGGGCCGGGGGTGGATGGACTCGGGGTATTCCAGGGCTGCCCCCTCTGTCTTGCACACATTGTGCAGCACACAGCAGGCCCCGATCACCAGGGCCGAGGTCTCCACAGTGTAGTCCAGCCGGCCAGCGAGACTCCTCCAGCGCTGCGTGAGGGCCCCAAACACCCACTTCACCATGGTCCTGCTGGAGTACAGGTGGGAATTGTACAGCACCTCCACAGGGTTGCAGGCGACCGGGTACACCTTCATCAGCCACCAGGTGAGGGGATAGGATGGGTCACCCAGGATACAGGGGGGCATCGGTACCCCCTCGATCCGGGTCATCCCCATGTCAGCAAAGTCCCCCCGGAACATCCGGGCATAGAAGGGGGAGATCCGGGCATCATGACTGCGGCCAGAGTTGCCCGTGAAGATGTCTATGAACCTCCCCCGGTGATCCACAACCGCCTGCAGCTGCAGTGAGTGATACCCGTGCCTGTTGACATACTCCCCGGAGAAGGGGTGGAGGATCTCGGTGTCGGTGCCGTCCACTATGCCCATGCAGTTGGGGAAGCCTCCGGCCATGAATCCAGCCATCATGGCCCCCTGGTTCAGCAGCTGGATCACTCTGTCTAGGAGCACACCCTCCACAGCTTCGCAGACATCCCGGAGGATACAGGCAACGGTGCTCAGCCCGATCCCAAAGTGCTGGGAGACGGACTGGCAGGAGCTGGGCATTGTTAGGGCCCAGACCCCAATGGCCACCTGCTGTACCATGGGGATGGGGGTCCACATGGGGTTGTGCTGCCACTCCAGTCAGGACGTGAGGAGCTCTGCGAGCTGCAGCAAGGTGAGCTTGTCCATCCTAAAGTGGACCCTCCAGGCTGCCTCATCCCACTGGGCCAGCGCCCTGGACCACCAGCCCTGTGCCTGCTCTGTGACTCATATCTGCCGGTCAATGGGCATAGCGAGCAGGGCGGCCCACGGCAAGGTCTCCCTCTGCCTTTGGAGGCACCCGGCTGCCTCACGGATCACCGCTGCCCTGCTCCAGCCCCGGCTCAGAGCCTGCTGGTCAGCTTCAGACACCCTCTGAGCCCTGAGCTGGGCCAGGGCATGCCTGCAGCCATGGTGGGCCCTGCGGGGACTGTGCAGCGCTCCAGGCCACGGAAACCTGCAGGCAGGTGCCCAGGTGCACCTCTGTGGTAAGGATACGCAGCTGATCAGTGTAGGCATGATACCACTAGGCTGAGAGCGCAAGGTGCATCCAGTAGGTGGCCGCGCTGTCCCGCTCCATGGTGTTGGCAGCCCCAGGGGTTGGGGGGGGTTGGATATGCCAGCCCAGTAATGGCCTGGGTCAGCCGGTGCGCTGCCTCCAGCTGGCTGGGCCTCCCACAGCAGGGCGGGCGGCCCTGGGCATGCTGTTGGGTGCACCTGCTGTCCTTGCATGGGGCCTGGCACACAGGCAGGCGCGTGCAGCTGTGCATTCCTGTTGCAGCTGCATGCCTTCCGCCATCACCCCCCACCTCTCCCTGCTTGCAACACCATGTCCTTGCTGGTCTGATTAGTGTGTTGGCAGTCCTGTCTGGGAACTTGTTTCTTGCAGCTGTGCTGGGTCCGCACCCCATGCCTCGCTCTGTTGCTATACATTGTTGCGGCCTGTGGCCGTCTAGCTTGTCCTTGGGACCCCTCGGAGCCCCCCCATACCCTGCGGGGACTGTGTGCCCCCCTGTTCATGGTGTTATTCTCCCTGTCTGGCTGGATCATGGCTGGTTGGACCTCCATCGGACTCCCGCTTCCTGGCCCCCATGGGGCCCCCCATAGCTGGACCTTCCACAAGACCATGACCCTGTGTGACCTGAGGCATACCCCGGCTGTCCAGCTGCTCCTGGACTGCCTGGACAGCCAGTCAGGTGTTTATGCGAGCCTGAGCTCCGGACTTTGCTACTTCGGCTATGAGTCGAGCGCCCGAGATTGCCAACTGCATGCGGAGATGCTGGGGCTGGTTCCCTTCCCCAATGGGCGCATCCTGGAGATGAGGTGCTCTCATGTGGCCTGGACTGTGGCTGAGACTGTGTCTGCCCTGTCTGTGTGCAGTTTGGCCGCCTACATGATCTGCCTTGCGGAGGGGGGCCCTGCCTTGGCCGTGTCCTACTTTGGCTGTGTTCACGGGGTCCGTGGGTACCAGCACTCCCGTGGGGCAGTGTATCACTGGCTGTTGGAGCTGGGTCAGCTTCCGTGGCCCCCTGCTGCTTACTGCTGCATGTCTGAGCCTACCGCGGTGGAGCTGTCGGGCGTGTGGTCCCGTTCAGATGTGCAGTTGGGGCTGTCCATGCAGGATCCATTTGGGGCCTACTACCTGATTGTCCACCACATGTCCTTGTTGGGGTACTGCTGGGGCATGATCCATTGGCCCCACCTGGTTCACAGGGTGGGGCCCCTGGGCCCATTGTGACCCCCAGCAGCTGGCTGTGAGTCCCAGTGTGCCTCCCGGCCCCCGGTTGCCCACCCTTGTGTGGGCTCCTGCCCCCACCAGGGGGCCGTGTTCTGCTACTGGCTCCTTCCCTGATGTCCCTGCCGTGCTGCTGTGCTGCCTGCTTCCCGGGGTGCTGCTGCCCCTGCCAGTGGCCCCGGGCTCCCTCCTCCCCCCCGTCTGCCTCTGCACCCGGTGTTCCCCTCCGTGGTTGCCTTCCCCAGTGCCTGGGTCCGGCTCTCTGCATGGCCTCCCCGACTCGCCTGGGTCCAGCTGACTGTCCTCACCCACCAGCGCTCCCTCCTGCAGCCCCATCCCCCCCCGGGTGCCTGTGTGACCTTGGGGTTCTGGGGCCCCCGGACCGCCCCTCCCGTCGTCCTCCCGGGGGGGGTCTGTGTCTTTGGACCTGCTGCGCTGCACCGACTCTCCTGCCTGCCCTCCATCGCCCCCTTGCCGGCGTGTGGGGTCCGGTGTGCCTCCTGGACCATTTCCAGGCCACTCCCTGTGCTGTGTGGGCTCCCGCTGTGCCTTTGGCCCGAGCTCCTGGGACTGCCTGTGTTGCTGTGGGGGTGCCTGTGTGGACAGTTCTGCTGTGGGGGTTGTTGTTGCCATTGCCTGTGACCTGCCCTGCCCCTGTGCCATTTCCCCCCCTCCCCTGTTCACCCCCCCATGCCCGGTGTGCCTTGTGTGTTGTCCAGCCACCTGTGTCCCCCCTTCCCTTCCTTTCCCTTCTGGGTGTGTGTGTGTGCTCGGGCGTGTGTGTCTGCTGTGTGTTCCACTGTGGCCCCGTTGTCTGTGTGCATGTTGTGTGTGGTCCCTGGTCGGCTCTTCTCCCTCTCCCCCCTCCCTTCCCTTTTCCCTTGTGTGGGCATTCCCTTTTGTACCTTCTGACTTTGTTTGCCCTTAGGCAGTCATGTCTGTGTCCTGCCCCTGCCCGGTGCCTTGTGGGTGTTTTGACCATGGCCGGGAATTGCCGTCATGTCTGTTGCACTGCCCCGGTCCGTGATCTGTCGGCCCGATTCCTTGCCATGGTCCCGGTCCCATAACGTCTGTTTGGGGCTTCTTTTGACCATGGGCGGTGGCTGTTCAGTTCACCACCACATGGAATCCACTGTGGCAAATCGGGACCACGTAACGTCTGAAATCACCCTTAGACAGGGATGTAAAAGTCCATTCATTTACTTGTTTCTGGAAAGAAAATATTTTTTTACAGCCCTGTATCCCTTCCCCCTACTGTAAGTCCCAGCTTGGTGAGTAGCCTTTTATGTCTGGTTAGTGAATTATTTATGTTTTTACAGCCCCGATCATAGATGAGTGTCTTTACAATGGGCAAGAATAGGGACAATGCAACTAAGGTTATTCCAAATAGTTTGTTAGTTTCAGTAACCATGGCAATGGGGGCTGAATTTTCCTTCATTGTGGGGATTGGGGAAAGAGGAAGGGGCTCTTATAGGGTGACAGAGGGGAGTAGGGAAACACACACTCTAATCCGTGGGGAGAAGCAGCAAGGCTATGCTTGGAAAACATGCCCTTGGGTTGGAATAGGGCTATCAGGATGATTAGTCCCTAGCCTGTATCATCATTGGGCATCTGGGTAATCGCACGTCCTAATTTCTGCGTAACGCTCACACACACCGAGGGAAAAGGGAAGGGAAGGAGGAAGTGAGTTTGGTGGGCTGCGGGGGTGCGGATGTCCCGGGGTGGGGAGGTAGGACAGGACTTATGTTCCAAGGAGGGACCCAGGCTACAGTGCTCCCCAGAAACCAAAAGGAATACACACTTACCTCAAGAATGCTCACTGCTACAATCACTCACCCACACACACACCACACTCACTGTGTCTATGCTCACAATACTCTCACCACAATGTATAAGGCACAAATCACAAGGGCACGGGGCGGCAGTCTCATGGCACAAGGCTCCGATCACCAGCAGCGCAGTCAGCCCTGCAGCGGGCTTTTATCCCTAAGTTCAGGGCGTTGCCGGAGTCGCACTGAGTGGCGCAACGGAGGGGGCGTGGTCGCTTCTGTTGCTGTTTCTCTCTTGGCTCCACCCCCTGGGGCGCTGGCAGGAGGAGGAGGAGGCATGACCCTCCGAGGCCCGACAGGCAGGGAGCTGTCATGCGGGCATTCTGTGTTTTCAGCAGGGGGTTCCCTGCTTGTACCTGGGGGCGGGGCGGCAGCGGGGCATTCCGGTGAGGTGGGTGGTCCTGCTGGGGTATGAGGTTGCGGCGGGGAGTGAGGGGTGTCTGGGGGCAGGGTCTCGGGCACCCGGTTCCTCACAGCACCCCCCCTCCAAGGCCGATGCAGGAGAGCTGGGCAAGGTTTGAGGGGATAGCGCGCATGAAAAAGACGTACCAGACAGGGTGCATGAATATCCATAGCTTTTCCCCAAGACCGTTTAGCTGGTCCAAACCCCTTTCAGTCAAAAAGATACAATAAGCATCCGTGACATCGGCACGAGTCGAGGATCTGCCACACCTCATATTCTTGTGTCGCAGGAAGGGGCCCCACTTGTTTGTTTTCGGGCTGTCGAGGGGCTTGTGCTGCCTTCAATTGGGATACGTGAAAGGTGGGATGTATGTGGTAATGCGAAGGTAACTTTACCCGATAGGCGACGTCATTAATTTTTTGACATATGGGGAATGGTCCTATGTACCAATAGTCCAGTTTTGCCGAAGGCCGTGCGGAGGGGTACTTCCAATGATCGATCCAGACCCAATCCCCTAGGGAGTACTGTGGGGCAGCTTGATGGTGTCGGTCAGCATATATTTTATATTGCTGACGAGCTCGTTGGAGTATAGTTTGGGCAGTGGTTTGTGCCTTATGGATGCGTGAGACAAGGGCTCCTGCAGCGGGGATGGAGCAAGCTGTTATTTTGGGGAGGCAGAGTGGAGGATGGTACCCATATGTAACAAAGAAGGGGGAGCTGCCCAGGGAAGCGTTGAGGGTATTGTTGTATGTGAATTTGGCTATCGGTAGTAACTCGTACCAGTCATCTTGGTGGTACCCTGTGTAACAACGTAAATATTGCTCAAGACTCTGATTCACTTGCTCCACTTGCCCATTGGTTTGTGGGTGGTACCCTGAGGTCAAGCTGTGCTTTATTTGAAGGCTCTTTAAAAGTTCTTTCCATAACCGTGATGTAAATTGTGACCCCCTGTCTGATACAATCTCGAGAGGTATTTTGATCATGTGATGGAGGATCAAATGTGCAGTATAACTGGCTGTAGGTAATCCTGTAGTTGCCACGAAATGTCCCATTTTCGTAAAGTGATCCACAATTACTAAGTTTGTTGTATAGGTAGAGGATGGGGGTAGTTCAACAATAAAATCCAGGCCGATACGCTGCCAGGGCCCTTGTGGTAAGGGGGAAAGTTGCAACAGCCCCTGTGGTCGGTGTCGCGGGACCTTGGTTCGAGCATAGACGGCACATTGCTTGATGTACTGGACGACATCCTGATGCAGAGTAGGCCACCAGAAATGCCTTTGTAACGGGGCGAGTGTACGTCGTATCCCAGGGTGTCTGGCCAATGGGGCATCGTGATGCCCCCAGAGCAGGAGCTTGCGGGCCTTTGGGGGAACCATGAGCCGCTGTTGATAGTACAGGAGCCCGTCTCGTCCCCTCTGGGTTTTGGGGGCTAGGCCAGATTCAAGAGGGTTGGAGTACTTTTGAAACTGGGAGGAGGTAAGAAGGTTGATAGCAACGGTCCGGGGTTCCAAGATTGGTTCTCCCCTATTGTTGGGGGGGTCCCCCGGCTCGGTACACTGGGAGAGCGCATTGGCCAAAATGTTTTGAGAGCCAGGATGATATCGTATCTGAAAATGAAATCGAGTAAAGAAAAGGACCCAGCGCCCATGTCGAGCATTGGTAATGTGGGTAGTTTGAAGATACGTTAGATTACGATGATTGCCAAAAGCTCATGGTCTAACACCGTATAATTTTTCTCTGCACTGGTTAGCTGCCGAGAATAGTAAGCACAGGGTAACAGGCAATCCATTCCTGGTTCTTGTTGCAAGAGTGCAGCTCCAATGGCGACACTGGAGGCATCCGTCTCCACTGTGAAGGGTTGATCGAAGTGAGGATGTTGGAGGATGGATACCTGAGTAAAGGTATCTTTAACTGTCTCAAAGGCCCGTTGGTGCATTGGTCCCCATTCATATGACACTCCCTTTCGCAGCAAGGTCGTCAAAGGTTCTGTTAATTTTGCATAATTAGCAATATACTGGCAATAGTAGTTTGCGGTACCAAGAAACCACTGCAGAGCCTTAACGGAGGGGGATGGGGTCCATTGCACAATAGCGCTTATTTTCTTGGGGTCCATTCTTATCCCTTGAGGGGAAATAATAAAACCTAGGAATTCAGTGGTGGTAACGTGAAATGCACATTTCTTGTATTTGCAGAACAACTGGTTCTGTCGTAAATGTTGCAACACCTTCTGCACTTGCGGGATGTGTTCCGCAAGTGTATTTGAAAAAATGAGGATGTCGTCCAAATAAGCCACTACGCAAGTATCCAGCATGTCACGAAGTACGTCATTTATTAGGTGCTGGAAGGTGGCCGGAGCATTGGCCAGGCCAAACAGCATCACGAGGTACTCAAAGTGCCCGTAGTGGGTTCAGAACGCGGTTTTCCATTTGTCCCTGGGGCGAATGCGCAAGAGATTATGAGCGCCCTGGAGATCAAGTTTTGTGAAGATCTTCACACCATGCAATCGATCCAGAAGCTCTGGAATCAAAGGAAGGGGGTATTGTTTTTTTATCGTTATATCGTTGAGTCCCCGATAATCAATGCAGAGGCGCATCCCTCCATCCTTCTTGGGGATGAAGAATAATGGGGCCCCTGCCGGGGAGGTGGAGTGTCATATGAACCCACGCCGCAAATTGTCTTCCACATACTCCTTCAGGGTTTCCAGCTCGGGGGTGGACAGGGCGTAGATCCAGCCGTAAGGTGGTTCTGAGCCTGGCATTAACTCAGTGGGACAGTCGTAGGCGCGGTGTGGCAGCAGACTCTCGGCTTCCTGTTTACTGAAGACGGCTTGAAATTCTGTATACGGTGAAGGCAATTTTTTAGAGGTTTCCCCGGGCCCCGTGGCCAACAGGGCTTGTCTTGGTGGGGTTTGGTTACAGGCAGTTGAGCAATAATTCGCCTTAAAGGCTACGGTCCCCTGGGCCCAATGGATACTAGAGTTATGTTTGCGAAGCCAGGGCATCCTCCAAACCACCTCAAACATAGGTGATGCCACCAAATCAAAGCACATCCACTCAGTATGAGCCCCGATGGCGACCCGGAGGGGTGTAGTTTGTAAAAATAGGGGCCCTGAACTAAGGGGCGACCCATCGATGGTGTGATTCTGTTCCGAGGTATGTCGAGGAGTGTGCGGGATGCCATAGCATTGCAAAAAGCCCTGGTCCATAAAGTTCCCGGATGCCCCAGAGTCGACGAGCACCCAGGTAACCAAACTCCGGGTGTGTGTGTCACCCCTCAAGGTAACAGGGATACGAAGGTGTTGCACCTCCCCAGGGTTTGTTCATACCTAGCATCCGGGGCACTGTGGATAGGATAGTCTGTTCTGCCCCCGGGAACCCCCCTACAGTTCCCGGGGCTGTGCTTTTCCCGATTCCCTTTGGATGGGGGGTAGCGACAGACATTCTCGTGTGAAATGAGAGGGCTCTCCACAGTAAAAACAGAGCTGGGAGGCATGACGATGCTCCTGCTCAGTGGCGGTTAATGGCCCTTGGGATGCCCCAATTTGCATGGGTTCCCCCTCTGTTTCTTGGCTCGCCTCTCCCCTAGCGGGGGGAGGGATCGGAATGCAAGGTCCTACTGCTCGAAAGGGCTCTTGCCGTCTCTCTCGCTGTCATTCCCCCAAACGCTCGTCTATCTGGATGGTAAGGGTGACCAAGTTCCCCCAGGTTTCAGGCAGGGTGGTAACGGCAAGCTGGTCCTTAAGCTCCTCGCTCAGCCCCCACCGATACATTACCCAGAGGACGTGGTCTGGTCAGTTAAGATCTACGGCAAGCTGCTGGAACTTTGTTATGTACTCAAGCAAGGGTCCTCTCCCTTGCTTGAGCCCCACAATGGCATTTTCAGCATCCTTCACCCTATGAGGGTAGTCAAATAAGAAGGTAAATTCTTGCACGAACCTGGCATAGTCCTGCAACAAATCACTTTTGCTGGTAAGCAGCGGTGTTGCCCAAGCCAGGGCATGTCCTTCCAATAATCCAATAATAAAGGTGACCGTACATGCATCGGTGTTATATGTTTGGGGTTGCATGGTAAAGGCCAACTCGCATAAGGCCAGGAATCCCCATAACTGCCGCCGATCCCCGGCGTATTTATTAATTTTTGGCCCCGTGGGTTCTCGAGGCATGGAGACAGGGGCCTCTTCAGGGGGTGGCACCTTTGCCTGGGGGGGGGGTGGCGGAGCCACCGCTCCCCTGCCGGCCTGTTGGTCCTTAAGGTCTTTCACCTCCATAGCAAGAGACTTAACTATGCGAGTTAGTTCCTGGACCTCCGCCGAAAGCTGTTCCATGGAACTGCCAATAAATAGGGTTATACTCAGCAAAGGAAGGGAAAATGTGGCTGGTGATTCTGTGGGGATTGGGGAAAGAGGAAGGGGCTCTCTATAGGGGGACAGAGGGGAGTAGGGAAACACGCACTCTAATACGTGGGGAGAAGCAGCAAGGCTATGCTTGGAAAACACGCCCTCAGGTTGGAATAGGGCTATCAGGATGATTAGTCCCTAGCCTGTATCATCATCGGGCATCTGGTTAATCGCACGTCCTAATTGCTGAGTAACGCTCACACACACCAGGGGAAAAGGGAAGGGAAGGAGGAAGTGAGGTTGGTGGGCTGCGGGGGTGCGGATGTCCTGGAGGGGGGGGGGAAAGGTAGGACAGGACTTATGTTTCAAGGAGGGACCCAGACTACAGTGCTCCCCAGAGACCAAAAGGAATACACACTTACCTCAAGAATGCTCAGTGCTACAATCACTCACCCATGCACACACCACACTCACTCCATCCACGCTCACAATACTCTAACCACAATGTATAAGGCACAAATCACAAGGGCATGGGGCGGCAGTCTCATGGGCACAAGACTCCGATCACCAGCAGCGCAGTTAGCCCTGCAGCGGGCTTTTATCCCTAAGTTCAGGGCATTGCCGGAGTCGTGCTGAGCGGCGCAATGGAGGGGGCATGGTCGCTTCTGTTGCTGTTTCGCTCTTGGCTCCACCCCCTGGGGTGCCGGCGGTAGGAGAAGGAGGTGTGACGCTCCGAGGCCCGACAGGTAGGGAGCTGTTATGTGGGCGTTCTATGTTTGCAGCAGGGGGTTCCCTGCTTGTACCTGGGGGCAGGGCGGCAGCGGGGCGTTCCAGTGAGGCGCGTGGTCCTGCTGGGCCATGAGGTTGCGGCGGGGAGTGAGGGGTGTCTGGGGGCAGGGTCTCGGGCACCCGGTTCCTCACATTCATAATGCCCTGGCTTTGATAAAGGCCCCATTAGAAGGCAGATCCATTTAAGATGCCTAGAAGTAATAAGAAAAAAGTTGGCAGAATTTTTTAAATATTCATTAATTTTAATGATGGCTTTGGTTCTTTAGTTTCTAGAGTCTGCGGGGGTTTTAATACTCTGTATTCCCACTTTTCATTTTCATGATCTTTCCTAGCCATAGAATCTGCCTATCTGTTGCTGTCAATTGTATTATACTAGCAGTCAGTTCACCTTTACCTTCCAAATAAAAATAAATATGAGCTATTTAAACTTTCAAAAAGAGGGCCAGAATTTCATATCATATGTGTATGCTGCTTCTATGGGACACAGTGAAAGTCCCACCTATATTAGGACACTAACAGAATTTGCTAATTTTTAAGTTGCCGATTAAAGTTGGACCCATTCTGGGCCCCATTTAGCTTTCCTTGCTCAGATGGCTACGGCAAGGGTTAGTTGAGTGGAGGAGAAGGCTCCATGGCAACTGTGGAGGAGTGAGCCAGTTCAGTATCATTCAATATCACCTCTAGATATGTAGCAGAAGAACAAGAAAAGCAGATTGATAAAGAGAGTGGTTGCCGTGTTGGTTCCGAGTGACAGAGAGATAAAGTTGTTCAAATGTTCTTTTTTATTGGACTAAGTATTGTTGGTGGAAACGTGCAAGGTTTTGAACCTCACATGGTCAGAATTCCTACTTGCCTGAGGAAGGAGACTGTGAGGTCTGAAAGCCTACACATTTCCACCAATGATAGTTGGTCCAACAAAAGAGATCGTTCGAACTACTTTGTCTCCACCGCTGTCATTCGGCACGAGTACAGCAACCACACACTCTCTCTGGACTGCATATCCACTTACTCCTAATCTTGTCCATCTCTCTTTGCCACCTGTTCAGTGAAATGACATTCTCATTTTTTCTGTTCTGTTTATCTGTTGTTTTCTCCATCTTGGGTGTCAAGTCATGTGCTACCCCTAATTTCCACCATCATAGGTCTACATTTAATAATAATAATAGCTATTTTTAAATAACACCCCCCTGCCATAGCACTCGGAGTGCTTCACACATAACAATTTAACACAACTTTCATAAAGGAGTTTCCATCTTAAGTGGTCCAATGACTTTTCTGGAAATATCAAGTCTATACGAGATTAATTGGCCCCCAGAGTTATAGCCAGTTTTGTTAAACATTAAATGTTATTTGTATACGTGTTTTGTTTGAATTATGTCTTGACAACTGAATTATACAAGATTGTAACTTGTACGTTAATTATGTTCTGTTTTAATTTGTTTTAAATTGTTTTAATTTCTGTTACGGCCATGTGGCCACAACATTAAATAAACTTACTTTCTTACTAACACAACTCTTAATCCTCACAACAACCCTGAGAGGTAGGTCAGGCTGAGAGAATATTGTGACTGGCCCAAGGTCACCCAGTTAGTTTCTGGCAAAGGTGAGACTAGAACTGGGGTTCCCCCCCCCCCGGGACTAAGTATTGTGCACATAGCCATTATACCACATTGGCTCTCAATGACTCTCAATTTCATGCAATATTCTTTAATAACTTATGGTTTATGACAATTTGAAACAACAAAAACTTCCAATGGTTCAAAGATAGTCTTTTAAAGTACTGCAAATAATCACATTTTAGCAGTTTATTTCTTCCCCCATCTATTCTGTCCTTTTAATATCCAAAGCATAACATTTTAAATTGTCTTTCTGGCTTTCCTTTTCTTTTTTCTTTGCCATGTACTCATTATACAGTCCATCTGTCCCCAGCAGCTTGTCCCAACATGTGAATGTTGTAGCATAGTTTCCTCGAATATTCATATGGTGGAAGTCATTATACCGAGCATTAGCATAGAATGGAATCAGGTGCAGTGGATTCCAGGGAATGTCATAGCCACTACAAAGAGAAGGGGAATCAATACATGTTAACAAAGCAGCGGGAGGGCATGGGGAAATGATTAAATAAGGGTAACATTTGTAGAGAGATCTGGCATTTTATACCCATAAAAAGTTTATTCCCATTTTAATATTTCTTTAGGCAGAATTGAGGGCTGGGGTTTGGAGTCTGAAAGTGCCTGCACTGGAGGAGGGAGGAGGATGAAATTGGTGTCTTTCACCTCCCTTCCCTCCCAGGTGATTATTGAAACCCCTCCACCTGGAGGCAGTGGCCAAAGGGTGGTGACATAAGGGCACCAACTGTTATGTGGCAGTTGAGTGGCCAGTTGCTGCTGAGAGTGGCTGTAGTGAGTTGCTGAAACCGGATTGGCATCATGGTGTTGACATCAAGAGACACTGCATTTGAGTAAGAGTTGGCCATTGCCTGTTCATTTGCGTTTATTTGCAACAACAAAGAGGTTGTGGATTTTTTAACTATGTTTCAGCTGAGGAATTCTCAAATGGTTTCTACTCCAATGTTGAACTCATCTAAGGATATTTCTACACAACTCCATATAACTAAATTTATTGTTTAAAAGGGTGACCTATTTCTCTGGTTTATCTTAATCATTAGGGATGGGATTTTTGGTTTCAGATAAAACCAAAAGTAACAGAAAATGGCCATTTCGGATTAATCCAAAATTTTGGTTCTTTTTCGGTTCTATCGGATCTTTTGCATTGATTTTTGTAACGGATTTTTAACATTGCGGTTTGTCCCCCATTGAAAAACTGCAATGTTAAAAATCCAATACAAAAATCAATGCAAAAGATCCGATAGAACCACAACTGAAAAAGAACCGAAATACATAAGAACCAAAACTGAAAGTGACCGAAACATAAATTTTGCCCAGAGTCCTATCCCTGTTAATCATGGTACTCCTGAGGAACCTTATGATTTTAATAAATATCCTATAAATTTGGTAACCCAAGATTTCTTTATTAATACCCAGCCAATTCAGGTCGACTTGAATATTTTGACTCTACATTCTAATTTAGATGATAGTTTCTTAGATTTGAGAGGTAGTTGTCAAATAGATTGTTCTCAGGTTTCTAATAAATGTAATTACCCTTCAACTGTGAAAGATTCAAATTATCTAATCTTCTGACAGAAAAGCCTTTGCAAAACAGTTTCTCATTATCAATTTAAGGTCTCGATGGAAGAAATTAAAGAATTTAGATATACCAATTCATTGGAACTTAAAGAGCATACTTGATAATAAGTTGAATTTTTAAAATTCAGATAATCAATTTAATGATTTTAATTGCACAGTGTGCATTGTTTGATTAATATTTTAATGTTTTTAATCTATTTATTTATTGTATTTTTGTTTTATTGATTGTTAGCCACCTCAGGCTGCTGTGAGCAGAAGAGGTAGGGTATAAATGTTTGATAGATAAATAAATAAAAAACAATGCGTTTTATCAGGGTATAAAACATTAGATTCTTGGAGAGATTCGTCAATTTAAAACATTAATTCCTGTAGAAGGGATAAGATTAAATGTTTAAGGGAGTAATACATTATAATATATGATTTTGTGGTTCATAAAAATGAGAATAGGTTTTCTCTGAAGGAGAGATGAATGAATTATCTGGCAGACAGATTCTATTTATCTGTCAAATGGTTGCAGCAAAACATTGTTTTTGTATCCATACTTCATCAATACAAAAATCTGTTTCAACATACCCTAGTATGAGTAGGTCTTAAAAGCTTTAATTTATACCATCTAATTCTAAAAGATCCTAAGTGTTTAAAAACTGGGGGTGTTTTCAGACATGATGGTAACAAGGAATTTCATGCTTTTCAAGGGTGGATATCCATGGTGCTGTTATGTTCCAATTTTTAAGCAATTAATTAATAATGTAGTTCTTTGTAATTGCTGTCCAAAGGTTTGGAAACAAAATATTATTGTCCCTATTTTTAAAAAAGGTTCTAAACTTGATCCAGATTGTTATAGACCCATTAGTTTAATAAATGTTCCTGCAAAGGTCTATGGGAGACATTTATTGTTTCATCTCCAAACCTGGATGAAAGCAAGGGATATATTAGGGGAAGAACAGACTGGATTCCATGAAGGTTATTCCTAAAATGTGCCTTTTAGAAAGCCAAGATTCTTTAGATAATTTTTAAAAATTTGTGGTGGAAGTAATAAAATAGCTTTTTAGGGCGTTTTCCACCCAGATGTAAGAGTCTGGGTTCTGAAAACTCCCGTGCATGGAGTTTAGACGCTCCCTCCTTAGCAGAAGTTACCCAGGTGCCATTGCAAACAGCAGTGCCAATGACTCCCGCATGTTTTGAGAAGAGGACTTGGTAAGTCCACAAAAATGGGCATTTTTACACACACGTTAAAATTCCAGATGTTTCAATCTTCTGGGTTCACAAGTCCACAAGTAAGTTCCTGATGCATTTTTCACACACACACACTGCCCTGACGCAGTTCCTGGATGTATTCTTCACACAAACACTGTCCTAAGGCAGCCTAAAGTAGCTGCAGCTGTAAACGTGACAGGCTGCCATGGAAACCAAGTGACCACAGCTGCCTGGAGCAAAGCAGTTTACCAGGAGAACCTTTTACACACAAAACTTCTGGGAGAAGTTTCGCGCAGAAGTTTAAAGATCCGGATGTTTAAGATCTGGGTGAGTGATTTAGACACACAGAAAGTTCAGGATGTTACAGCAAACATCCAGGAGAAATGTGTGTGTAAAAACACCCATTATTAGAGGACTTACCAAGTCCACATCTTGAAACATGCAGGAGTCACTAGCGCCCCTGGTTGCAATGATGCCCAGGCAACTTCTGGACGGAGGGGAGAGAAGCCCCGCGTTTAAACTCCCTGTGCAGGATTTTACAGAACCTAGACTCTTAAGTCCGGGTGAAAAAATGTGTATGTCTAAAAATGCCAGGACATTACTGATAGATTACCTCTGTTGATGACTAAAGCTGAGATATATAACATTTTATTTATTTATTTTTATTTTATTTTGTAAATTTTTACCCCGCCCCTCCTGCCATGCAGCTTGGGGCGGCTTCCATACATTAAAACAATAAAATCAATTAAAAGTCAGCATAAATATTATAAAATATTAAAACAGGGCTAGATACAGTCATAAAACCAAAAATAGGTGGGGGAGCTAAAAAAAACCCACCCTACTCATCCTCCCT
>QEPC01015764.1:1795287-1815999 GCA_003113815.1 Sphenodon punctatus | reverse complement strand
TGTGTATATATATATATGTGTATATATATATATGTGTATATATATATATATATATATGGAGAGAGAGAGAGAGAGAGAGAGAGAGACTGTAAGCCACCCCGAGCTGTTTCAGGAAGGGCGGGGTATAAATGTGAACAAATAAAAATAAAACTTATTGGGGGAGAAGCTGCCTGCTGCCCAGCCATGCTGTAATTTCCTGTAATTGAACTGCACTGAACAGGCGAGTAAGCGCGCGCTCCAAGAAGGTCTGAATGTGTTATTTCACTGTAGGAAACAACGGTATTGCACGCATGTGAATGCAACTGGCATTGTTAACAGAGAACTAGAGAAAAAAAAATCAAAAAAATCCAGATAATTGCTGCACATGTGAATGAGCCCTTAGTTAAGAGAAGATCATTGATGATTTTGGCGAGGGCAGTCTCAGTTGAATCGAGAGGACGGAAGCCTGATTGAAGGGGTCAAGGGAAGAATTTGAAGAGGAAATCAAGATAGTGCATGTAGACAGTCCACTACAGAAGCTTGAAAGTGAAGGGTAGAAATGAAATGGGGCAATAGGGGTCAAGAGTGGCCTTCTTAAGGATAGGGGAGATGGTGGCATGTTTGAAAGCCAATGGAAATGACCTAGTAGAGAGGGAGAAATTGATGATGTGCAGCAGAGAAGGTGCATTGGTGGAGGCAATTGCTGTTAGGAGGCGAGAAGGGATGGGATCAAGGGAGCAGGTGGAGGGGTTGGATGAAAAGAGGAGGGATGTGACCTCATAAGGGATGCTGGGGAGAAGGAGAAGAGAGGCAGGAGGGGGAATAGCAGAGAAGGAAATGGGAGAGGGTTGAGAAACAATAGCAAGGTGGAGTTTATCAACCTTGCTGTTGAAGGAGAGAAGATTCTGTGAAGAGAGAGAGGAAAGTGGGGGAGGACAGGGAGGTTTCAGAAGGGAAGCAAATGTTGAGAAGAGACAGTGGGGTTGCAGGAGTTAAATTGGATTAATGTGGAGTAATAGCAGTCTTTGGCCAGAGAAAGGGCATCACTAAACGTGGAAAGAGAAAACTTAAAGTGGACGAAGTCAGCAAAGTCATGAGACTTCTGCCAGAGGTGCTCGGTGGCATGAGAGCAGGATCAGAGGTGGTAGATAGTAGGGGTGAACTAAGGACAGTGGATGATATGACAGATCGGATGGCTCATGAGGGGAGCAACAGAATCAAGGGTGGAAGAAAGGGATGAGTTGAAGGCAGAGACAGTAGAGTCTGGACAGGTGGGAGGGGAGAGGAGAGGAGAGGGAGGAAACAAAGTCAAGAGGGTTGATGGATTGCAGGTCACGGGAAGAGCGAGAGGATGGTGAAGCAAGAGGGGGCGAGTTGGAGAGACGGAATGAAGCAAGGTGATGGTCAGAGGCAGGAAGGGTATCAATGAGAGATCTGAGTGAGATTTTTTTTTTAATAAGACTAGGTTGAGGGAGTGGCTGTCATGATGCATTGGGTAGTCAGTCCACAAGTGAAGGTCAAAAGAAGAGGTCAGTGAGAGGAAGGCTCCAGAGGTGATTCTGGAAACTACAGACAGGTGAGCCTGATGGTCTCTTTTCGCAGTGGAGAGAAGTAACTACTGGAGTACCACAGGTATATGTACTGGGGCCGGTGTTGTTTAATGTATTCATTAATTATCTGGAAAAGGGAGTAAAGAGTGAGGTGATCAAATTTGCAGATGACACAGTTATTCAAGGTAGTTCAAACCCGAGCAGACTGTGAAGAATTACAGGAAGATCTTGCGAGGCTGGAGGACTGGGTAGCTAAGTGGCAGTTGAAATTTAATGTGGACAACTGCAAAGTGATGCACATAGAGAAAAATAACTAAAGCTATATGGATAGAATCATGGGTTCTAGATTAGGGCCCTTTTCAGCCATAGAGCACACCTGCAGTCCTGCAACATGTATAATAAAATGTAACACCCATTTGATCAGTGTTAGAGTGTCTGTGTGAAAAGGGCCTAGGAGTTACCACTCAGGAAAAGGATTTCAGAGACATTGTGGACAATACATTGAAATCCTCAGCTCAGTGTGTGGCGGCGGTCAAAAAAGCAAACGGAATGTTAGGAATCATTCAGAAATAGATAGATAATAAAACTGAAAACATTGTAATGCCTCTAGAGGTGTGCATTTCATTTTTGTGTTTCTGGTATTAACATAATTTTATTTTTTGTTAATACCAGAAAAATGAAAACAAAACATTTAATAACAAAATTTTGGATTAGAACAAACATTCTGGAATTTTTAAAAAATCAGAGTTTTAGGATATAAATATCTGAATGTAACATCTTTGTTTCCAGTCCAATATGCACAAAACATGGAGGGCATTTACCCCTTACTAAGGAGATCATTCCTGCCAGGTTTCAGAAAGATTGGATCAAGGGTCCCAAGTTTGTGATGCATTCCTGGTTGTACCTTCTATTCTGCATGTCCAAGGTGTATGGAATTTGTATTCATTGTACCCTTCACCCAAGGGATCATTTCTGACAAATGTCATAAAGATTGGATAAAAGTCCCCAATTTTATAAGCAATTGAACGTTTGTGATTTTAACAGAAGACATGCGTTGTTCCAGTTATGTCCCTGAAAATATTTCGACAAAAATGAAAATTTCAGGACATAACTGGGAGTTCAGGAAGCAAGGAAGTGGGGAGGGGGAAGCATCCCAGCAATAAAGAAACATGACTGACACATCTAGGCTGTCCAACTGGTATCCCAAACACACTCTGTAGCACTGCAGCAGAGGACATAAGAGAATCTCTTATTGACTCTTTCCTAACCAGATGCTTCCAACTTCCCAGTAACAATCAGGGGGTCTGGGGTGGGCGGAGCACAGAATCAGGATACATGACTGCATTACTGCTGGCCAGTTGGCATCACAAACTCCTCTTGTACCACTGTGACAAACAGAAGAGATTTCCTAGCTTCTCTGGAGCTGCTGCCCAGGCTTCCAACTTGCCAGTACCCAATCACTGCAATCAGGGAGGCTTGGCGTGGGCAATATTGGCAAGTAAATGTAAGTGTCAGCCAAGCTACACAGCCCCCACCATGGCTAGATCTTGTGGAGCTCGTAGGCTGGCTCAGTGCTCTTTGTGTGTGGCTGTGTGTGCTGCGGTCTCCAGACTCGCTGTAAGTGCTCATAAAAGCAGAACTCTGCAGCTACTCTCCCCCATGTATGCCCCCACAGACTTTGGAGTGCCAATGACTGAAACCTGTGCCACTACCTCTGGCTCCTTCTCTTCCTCTGCTTTGCCCACCTCTTCCTGTCTTCTTCACCCTCTCTACAAATGCTCCAAAAGCAGATCTCTGCATCTAGTAAAACCTTTATAAATTGAAACAGAGGCAACACCTGTAATTGGTTTAAGGAAATCTGCAACATCTGTTAAAATCATGAAATATTAATTGCTTAAAATTTATTCAATATTTTATCCAATATTTTTGAAATTTGGTGGGTATGAATCCCTTTGGTGAGGGACACAACCTGTCTAAACGTCATCCAAATTGGATGGAAAGCAAAGATGCTACATCTGGAAATGTGTGTGCAAACCATGAAATAATTAAATTGCTTATAAAGCCAGGCCTCTTTATCCAATATTTTTGAAATTTGGCATGGATAATTCCTTGAATGGGGGGCACAATCAGCTCAAATTGTATCTGAATTGGATGGAAAACAAAGACATTAGAGCTAGAAATGTGTGCACAAACTATTAAATTAAATTGCTTATGAAATTGGAACCCTTTATGCAATCTTTAAAAAATTTGGTAGGATGGATTCCTTTAAATAGGGGTACACTCCATCCAAGTCCCATGTAAGTCAAATGAAAAACAAAGAAGTTACAGCCAGAAATACATTTCCCATTGAAATCAATGGAAAACAAAAATGAAACTTAATTACAAAACAAAAATTCTCAATAACAAAAACCAGAAAAATGAAAAATGTAATAGCAAAAATGAAAATGAAAAACCAAAAATTAAATGGGTCCCTGGTGCACACCCCTAGCCTCTATATAAATCTATGATACAACTACACCTGAATATTGTGTGCAGTTCTAGTCGCCCCATCTCAAAAAAAGACATATTAGAGGAACAAAAATGATAAAGGGTATGGAACAGCTGCAGTATGAAGAAAGGCTTGAAAGATTGGGGCTCTTTAGCATGGAGAAGCGATAACAGAGGGGATAGGATAGAAGTTTATAAAATCATGAGTGGTATGGAACACGTAAATAGGGAGCAGTTATTTACCCTCTGTCACAGTACTAAAACAAGGAGAAACTCCATGAAATTATCTGGCAGCAGATTTAGGACAAATAAGAGAAAGTATTTTTCAATCCGTGCACAATTAATTTGTGGAATTTACTGCCAGAAGAAGTGGTCAATGCTGGTAGTGTAGCTAGTTTGAAAAAGGGATTGGATACGTTTTTGGAGGATAGGTCCATAAATGGCTATTATCCATGTAGGCTTGGGGGACGGATGTGACCTTTTACTGTTGGGGGCTGGAACAACAGGGAATTGATTACCCATTGTGACCTGTTGGGTACTTCTCCCAAGAGGCAGAGATTGGTCACTGTTGGAGTCAGGATGCTGGACTTGACAGATCACTGGTCTGATCCAGTACGTTCTTATGTCCTTATCTTTACCCCTTCTCCCTTGGCTGAAGCTTGA
Source organism: Sphenodon punctatus (assembly GCA_003113815.1). Taxonomy (NCBI): domain Eukaryota; kingdom Metazoa; phylum Chordata; class Lepidosauria; order Sphenodontia; family Sphenodontidae; genus Sphenodon; species Sphenodon punctatus. Next base: position 1,811,320 of record QEPC01015764.1, on the reverse strand, counting down.
GTCAGCTCCCTGCACAGGCATGGTGAATGAGCCAGGATGACGCTTTGGCTGGATCCTGCTGAGACTGCTAGAGCTGCTCCGAGTTGTTTGAAAGTTACATCCCCGCATTAGCAACAGTAGATCAGCTGTCCTGGTGTCTTCAAAGTCTTGTAGAAATCTGGCATCAAGTCCTTTAGTATCAAAGGAACCCATCATCAACCTCTGCATTTTAATGTGAGAAAGTGGTCCCAAAGTAGGTTAGCATATTTAGGGCAGTCTGCAAATATTTCCCCCCCACTCCAGAAGTGCTGAACTAAAAACATCCAAGGAGCCCTACCCGACTCCTCTCCTGAGACTGGGTGCCCCAAGACAAATTGCTACCACCTGCCATGAAATGCTAAAGTGAGCCTGAATGTTATCAGATAGCATCATATGCTACCACATGCCATGAAATGCCTAGGTTAAATTAAACGGCATCAAACGCCCAAGCTAAAGTACATGCAAATGCCCAAGCAAGATCAAATTCTACAGATGCTTGCACATGTCTTCAAATACACAATTTTAAATCACTGCCCCTACATATACACACACACTTTCAGTGTCTCAGTGGTCCTATCTAGCATTCTAGTCACCAGAAAAACAAATGGTGTCAACCAGGTGATGGAGCTAGACTCAAACTTGAAGCTGCCAGTCTGCTTTGTACAGCCCTCTCCTGAATATGCTGGTGCCATAGCCTTGGGGAAGGAGCCAGGAGATGGTTCCTTGTGGTCACCACATTTGCTTTAAGATTGTCCCTGGCAGCATTCCTCCAGAGATGGCAGTGCACTGAGCTTCCCACTGAACCCTACATAAGCCATTAAAAAGATAATAAAATACAATCCTACATTACGTCCAGTTCTAATTAACTGATATTGATTCCCTATTACCGGAGGAATCTATAGATATGAATTTTGATCTATCCTCCTCCCCATTGGCAAAGCAGCTGGCAATAAACAGAAGCTAAAAGCTTGCTATAGAAAAATATACTAGTGCAAGATGGAAGAGCAAATCTTATTGATGCTTAAGAAGATCTCTGAAGAGCAAATCCTCCAAACAATAACATTGGAGAATATTGCTGAAATTCAAATAACCACCACCCTTCACCAGACAAGCCTGCAAACACTCTAAGTGAGAATGGGGATGTTGAGGCCCATATCTCTGCATTGGAGGGCAGTAATAAGAAAATGTCTAAACATAAAATGGCTGCCCAGATGGGTAAAATTTCCCTACTTGCCTTTCTTTTGGCGTGCGTGCGTGTGTATATGTATGTGTGTGCGTGTGGCTGGTTTTAGATGATACATTTATAACGTTCTAGTTCTTTTTATGTTGTTATGAAGGTGATGGTCTATACAGTTGGAAGGTTAAACATTTTGATACTTCCAGATTGCTTCTGGGTTTTTGAATGGTTTTATAAAACACCTTTTCCAAGTTTTTATTGGAATGATAAGGATGTTATACAACAGTCATTTTTACCATCTGTACAGTGACAGTGGCTTGACTGTCCTGCCTCTCTATCCATTGTCTCTCTCTATGGTATTCTCCAGTATCGTAATGCAATGGAGGAGTAGAACATGCATTTTTTCCTCATAATTCTTTGCTTGTCACACCCATTTTTCAGACCTCTGGCAAATTTAAAATTTCACACACCATTTCAAAGGACACTGCTCTTCTTGCTCTGTTGCTATCCCTAAATTGAACAGACTTGTCCCACATGGCTTCCTCCACATGTTCGAGTGACATCAGAAAGATTTGTTCCCCACACTGGACCCATGAAGAGTTGAATTTTTTAATACAAATATGGTGGTAAGAATCTATGCAGCACTCTCTGTTGAAATCTCATAGAAATATGGATGTTTTTACAGACCTAGCTAAAATAATGGCAGATAAAGGCTACACACAAACTGTCGAGCAACTCCAAACCAAGGCAAGGGTTCTGGGGTATTAGTATAAGCATGTGAAAAAACACAATAATACATCCGGAAATCGCAAAAAGGATTGGGAGTATGAGGACCACCTGATGGAAAAATTCCTATCAAAGGAACAGAGGTGTGCCCTGTAGCCAGCAGCAACCAAATCCAAAACCAGACAGAAGAGACCACTTTGGAGGTGGGGGGGGAAGAGGAGGATGAAAAGGAAGAAATAATGTCAGGGACTTGCATGTCTCTGAACTCATTTTCTCAAAATGAGCCACTATGGCTGCTATGACAACTATGGGCCTATTCCAGGTAATATCTGGCCCACCACATGAGGTGGGACACACGTTGGATTTGATGTTCTGTACCAGCCTGGAAACAGGGGTTCTGATTATTGGGGGTGCTGTTACACCACCATTGTCATGGTCGGACCATTACCTTCTGAAGGATCAGATCCCAGTTTTTTATGTCATCATAAAATCATAATTGTAAAATAAAATAAAATCATAATGGACCTTTGGAGACTTATGGATCCATTTAGTTTCCAGAGTTCTCTGGGGGGTTTACCTACCGACCTTGATGGTGTACTCTGTCAATGACCTGGTCGCTTTATGGAATGACTTCTTGACCATGGGCATTGACATGGTTGCACCCAGGCATCCGCTCCCACTGCTGTGGCAGTACACAGTTTAATTGTTGGACATAACAGTGAACATAATGGCAGGGGCAGCTGGTATGAAGGGCCACCTGGGGCAGTGCCCCAGTTAAAAGCAGCAGGAACCGTCACATGCACATTTTTCACAATGGGGGTCTTTTGAGAAGGGCCCCTGTTGTGAAGTTCTGCATATGACCAGAAGCTCTTTGGAGGGGGTGGGTCACCTGGGGAAAATGAAGGGGAGCCGACAACCTGCAGCAGAGCCCTGGTTCCTCCTCCCAGGCTGCCTATTGCCTGGCTCCACCCGCTACAGTAACATCCTGGACACGATAGTTGGACTGGCCGGGCAGCCATTTCCCCCCTCCTCGTGCTCTGATGCTAGCCTGCTCATGGTGCCCTCTAGCTTCCAGCAAAGTGAGCAAGCAGCAAAGCAGTCTTCTTACATGCATCGTAAGAGAAAAACAGACTAATCCCCCCTGCCCTCCCCCCCCCCGCACACAAGCAGAGTGTCCTGGGATCGCTCCTTCTGGGATCTCCAAGTTCCCCCACGCACCACGCTCGTCTGCAAGCAGCCTAAGAGCGCATTCTCCTATCCCATGCAGATGAGTCTGGCCCACACAGATGACTGTATGGGCCATAGACAAATCACAGTGGGACAGTAAAATACCACAGAACACACTAACACAATATTCATGGCTGGATGAAACACTCATGTTCTAGGAGCTGTGCTGTGTGCAGCATCTTACTCGCAGCTCCTGACAGTGGTTTCAGTGTACAACAAATCAAATTATGGTAGATTTGATTTCTTCTTTGAGAAGGATCATCTGGGTAACTGGCAGTGCCAGCTTTTGGCCTGTCATCCTACCCTACCTAATGACAATTCCAGAGCAGCACCACTTTATCTCTAGTTTACATTGCTATTCCTTTGTCTAATAAACATTACATACCATATACTTCTGCTGGTAAAAAAAATGCCACCATAGGATGTGTACAGATAAAGTGACGTTGCTGCTAAAGGAGTTCCAAGTAGGTAGAAATCATGATGTCTGAGAGCACCATAAATACAGGATTTGTGTATTCAGTTTCTACTAATCAGAAAGAAATGTGTGTGTTCTTACTTTAGATTGTTTCCCTAATCTATAACACACCCATTGATACTCCCCAAGCAAGCACAAGTGGAGGCTAATTCAGTGAAAACAATATTTTCCAATTAAACACTACGAAGAACTTCCTAACAGTAAGAGCTGTTCAACATTGGAACAAATTGCCTAGGGCGGTGGTGGGCTCTCTTTGGCTGGAGGTTTTCAAACAGAGGCTGGACGGGCCATCTGTCAGGAATGCTGTAGCTGTGGGTTTCCTGCATTGAGCCAAGGGGTTGGACTAGATGTCCTCTGAGGTTCCCTTCCAACTCGATGAGTCTATGCTTTAAATATAGGAAGCTAATTATTATCCTAAATCAGCCCCAACAGGTTTTTTTTTTTTTTTTTTTGTATATATGTTTTTTATTTTTGTAATATTCATAAATACAGTCTTATCTAACCAAAATTTAACTTACTTAATAGTTATAACACAAATAAAATAAATTGGAACCTAGGTTACAGCTTCAGTCCCTATACTAATAAATCCTATACAACTATCTTATTTGGTTTTATATTTTTTTAAGACACAACGTTACATTAGAGTCTATTGACTCGAAATCAGCTTGGATCATTTCCCATATACTGTTCCAGATTGCATAAAAGTTCTCCATTTTCCTTTGCAGTTCGGCTTGAATTCGCTCCATAGTCAGAGTCATCCAAAGTCTGTGTTGCCACTTTTTGATAGAAGGTTTTATTTTTGATTTCCAATTACATACAATAGTATGAATCGCTGCTAGTCGTAGCTGTTGACACGCGGTGATCCGGTCTTTAGTTATATTTAATTTTGGGAAGAGTCCCAATAGCGCAGTCTCAGGTGCTAGTGGAACTGTCGTTTGTGCAATTTTATTAATGTAGGTCCAGATCTCAGTCCAGAATTTGTTAATATACGGACATGACCACCAGCAATGTAGCCACGTGCCTACTTCAGAGCATCCCTGCCAGCACGATGGAGGATACTGCGAGTTCATACTGTGAAGCCTCTGAGGAGTGTAATACATCCTGTAAGTTGTTTTTATTTGCGGCTCTAAAACTGATATTGATCTGGACGCCCCGTGCATCACCGACCACATTGTTTGCATTTCTTCTTCTCCTATTTTTCTTTGCAGGTCCTCCTCCCAAGCAGCTACATAACCAGCATCAGGTAAGTTAATTATGCGATTTATTACTTTGTACAGTCTAGATATAATGTGTGTTTGAGATGAGTCCCCGTACAACACCTTTTCTAATTCATGGGGTGCTCTGTGATATTGAGTTTTATTAACTCTATTATCAAATTTGCTTTTAATCTTTGCATAGATCAAAAAATCTACTTTTTGCCCAATCCTGTCTTGAATGGTGTCTTTTGTTAGTATATTCTGATCCACAAACAGGTGTGAAGCCCATTTCAGGTCATTTTTTTCCCATCGCGTTTTCACTGATGATGGTATATTTGCTTTGAGACACCATTCCCCGAATATAGGTGTGTACGGAGACTTATCTGTACAAATGTCTGCTTTTTTAACAGTTGTTTCCCAGATTTTTAGTGCAAACCATATGAATGGATGATCTTTAATTTTATTTTTCTTAATTTCTTCCCCATCCGTAAGGACTTTGACCATGTTCTGTTGGCCACTTGCCTCTTTTTCTATTAAATTCCAGCTAGGGGTTTTTAAGTCGTGATACCAGGTCTTGACACCCCTCAGTGCTGATGCCCAATGGTACAGTTTAATATCAGGCATACTCATACCTCCTTTTTCTTTACCTGTGTACATTATAGCCCGCCTAATCCTTGGTTTTTTTCTTTGCCATATAATTCGTGCTATCACTTTATTTATTATGTTGAAATATTCTTTAGGGACCTCTATGGGGAGAGCAAAGGATGTATATAGGAGCTTCGGCAGGATAGCCATCTTAATTAAGTTGGTTCTCCCAATCCAGGACACCCTTAACTTGTACCATTCTTCTTCCTTGGCTTTGATTTCTTCCAGGAGTGGTAAAAAATTTAATTTATAGAGTTCCCTCCACTTCTTAGGTATATTTATCCCCAGATACTTTATATATTCATTTTGTATTTTAAATGGGGTTGCTATCAACTTTTCCTGCACTGTCAGCTTTTCATCATTAAATAACATCATCTGGGATTTGTCTATATTAATTCGGTATCCTGATATCTTACCAAATTGTTGAATAATATCCAGCAGTTTTGGGATGGAACTAGGTAGCTCTCTCAAGCTGAGCAACATGTCATCTGCGTACAGGGCTAGTTTAAACTCTTTTCCTCGGATTTTAATCCCTGCAATTTGGTGTTGAGCTCTGATAGCAATGGCCAGAGGCTCCAGAGCTATATTAAATAACAGGGGGGATAGTGGACAGCCCTGGCGCGTGCCCCTGGTCAATGGAAATTCTTCTGTTGTTTGACCTGCCATTATTAATCTAGCTCTGGGAGATTTATATATTACTTCTATCCATTGCAGGAATTGTCCTTCTATTCCCATTGCCTTCATCACTTCTCGTAGGTATTTAACTTCCACTAAATCAAAGGCTTTCTCCGCGTCAAGTGATATGATAGCCGCCGGGTCATTTGTGCTTTTAATATGTGAAATGATGTCTATAATCTTTCTTATATTGTCAATGCCCAATCTTTTAGGTATAAAGCCTGTTTGATCTGAATCTATTATATCCGGTATAATTTTCATGAGTCTCGTGGCCAGTATTTTTGTAAATATTTTTGCGTCTGTATTAATTAAAGATATTGGCCTATATCCACTACATATTTCAGTGTTTTTTCCACTTTTTGGGCAAAGCATTATATTAGCCTCATAAAAGGACTGTGGCAATGTTTGTTGTTTTAGGAAGGAGTTGTAAACTCTCGCTAAAAGTGGGTTTAGACTGACAAGGAATGTCTTATAAAATTCCACCGGAAATCCATCCGGTCCAGCAGTTTTATTATTTGGCATTTGTTTAATAGCCTCTTTTATTTCCTCGGGTTCAATTGCCTTATTCAAATATTCAGCTTGTACTTTAGTGATTTTTGGTATTTTAATATTGTTCAAAAATTCTTTTATGCTCTCTGTTGTAGGGGCCATAGTGGTGTATATTTTTTTATAGTATTCTAAGAAGCACTGTTCCTTTGCTTTCCCTGTAAGCATTTCTGAGTCTTTTGTGGCTCTTATAAACGGAATAGTTGCTTTCTGTCTTTTTTTTTTAATCATCCACGCTAGCACTTTATCCGCTTTATTTGCTTTCTCATAATAATAAGCTTTTGTATACCTCATTTTATTTATGATAGTTTGAGTTTCAATTAGGTTAATCTGTGTTTTTAGCAAGGCTATACGCTCTGCGTTAATTTTAGGTTGTTTTGCTAATTGCTTAATTTGTAGGTACAGTTGACTACATTGTGCTTTTCTTTCTTTATTTAGTTGGGCGCCTAGGGCAATAAATTGTCCTCTAAGCACCGCTTTGGCAGCCTCCCAGAGAGTTGTGGATGATACCTCAGGTTGATCATTGAACTCCAGATACTCCCTTATTGCATTTTGTATTTGGCTCTGTACCCATTGGTTTTCTAAATAAAATTTTCTTAACCTCCATGCTTGTCTGCTGTTTGTCTTATTTACTTTTGCATTTATTTCCACCACTACCGCACTATGATCTGAGAATGGTATGATTTGAATGTATGATTTGTCACAATATGGAATTATCTCTTTATTCCCTAGAATGTGATCTATTTTTGAGGATATTTTGTGTGGGCAGGAGTAGAATGTAAAATCTTGACTATTGGGATGAAACATTCTCCAAATTTCTTTCCATTGATGCTCCTCTACAGTTTGTACTATTTTTGTTTGTTGCTTATTTAATTTAACCTTCGTGTATAAATCTAATGCTGCAAGTGGGGCATTAAAATCTCCAGTGATTATAGCTCTGCCCTCAACTTTATTAGTAATTTTTGGTATGACCTCACACAAAAAGGCCCTAGTGTTGTTATTTGGGGCATACAGCGTTGCTATCGTGTACTTTTCTGTTTCTATGTGTCCTGTTAAGATTAATAGTCTTCCTTGTGTGTCTTTTTCTACTTTTGTTATATTCATTTTTAAATTTTTTGCAATCCCTATTATCACCCCGGCTTTTTTCTTTTCTCCATTTGCATAGTACAAATCAAAGTCTTTATTATTAAATCTTTTATTATCTTGTTTCACCAAATGCGATTCCTGGATAGCAAAAATTTGTGGGCCAAAATTTTTAAGAAAGTGCCATACTCTTCTTCTTTTCATGGGGCTGTTTAGGCCACATACATTAAAAGAAATTATTTTTAGCTTATCCATATTAGTTTATATTTTTTATTTTTTTTATCTATTCCCCTTGTCTTTTTTTTGTTTTCCCCTTGTTCTTTTTTGGTTCTGTATTGCTGCTTCGCTGTTTTGTCATACCCTTTTTTGTATTTCAGTTTGATCCAATATTGTGTCCTGTTTGCCTTATTATCAACATTTCTAAAGTTTTCAACTTTTTTCCCTTTACCCTTAACTTTGAACTCCCCCCTCCCTAACCCCAACACACATTTCCCCTTTTCATACAACTTATTTTCTATCTTATCCCTCTTCCCCATTACCCTTCAATTAAACTAAAACAAACTATTTCAACAGTAAAACTTTCAAACTTTTTTGGGGGGGTTCCCTATTCGGAGTTACGCGCCTTATGGGCTCTATCTTCCCTCCCAACCCTTTGCTATTGCTTTACATTTCCACAAATTATCTTATTGTTTGTTCACCTTTTTTGTTTGCTCTTTGTTTTACATTTCTATATTTTTAATTACAGCACATTTTATACACAGAGAAACTGCCGTATTTTGATTTTTATACATTGTTCCTTAAATTATTTTCCATGAACCTTTTAAGCTCTTCTTGTTGTGCAAAGTATCTCCTCTTTCCCTGATGAACAAATGAGAGCTTTGCTGGGAAATATATTTGAGCTCTAATTCCCATTTTGTTAAGTTCCTCTATTTGCTTTTTCCATTCTTTTCTTTTTTTTACAGTCTCGAAAGCTAGATCTGGATATATGGAGATTTTTTCTCCTTGAAATCTTAATTCTTTTTGGGTTCTAGCAGCTTTTAAGATTTCTTCTTTTTCCTGTGAGCGGAGGAATTTTATTATTATGGCCCTGGGTGGGTCCTGCTCTTTGGGTTTTGGACGAAGAGACCTGTGGGCCCTTTCTATTTCTGCAGTGCATAATTCTTGCCTGTCAGGAAATATTTCTTTCAACACCTTCTGCATTAAGTCTCCCATTCCAGACTTTTCTGAGCCCTCAGGAATCCCCATAAAGCGCAGATTATTTCTGCGTGATCTATTTTCTAGATCTTCTAGTTGATTTTGCAGCTGTTGTAACTCTGCCTCTGTTTTTGTGATCCTGTGCTCTGTTTGGTTCCCTCTGTCTTCTTGTTCGCTCACCCTCAATTCTACTTCCTCTATCCTTTTATTTGCAGTGTCTATTTGCATTTTAATCTCTCCCAAGCTTTTTTTGATGTCAGCAATCCCCTCCTTATTCTCTTGCAAATCCTCCTTTATAGCTCTGAATAGCTCTATGACCTGGGGCAATGCTGCTGAGTCCTCTAGCTCTCCCGGGGTTTCCCGCATCCCCGCCTCCGCCATTTTAGGAGCCGCGGCCTCCCCCTTCCTCGCACTGCGATGTGGTAGACAGTACCTTTCTATTGAGGTATCTAAGTCTTTCTTTTTTTTTTCCAGGGTCATACCTTTATCTTCTGTTGTTTTGAGCTTTTTTTTGATTTTTTCTGTGGCTTGGTCTCTTTTTATCTGCCTTTAGAGCATTGGGTTCGGAGGGAGCTCAGCCGCGCGCGTCTGCTATTCGCGCATGCCCAGTCAGCCCCCCACCAGCCCCAACAGTTACAGGGTTCACAGGCCAATGGGAAACTTGTAGGCAGGCTTTCTCCTTTTGAGATGAGTTACCACTCCAGCACAGTTTGAGGATGCAAAGCTTATTTCAATTTTTGTTGACAACAACAATAAAGGAATGAGTCACTGTTGGTGACCTTGTTGGCTGCTTGTATGAACTGCATACAACTCACATGAGTATTGCAGAACCTGAAAGGTGTTTCTGAACTCTGAAAAGTGAGTCAGCACCTTTCTATGTTACACAATATTGATATATTTATTGAAGACACCAGCTTTCGCCATGGTCAATAGAATAAATGGAATCTGAGTACAAATAAAATTGTGTTGCACAATAAGTGAGGACAGGCTAAATGCGTTGGCTGTGCTGGCAGTGGAGAAGTAGCTCATGAGAACAATACCTGGCTTTAATAACAAGACAACTGAAAAGTTTTCGCAGCTGAAAACCAGAAGGCTGGAGTTCCTCTACTAGTGAGATTGCTGTGGTTTTGATGTACAGTACACAATGAAGTACAAGCTTCTAAGGTTTTATGTTTGTTTTTAATATATTTGATTTTAATGTTTTATAGTGATGTCTTTTATATTGTAACATTTTGAAAGCAGCTGTGAACATGGAGGAACATGTTGTAAGATTCTTAAGCAGGTGATATTGCAGAAAATACAGGTGTCTTTGATCAGTGCATTTTGCACTGATTTGAGGTGTATAATCCTGCACCTACTGACTTTGGTTAGGAGTCACTTTTGCTGCTGACTTCAATGGGTACAGGATGGATTGCCCTTTATCTATAGGGGACAACTTAACTTAGTAGAAAACCGGATTATACAAGTCCCATGGAGAAGAGTTTTGTATTTCAAATCATTCGAGGTAGAGGATTTCAAGTGAATGCTGCAAGGTATCTCCACTTACCATGCATTTCACAGAAAGACTTATTTTTGAAGAGTATCTCATTACATGTGCCAGCAGTAAGGAAGCAGAAACTGGGAGGCCAGTTAGTTCTGTTTTGTGTAGCTAGCCAGGTTAAAGACAGCTGGCATAACTTGCAAAATAAATTTTAAAAATTGTTGCAAAAAATTTTGCATTCTTATTTATCTTTTAGTTTCTGAGGCTTTGGGGTGGACCACAGTCACATGCTCAAGCTTTTTTCTGTAGCAATAATAGCTAGAGGCAAAGTACTTAAGATAATGCATGGAGCAACTTTTTTGGAGCTTGCTCTCAGCAAGAGCAGTTGGTTGTCCATTAAGAGGCATCATCTAAGTACTTTGTCTGTTGCCTCTCTCATACTTTGGACCACCACAGAGTAAACTAGAGTTACCAAATAAAATGTTCAGTTTTAGGGGGTTTGGGGCTCTTGTGGTACTATAGCCACACAGACACATTCCATGCCCAAACTCGCAATGGAGTCAGTCGGTGCCCTGCTGTATGTGGACGATTTGGTGCTTCTGTCGCAGACAAGGGTTGGACTTCTGCGGCAGTTGGCAACCTTTCAAAACTATTGTCAAGACAACTATTTACACATCAATTACTCCAAATCTAATGTCTTGGTTTTCTCAGGGGCAAGGCAGATTCGTAGGTGGCCTATAGGCGATGCCCATTTGTTACAGCAAAAGTCCTATAAATACCTAGGACTTCATGTTTCATCTAACGGATGTTGGAAAGAACACATCGGGAAAGCTGAGTGGTGGCTACGGCCCGTACTTATGGCCCATAAGTACACTATCCTGCGCTTTTTCTCTGGTACAGGTAGAAGAAACGTATAGGCAGCAGTGAAAGTCTTTGAGGCCAAGGCAGAAGCCTCCTTCCTCTACGGGGTGAAGTTCTGGGGACCTATGTCAGGCAGAAATCTGGATGGGGTCCAGACAAATTTTCTTAGGCAGTTGACTAGATTTCCGAACAGGTCTCCTGCAGCTGCCATACGGCTAGAGGCTGGGGTATGTGGGTGGACAGCTATGGCCTGGGAACGAGCGCTGTTGTTTTGGCTAAAAAAGAGCAAGGGCCATCAGGGTGGGCTGGCTTGCCTGGTGTTCCAGGACTCTTTTGTCAACTCCTGGCATAAGGCTGTTCTCAAACATTTAGCTCGTTTGGGATTTTCAGAGGCCTATCTGAAGGATAGGGATTATTGGGCCACAAGGGGGGAGATCTTGGCCTGATCTAGGGACATGATACACCAGGAGGAATTGGCGGCGGTCACCAACTCACCGCATTTGGTGGGATATAGATTGGTTGCCCCGCAGATGGGCAGGATGGTGCACTACTTGACAACTGCTGCCACTTTCAGGGAAATTTTTTTTTTCTGAGTGCTAGACTTAATGCTCTACCGACTAATGTGCTGTCAGGGCGATTTCAGGGGGTTCCCTACGGGGATAGGTTATGCCTTTTGACTCTTTAGCCACTGAATCAGTACAGCATATGTTATTTGAATGTAGGCTCTACGACACCCCCTGTGCCAAATTTCTGCAACTGTTTATCGATAAATTCCCTGGGGTTACTGAAGCATTTCTTATGCATCTAGCACTAAGTGATGGTCATTCGGAGGTGACTTCCAGTATTATGTGTTTTTTAGTACAAGCCTTTGGGCTGACGGAAAGGTTTCTGCAATCTAAGGCGGCATTCAGACTGCATACAGCTCTCATGAGCATTGCAGAACCTGAAAGGTGTTTCTGAACTCTGAAAAGCGAGTCAGCACCTTTCTATGTTACACAATATTGATATATTTATTGAAAGACACCAGCTTTTGCCATGGTCAATAGAATAAATGGAATCTGAGTACAAATAAAATTGTGTTGCACAATAAGTGAGGACAGGCTAAATGCATTGGCTGTGCTGGCAGTGGAGAAGTAGCTCATGCGAACAATACCTGACTTTAATAACAAGACAACTGAAAAGGGGAGTGCTCGGAGCAGCTTTTCAAACCGCACTCCAACAGTTCGGGTTAGGCGGAAATGTTGCATTCACACCAACCTGGAAGTGCGCGGTGCTTTAAATTGCACGATGCCGCCGCGGCGACTGTGCAATTTAAACACACGTCAGAATGCGCCCTAAGTCTCTGTCCAATAGTTTCAATAGTGGTTTGGTTGAATAACCACTTTTATACTCATTTTATACTGGTATTAGTGGATGGGCGGGGGAGTTATTTCCTTTTATTTGGGATTTAAGTGCTCATGTAATGTTGGAGGTGTAATTTGTTTTGGTTGTATATCTATTTTATGTGTTGTCTATGTTAACAATGGCCTACGGCCATGTTTAATAAATTTGATTTGATTTGACACATTCCATGATCTATTTAATCCATCCCCCCCCCTCTCTCTCTCTCACAGACACACACACACACTTCATTTATTTATCCATGAATCCTCACTCACACAAAGATGCACTCCATCTATTCATCCAGACATGCTTTCATCCATCCAGACACACACTGCCCACAAGACACACTCTCATCCACCCAGACACACACTGCAGTGCTTACACAGACAGACACACTGACCCCCATCAATCCAGCATCTATCCAGACACACTCACACGGTCTATCCAGTCCCATCCATCCAGACACTGACAGAGACATACCTACACGTTCCACACAGCAAAAGCAAAGGGCAGGCCCTGCCAGAGACAGAGCAGGTGCAAGTGCATGTTCACTGGGCTCAGTACTACTGCAAAAGCATCCGATCTTCCTGTGTGGCACTAGGATAGCAGTAGTGGTGGGGGCAGCAAAGTCAGGAGTTTTCATGCCACTGCAGTGGCTTTGCACCACCTCTGCTGCTCAGCTCATTGGGAGGGACCAGTGCTACTGCTGACTGGCCATTGCTCCAAAGGCCTGGACCTGGACAGTGGGAGAGACTCAAGGGGAAATCGAGGAGGAGAACTCACAGGGAGGTCCAGGGAACACAGTTAGGGTGGGGCTCTGAGGGTGGAGACAGTGACACTGAGCAGGGGTAAGGGCTGCCAGGGCTTCACCCCCCCCCCCCCAGAAGCAGCTCGTTCTGCTGACCCTGCAACATGGCACCCCCTCTTTCATCTACCTCCCCCCCCCCCCAGTGCCCCACCACAAATTTGAGCCACCAGCTGCCACTGATGCAAAAGAAAAAAATCGGTATGCGTGTGACTGTCTTGAGGTGAGGGAGTGTCTGTGTGTCCAGCCTGGAGGAGGAGGGGGTCACAGCAGCAGGAAGAAAGGGATTGGGGGGGGGGGTCGCTTGACACTTGTCATTGTGACAAGTCAGATAAAAATTATTTCAGAATGTTGTAGTGTGGTCATTTAAAAACAGCCAGAGAGAGTGTGAGTGTCCATGCCCATCCACTCCAGACTGCCTGGAACCACTATGAGCCAATTTAGCCAGTTTGCAATGCTCGCTTTCTCACTATAGAGGTAACTGAGGTGTTCCAGCCAATCTACTTATGGACTTCTAGTCTTGGTTCCTGAAGTTGGGATCATCAGCATGGAGCTTATAAACCTCAGATTGCATCCTAGAACCATCTTTCATTGCTAAGTTACTTGCCTGCAACTATTTTGGAGCCCAAACTGGAGTGAGGTAGTGCAGACTCCTTAACTGTTTAGTGGACTGATTAATCCATTCATGCTCTTGGCCCCACTCTGAGTTACATCCTTGGAGTTGAAAGGAAAATATTAGTTTTAGGTTTGTTCTTATGCACAAGAATCCAACACAATGCAAAATGTGGCTTTTGAAGGTTTATAAAAACAGAACCAAATTAAAAAGATCGAGCTCCAGTAAAATTAGAATGGCATTTGTTCTCCCTGCCCTCCTCATGCTCTTGCCTTACCTGTTGGATCTTGTATTTCTTCATGGCTGGGATGAATTGGTAGAGAGAAGAGGAAATAGAAGCCCACGTTCCAAAGCATGGTACCCCAGGCTGCCAGCTGGAACTTGGTGAAGCTGCCCAGCATACGATTCCAGGCATCTCAGAAAGACTCTTGCAAAGGGTTCTGTGGCAAGGGAATTGAGAGAGTCCATAACTAGGGACGGAGATGGTAGAATGATAACACTATTATTGTTTTCCACACCTTTTTATGTAGTGATAGTACAACACTCTCTCTCTTTAAATACTCATTCCTATTCTTTGATTGGCCCAACCAGAGAATTGATGATACTTCCTATATACTTTTCTGTAATCCTCTTTGAGCATAGCAAGAGGTTGACGTGATGAGCATGAACTGATTTCATGTGATAAGGATGAGAGTTGTGGTGGTGGTGGTGGTGTACATTTTATTGTTATCTTATGGATTCTAAGCAGCCCTGAGTCTCTGAGGGAAGGACAGCATATACATTTGAATAAATATATATAAATAAATAAATAAATCCCCAAACCAGCAACCTCCCCTGAGCATAGTCTCGTGTTCTATTTCCCCTCAAGCCTGTGACCAATTCCCCAGGCCAGTGACACCCCCTAGCCAGACCCATGCTTCATTCGCCTATTCCCAAGTCAGCATTCCCCAACACAAACCAGTCCCGTGTTCATTCTCACCTCTCCCAAGACAGCCACATGCCTCACTCTCCCTCAAGCCAGTGATCCCCCTGAGCCAGATCCATTAGGGATGTGCGAACAAGGTTCGGCCATTCAGTGTTCAGCCGAAATCAGCCCGTTAGGACGTCTGAACCGAATGCCAGAACCCCCGAACAGTTTGGGGGCATTTGGATGAGTTTGGGCTGGAAAAACAGGGCTGGAAGGCCCGGGGGGGGGGGGGGCAGCTGAGGAGCAGACTTCTTGGTGCCAGGGGTGGAGAGGCTTGGACTAGCAGCCAGCCTGCCCAATCACCATCCCTCTTTTCCTCAGACCACTGGCTTTGCAGTCTGCGATTGGCCACGGGCTAGACTGCACGGAGCCAATGGGGCTTGTGGTAAGGCGAGCGCAGCAAGTAACAAAAGTCATTGCCCTCCCCCCTTCCAACTCCTTCTGACGTAGCCACTGATCCTGTCAGCAGGCGTTTTCAGAAGTCGCCCTTTCCCAGCAGTTTGTGTATCTCCCAATCCATTGCCATCCTCCTATTTCACCCATTTCCACACATTTACCTCCGTAGTTTCATTTATTTAGATTAGATTAGATAGATTTAGGTGTTGTTTTTATTTTTTACCCCTCCCTGTGTTCTTTCTCCCTATCCTCCATTGAATCCTTCCCCCCTCCCTGTATATATTCCATCCCTGATTCCCTTCCCCTGTTTTTGGATTTATTTAGAGTAGCATTAGATTGATTTACCTTTCATTTTAGTTTTGTACCCCTCCCTGTGTTGTTTGTGTTGCAGAGTTATGGATGTTGCATATACCAACACCCCTTCTCAACAGACATGGTAGCAGATGCATTCACAAAACCTTTAGCAGGAGAGCACCACCGAAAGCTACTAAGTAAAATGGGTTTAGTAGGTTAACTTCTGTCTGTTGAGAAGGGGTGTTGGTATATGCAACATCCATAAGTTAATG
>QEPC01015764.1:1779948-1794917 GCA_003113815.1 Sphenodon punctatus | reverse complement strand
CCCCCCCCAGGAAATTTGGGGCACTGCCCCCCTAGCGCCGTGGGGGGGGACCCCTGAGGCTGCTGTTTTTTTTGTTTGTTTTTTTTAAAAACTGCATTGCTGGTGCTGACAGCAGCAGCAGTCTCTTAGAGGCTGCTGCTGCTGTCAGTGTCTGTCTCCCTTCCAGGATCCACTCTCAGAGTCGCTCTGAGAGTGGGTCCCTGAAGGGACAAAAAGGCTGAGCTGCTCAGCTGCCCAAACTGCATTTTCTATTGAAAATGCAGTTTGGGCGGCTGAGCCCCTAGTCCACAGCACGCATAGGACGTGCTGTGGAGGGAGGGGCTAGCCTTCCATTGCACCTAATGGGCGCAATGGAACCTCTTGCCTGGGTGCTTGAACAGCGTGATGCTCCCTGTCTCAGCTGCACATGGAGTCAGTCAGGGATAATAGGCTAAGGCTGGCAGCGCACTCTCAACAGCGCGCCACCAGCCTCAGCTGCTTCCTGGACCCTGCCATGCCGATCTCCCCCGCAATCTGCCGCTCAGAGCGGGTGGGGGGTGGGAGTGGCAAGGCAGGGAACTGGGTTTTTGTTTTGTTTTTTAAGTTTTAAATTGCCTGCACGTCCTGGCTCCGGCGGAGCAGGATGCACGGGCAATTTAAAACAAGTAAAGTTCCCCTCCCCTTCACCTCTGCCTGCAGCTCGGGCCGCCGGGGACCTCCAGAGCAGCAGACAGGTAAGTGATCCCTCCCCCCACCCTGGTCCCACCCCCGAGGGTCCCCCCACCCTGCCCCCACCTTACTCCCACCCCCAAGGGTTCTGCTGCCCGTAAGGCGAGCAATGGGGCACGTGGCAAAGGTCGTGCCAGCGAAGTGGCAGCAGGCATCAGCAGCAGCCCGAGCCCATCACCATGCCCCAAACTGCACAGGCCTGTTCTTGGCAGGCAGGCTTCAGAGGCTCCCAGCAGTGGCACTAGGGTTGTGGTTCAGCAGTGCCACCTGCCAATGTCCTCCACTGCCACTCAGGGCATTGTAAGGCTGGCACTCTAGGAGGCTGCAGCTGTCTCTGCTGCGGCTGCAGGTGCAGGTGCTTCTGGGTTGGATGTTTCTCCAGGGCCACCAGTGTCCCCGACCCCCATTATTGAGGTGATTCCCAGCAGTCCAGGGCTGGTGGATCCCACCCCGGCTGATAGAGGCAGGGCCCAATCCCCGGGCAATGGCAGCAGGGAGAGCAGCAGCAGCAAGCAGCAGCTAAATGGGGCACAGAGAGAGTGGCAGCAGCATGGTGGGCAGTTCATCAGCCTCAGGGTCCCAGTACTCCCCTTCGTGGGACATCACTCTGATTGGGGACAGCGAGGCAGAGACTAGTCCTGCAGAGGAGATGTCTGGTGCTGAGGCTATGGCTGTCCCTCCAAGAGCTGTGTCGCCACCATGTTCTGCCCCTCCCAGCAGCACTGTCAGTGGTGCGTCACCTGGTGTGGGCCAGAAGGCAGGAGGGGGCAAAAAATCCTCCGTCTGGGCTCATTTTAAGTTGGTGCGGGTGGATGATCCCAGGGAGGTGCAGTGCACTTTGTGCCAGAAAGTGGTGAAACGTGGGCAGGTGCTCACCAACCTTGGCACAACTGCCATGGCGAGGCACCTCAAGGGATACCACAGTGCTGTGCTGCTAAGCAGACAGGAAGGGGCAGTGGAAGCCAGCAGGTTCCCGACTGCAGGGGTACATGGCGATGGACAACGTGGCCAAGATATTGAGGGCAGTCCGTGAGAGGGGCTTCACCAGCATCCCTTGTGCCACACACACCCTTCACCTGGTGGTCAGGGATGCTCCGGACTTGGGGAAGAAGGGGATTGGGGCAGGCACTCTTAATTCCCTGATCAATCGGAGGAGGAAGCTGGCTGGTTTCTTTAACCAGAGCGTGAAGGTCAACAACCTCCTCTGGGCAAAGCAGACCGAGCAAGGCTTCCCAGTGCACCAGCTGGTGTGGGATGTGTCTGCACAGTGGAATTTGACCTTCCTGATGCTCAAGCGGCTTCTCAAGCAGAAAGCCGCCTTGCATCAGGTGCAACTGCTGACGGACAGCGGGGCACCTCCAGGGTACGATGGGGTGGAATGGGAGATCCTGGCTCACACGGTCTTTGTGCTCAGACCATTCCTGGCCATTACAGAGACCATCAGCTCCTCCATGGCCACCATCAGCAAGGTGACCCCTCTGGTCGAGAGCCTCCTCAGGAGGCTGGAGGAGATTCTCCAGGGGCGGGATTGTGGCCCTCAGGGCAGGAAGCTGGTGGATGAGGCGGTTGACCTGGTGCGGCAGCTGAAGGCAGGGCTGAAGGCATGGATTGATGAGCTCCTGAAGTGGGCAGAATACGTTTTGGCAACCATGCTGGACCTCAGGGTCAAGGTCAGCGTGACACGCCAGACAGCGCTCTATGGGCACTGGAAGGGTGACCTGGTGGAGGCAGAGTGGGCTCAGAGAGTGCACGGCAGCAGCAGCAGCAAGACACACCTGGGGATGGTGGCATCCCTTTCAGACGGCGGTGTCTATCCCTGCCCCCAACCCTAGCAGTAGCAGCACCAGCAGCAGGATGAGCAGCAGCAGCACCCCTATTGGCAGCAGCAGCAGCAGCAGCTCATATGTGCAGGGCATTCTGGCGAGCATAGACTGGTGCACAGCAGGGCAGGCAGCGTGGCTGAGGGCAGTGGTGGAGGTGGTGCCATTCAGAGTTACATGAGGGAGTACGACAGCGCCTCAGCAGCAGTGGAGAGCTACCTGCAGGAGGAGGCGTGCATCAAACCCAGCAGCGATCCCTTGGCCTGCTGGGTCGACAAGACCAATGTGTGGCCGGCCCTGTTCAAAGTGGTCAAGGGTCTCTTGTCCTGCCCACCAATGAGTGTCCCCAGCGAGCGGGTGTTCTCCATGGCGGGGGACATTTGCTCACTGCACCACCTGAGACTGGGGGCCAAGTTGGTGGAGCAGTTGTTGTTCCTTAAGGTCAACCTTCCACTGCTGGGATTCCCCGAGCTGCCCCTGGACATGGATTGATGATGCAGTGGCACACGCCATCCCATGCTAGGGGAAGTCTTGGGACAGGACTCCTCCTCNAGCCTCAGCTGCTTCCTGGACCCTGCCATGCCGATCTCCCCCGCAATCTGCCGCTCAGAGCGGGTGGGGGGTGGGAGTGGCAAGGCAGGGAACTGGGTTTTTGTTTTGTTTTTTAAGTTTTAAATTGCCTGCACGTCCTGGCTCCGGCGGAGCAGGATGCACGGGCAATTTAAAACAAGTAAAGTTCCCCTCCCCTTCACCTCTGCCTGCAGCTCGGGCCGCCGGGGACCTCCAGAGCAGCAGACAGGTAAGTGATCCCTCCCCCCACCCTGGTCCCACCCCCGAGGGTCCCCCCACCCTGCCCCCACCTTACTCCCACCCCCAAGGGTTCTGCTGCCCGTAAGGCGAGCAATGGGGCACGTGGCAAAGGTCGTGCCAGCGAAGTGGCAGCAGGCATCAGCAGCAGCCCGAGCCCATCACCATGCCCCAAACTGCACAGGCCTGTTCTTGGCAGGCAGGCTTCAGAGGCTCCCAGCAGTGGCACTAGGGTTGTGGTTCAGCAGTGCCACCTGCCAATGTCCTCCACTGCCACTCAGGGCATTGTAAGGCTGGCACTCTAGGAGGCTGCAGCTGTCTCTGCTGCGGCTGCAGGTGCAGGTGCTTCTGGGTTGGATGTTTCTCCAGGGCCACCAGTGTCCCCGACCCCCATTATTGAGGTGATTCCCAGCAGTCCAGGGCTGGTGGATCCCACCCCGGCTGATAGAGGCAGGGCCCAATCCCCGGGCAATGGCAGCAGGGAGAGCAGCAGCAGCAAGCAGCAGCTAAATGGGGCACAGAGAGAGTGGCAGCAGCATGGTGGGCAGTTCATCAGCCTCAGGGTCCCAGTACTCCCCTTCGTGGGACATCACTCTGATTGGGGACAGCGAGGCAGAGACTAGTCCTGCAGAGGAGATGTCTGGTGCTGAGGCTATGGCTGTCCCTCCAAGAGCTGTGTCGCCACCATGTTCTGCCCCTCCCAGCAGCACTGTCAGTGGTGCGTCACCTGGTGTGGGCCAGAAGGCAGGAGGGGGCAAAAAATCCTCCGTCTGGGCTCATTTTAAGTTGGTGCGGGTGGATGATCCCAGGGAGGTGCAGTGCACTTTGTGCCAGAAAGTGGTGAAACGTGGGCAGGTGCTCACCAACCTTGGCACAACTGCCATGGCGAGGCACCTCAAGGGATACCACAGTGCTGTGCTGCTAAGCAGACAGGAAGGGGCAGTGGAAGCCAGCAGGTTTCCGACTGCAGGGGTACATGGCGATGGACAACGTGGCCAAGATATTGAGGGCAGTCCGTGAGAGGGGCTTCACCAGCATCCCTTGTGCCACACACACCCTTCACCTGGTGGTCAGGGATGCTCCGGACTTGGGGAAGAAGGGGATTGGGGCAGGCACTCTTAATTCCCTGATCAATCGGAGGAGGAAGCTGGCTGGTTTCTTTAACCAGAGCGTGAAGGTCAACAACCTCCTCTGGGCAAAGCAGACCGAGCAAGGCTTCCCAGTGCACCAGCTGGTGTGGGATGTGTCTGCACAGTGGAATTTGACCTTCCTGATGCTCAAGCGGCTTCTCAAGCAGAAAGCCGCCTTGCATCAGGTGCAACTGCTGACGGACAGCGGGGCACCTCCAGGGTACGATGGGGTGGAATGGGAGATCCTGGCTCACACGGTCTTTGTGCTCAGACCATTCCTGGCCATTACAGAGACCATCAGCTCCTCCATGGCCACCATCAGCAAGGTGACCCCTCTGGTCGAGAGCCTCCTCAGGAGGCTGGAGGAGATTCTCCAGGGGCGGGATTGTGGCCCTCAGGGCAGGAAGCTGGTGGATGAGGCGGTTGACCTGGTGCGGCAGCTGAAGGCAGGGCTGAAGGCATGGATTGATGAGCTCCTGAAGTGGGCAGAATACGTTTTGGCAACCATGCTGGACCTCAGGGTCAAGGTCAGCGTGACACGCCAGACAGCGCTCTATGGGCACTGGAAGGGTGACCTGGTGGAGGCAGAGTGGGCTCAGAGAGTGCACGGCAGCAGCAGCAGCAAGACACACCTGGGGATGGTGGCATCCCTTTCAGACGGCGGTGTCTATCCCTGCCCCCAACCCTAGCAGTAGCAGCACCAGCAGCAGGATGAGCAGCAGCAGCACCCCTATTGGCAGCAGCAGCAGCAGCAGCTCATATGTGCAGGGCATTCTGGCGAGCATAGACTGGTGCACAGCAGGGCAGGCAGCGTGGCTGAGGGCAGTGGTGGAGGTGGTGCCATTCAGAGTTACATGAGGGAGTACGACAGCGCCTCAGCAGCAGTGGAGAGCTACCTGCAGGAGGAGGCGTGCATCAAACCCAGCAGCGATCCCTTGGCCTGCTGGGTCGACAAGACCAATGTGTGGCCGGCCCTGTTCAAAGTGGTCAAGGGTCTCTTGTCCTGCCCACCAATGAGTGTCCCCAGCGAGCGGGTGTTCTCCATGGCGGGGGACATTTGCTCACTGCACCACCTGAGACTGGGGGCCAAGTTGGTGGAGCAGTTGTTGTTCCTTAAGGTCAACCTTCCACTGCTGGGATTCCCCGAGCTGCCCCTGGACATGGATTGATGATGCAGTGGCACACGCCATCCCATGCTAGGGGAAGTCTTGGGACAGGACTCCTCCTCAATCTGGGCTGCTGCTGCTGAGGTGCTGTCCCTCCCTCCCAATGTCCAGCACTCTCCCTGTCTCTCTCTCTCACCAGATGGCCTCATGATGCAGGGTGGCATTGGGAAGCTGTAAGCCTGTCAGTCAGCCTCTGGCTAGACGATCTCGGCCCACCTATCTAACTGGCTCTCTCTTGCGCGCTGCACAGTCTTCGCCAGCCTATCTGAGTGCCCTGCTAAGGTCCCAGCCTGCCTTTCCTACTGCCCCTCATGCCATGCTGCCTGTCTGCCACCCGCCCAGGTTGCCAGGATCAAAGCCTGCCTCAGTCTGCCTTCTGCTCATGCTGTGCAGCCTGTCTGCCTGCCCACCCACCCCGGTGGACAAGATCAAACCCTGCCTCAGCCAGCCTTCTGATGCTCATGCCACGCTGCCTGTCTGCCCGCCCACTCACCCAGGTGACCAAGATCAAATCCTGTCCCAGACTGCCTACCTCTCATGCCTGTCTGCCTGCCCTGGCAACCCTGGGTGATGTGCCCCACTGGCCTGGTAATACCACAGCTGCTGTCTGCTGGTCCACGGGTGGTCTGCCCTGGCAAATCCAAATGTGCCCACGCAATCCTGCTGCTGCCATCTGCTGACATATGGGAGCTCTTTCCTTGCAAATCCTACCATCCTGGCTCCATGGGTGCTGTGCACAGGCAAATCCTGCTGCTGCCATCTCTGCTGTTCCAAGGGTTCTGTGCCCAGTGAATCCAATGTCCGCTGCTGCTGCCAATGCTGCCTGTGCTGTCTGTGCCATGGGTTTTGTGCCCGGGCAATCCAATGTCTGTTGCTGCTGCCAATGCTACCTCTGCTGTCTGTGTCACGGGTTCTGTGCCCCGGCAATCCAATGTCCATTTCTGCTGCCAATGCTGCCTCTGCTGTCTGTGCCACGGGCTCTGTGCCCCAGCAATCGATTGTTCGCTTCTGCTGCCTCTCCTGTGCCACAGGTGCTGTGCCCCAGAAATCCAATGTCTGTTACTGGGTGGCCACGTGATTCACCACTGGGCAAGGCTTGACCAATTGGAAGAATAGTTTGCTGAGATCCGGAGAGTAGGATGCAAACCTGCAACGTCCGGCTAAGTAGGGGTGCCAGTCACCAAGCCCTGGCCGGGCCTCTGCCGCTGCTCCACCGATGCCAGCCAGCTTGCAACACCCGTCCGAGTAGGGGTGCCAGCCACTCCAGCCCCAGGACTGACCGTCAGGGTTCTGAGGCCATCATTCCGCTCATGGGGAGCCGTCATTCTGCTGCATCAAGAAACAGACAGCCACTCCAGCCCCAGGGTCCACCATCAGGATTCTGGGGCCTACATTCCAGGCAGGGAGGGCTGCTGTTCCACTTCATCCAGAAGCTCTACTCCTGTCCCAGGACCCACCATCAGGGTTCTGGGGCCGTCATTCCAATCACAGGGAGCTGTCATTCCACTTCATCTAGAAGCTGCCACTTCAGTACCTGGACCCCCATTAGGGTTCTGGGGTCATCATTCCGCACATGGGGAGCCGTCATTCCACTGCATCAAGAAACAGACAGCCACTCCAGCCCCAGGGCCCACCATCAGGGTTCTGGGGCCTACGTTCCAGGAAGGGAGGGCTGTTGTTCCACTTCATCCAGAAGCTGCCACTCCAGCCCCAGGACCCACTGTCAGGGTTCTGGGGCCTATGTTACAGGCACAGAGGGATGTCCAGCCACGTCATCTAGAAGCTGCCACTCTAGTCCCAGGACCCATCATCAGGATTCTGGGGCTGTCATTCCACTCATGGGGAGCTGTCATTCCACTGCATCCAGAAGCTGACACTCCTGTTCCAGGACCCACCGTCAGGGTTTTGGGGCTGTCATTCCACTCACGGGGAGCCGTCATTCTAATGCATCATGAAGCAGCCAGCCACAGGACCCACCATCAGGGTTCTGGGGCCTATGTTACAGGCACAGGGGGCTGTCCATCCACGTCATCTAGAAGCTGCCACTCCTGTCCCAGGACCCATTGTTAGGATTCTGGGGCCATCATTCTGCTTATGGGAAGCCGTCATTCCACTTCATCTAGAAGCTGCCACTCTAGTCCCAGGACCCACCATCAGGGCTCTGGGGCCATCATTCTGCTCACAGGGAGCCGTCATTCCACCACATCAAGAAACTGCCAGACCCCTCCAGCCCCAGGACCCACCGCCAGGGTTCTGGGGCCTACGTTCCAGGCATGGAAGGGCTGTTGTTCCACTTCATTTAGAAGCTGCCACTCTAGTCCCAGGATCAACCATCAGGGGTCTGGGGCCTACATTACAGACAGGGAGGGCTGTTGTTCCACTTCATCCAGAAGCTGCTACTCTAGTACCAGGACCCACCATCAGGGTTCTGGGGCCGTCTTTCTGCTCACGGGGAGCCGTCATTCCACCTCATCAAGAAACAGCCAGCCACTCCAGCCCCAGGACCCACCATCAGGGTTCTGGGGCCTACGTTACAATCAAGGGGAGCCATCATTCCATGGCATACCATGGTTTCTATGCCCTGGCAATCCAATGTCTGCTTCTGCTGCCTCTGCTGTGCCATCGGTTCTGTGCCCCAGCAATCCAATGTCTGCTTCTGCTGCCTCTGCTGTGCCATGGTTTCTGTGCCTCGGCAATCCAATGTCCACTTCTGCTGCCTCTGCTGTGCCATGGGTTCTATGCTCTGGCAATCCAATGTCTGCTTCTGCTGCCTCTGCTGTGCAATGGGTTCTGCTACCGGGCAATCCAGTGTCTGTCGCTGCTCCACCAATGCCTGGCAGCCTGCAATGTCTGGCCAAGTAGGGGGGCCAGGTCAGTCACCAAGCCCCAAGCCTTCCCGGCCTCTGCTGCTGCTGCTGGGTCTCAGCCAGCCAGCCATGGCCCCATGGGCACCCCCGAGGGCCAAGCGCCGAGCCTGCCTGCCCAGGCAAGCTGGGATGCCAAGTGCCAAGCCTTCCCGGTCTCTGCTGCTGCTGCTTGTCTCCGATGGCCTGCCATGCCCCCCAGGCACCCCTAGAGGACCCCAAGCCTCTGCCATGGCTGAACTTTCTGTGCATTTGGGGGGGTCTGAACTCCACAGGACTGAACCCATGAATCCAAAGTAAGTTTTCAGACTGAACGTCTGAACCCCGTTTTGTTTGCACATCCTTAAGATCCATTCCCTGTTCCACCATCCCCAAGCTAACAATCTCCCCACAAATCTAGTCATATTCTTCACCCCCCAAACCAGTGCTCCCCCTTTTAAATTGGTAGCAGACTTAGCAGCAGTTTTATCTAAAATTTCCTTTCCTTATAGGCTTGCCAAACTGGCAGAGCCTTACTGTGCTTCTCTGCTTAACTAACCCATATGCGGCTACCTGTGTTCACTGCATTTTCCACATTGGCAATGATAGGGAAAATGCAGAGAACAAAGGCAAAGATACTAATATAAATACAAATAATTGAAAATAGTAAAACACAAATACAGATACAAATATCTGACCCTGTGCACAGTCCTAATTTGCCTGCCTGCAATAGAGTGGCCACCACAAATGTGAGAACCTTCACTTCTAATTACCCAGCTTTTTAAAATGACTGGCACTGTGATTTTACAAGAAGGGCCACTTCTTGTGAATTAGATCCTTGCCCATCCTGACTGGTTAAGTCCTGCTGGGAGACAATGGGGTTGTTGCTGGCCAGGGTGGTCCAGGCCATCTCAAGGAGGTGGTGGTGCAGCCTCTGCTCAAGAAACCATTGCTTGGCATTGACTCCCCTGCCAGCTATTGGCTGATGTGACCCAGGCCCGGCGGTCTCGGTGCTTACTTGGTGTTTGGCAGCTGTTGGGGATTGGATGAGGGCTAATCAACTGAGGCTGAATCCTGACAAGATGGAGGTGATGCTAGTGGGTAAGACAATGGAGTTGGTGGCCCTCATTATTGATGGGACCTGCCC
This sequence comes from Sphenodon punctatus, assembly GCA_003113815.1. NCBI lineage: Eukaryota > Metazoa > Chordata > Lepidosauria > Sphenodontia > Sphenodontidae > Sphenodon > Sphenodon punctatus. Next base: position 1,785,296 of record QEPC01015764.1, on the reverse strand, counting down.
CTCGTTGGCCTCCCAGGTACGGAGTCTCAGGGTGCTCCTCGATGTGCAGCTCCGCCTGGATTTCCAGGTGGAGGCTGTGGCAAGGCGTGCTTTCTGCTAATTACATCTGGTGCAACGGCTTTGGCCATTTGTCTCAGACTTGGACCTGACCACTGTTGTCCATGCTTTCATCACCTCTAGATTAGACTACTGTAATGTGCTCTATGTGGGGGCTACCAAAGTTAGATTGCTAGGTCTGGGGTATTTTCAGATGTTACGAGATCACAGTCAACCACAGTGAACCACGTTCAATCCTGTGGTGGGGCCAAAGCACCCTGAACGTCTGTTTCGGGGGCACCAGATGTTCACCACAGTCAATCCTCACCAGGGGTCAAAAATAACCACGCTTCCGGAGCTCCGGCCCAGACCATCTCCAAAAGTGTGGTCAAAGTGATTCCCACTGGGAAACAAAAAAAAGTATCGACTGAACGGCAACCACTGACCGGAATAAAGCAACATGATTCCCAGCCTAGGACAAAGCATGCAGCGTTGCTGCCAGGCAATGAGCAACAGCACAGGCCAGGGAGGGAGATTTAAAGGGCACATGACAGCAGCTGGAACGAGCCACCCCAGCGCCTTCCAGCGCTTTGACCACGGCCCGGCCCGGGATCGGCATAATGTCTGTTGTGCTGCCCCGGGCCATGGTCTACTGGTCCGATTCCCTGCCGTGGTCCTGCTCCTGTCACGTCTGTTTGGGGCCTCTCTTGCCCACGGGGGGTGGTTAGCCGGTTTGCCACTGCTGGGAATCCATTGTGGCGAATCGGGTGCCCGTAACGTCTGAAATCACCCGTGGTTATTCAAAAGTTAAATAAATATTAATTTTAAACTCATACGTTTAACCTGAGTGAAGATTGATAGGATTCCTCAGTGCCCAGGACCCATTAAAATGTTCTTTTTTTCTTATTACATTTTCATGATATCATTCTTATTAGATTGGATGATGTCAGTGCATCAAGTGACATAAAGAAATAAAAACACAGTTCAAACAAATCCATGTTCTTTGATGTTACATTGTTTTCTTATGCGTGGGTTTACTTTTCAGAGTTATCAGATGAGTAGTAATGCTTTTTAAAGAAAACAAACTTTTCTCATCTTTATTTCAGCTTATTTCAAGTTATTGCAACATATACTTGAGTACATGTGCATATGAATACTCTTCAGAAATGAACAATACATTGCATCACATACAATAGTAATATCATCCCTTTTAAACATACCCCCCTCACTCTCCCTAGGAGATATCAAAAGTAATGTACTTTTGTTTCTAATTACATATTATTCCTATGCATCATGTCAACGGTGTCTCAATAGAATTTGTTCCGTTTGGGAGGACTGGATGTATTGGTTTGAAAGTATTAGCCAAATTGGAATCCATCTTGCATAAAATTTCTCCAATTTGTCTTGAAGCCCTGCAGCTATCCCCTCCATGATTAAAACATATCATAGACGTTGATACAGTTGTTTTTCTGACAAATATTCTTGAGTTTTCCGGTTCTGCGCAATGACGAGGGCCTCCAGTCTCACTTGATAAAATAAATTGGTTTCTTGGGAAAATTCCTAAGAGTCCAATAGTTGGTCTGAAGGGAAGCGTTATCTCTGTAATTTCATTTATGATTCACCACACCTTTCTCCCTAATGGTCGTACTTTTTAAAATCCTCACCAACAGTGAAGCATAGGGTGATTTTAGACGTGACGGGGCGCTAGTCGCCCCAACACGGAATCACTGCGGGGATTCCCTGCCGGGATCACACTGGCATGTCCAACAGACGTGCCGGCTGATCCTGGCGGGGAATCGGGGAGGGGTGGGGCCATGCGGTGCAACATACGGCCGCATGGCCCCGCCCCCCCACGCTCCCTCGCCGCCTGCCCTCTGGGGAGATCGGCGGGCACCGTGGCCAATGCAGCCGCAGAACCTGCCCGAATTGACCACGGCCCGGAATCCCGCCACGGATTCTGGGCCATGGTAGCCGTCCAGACGGGATGGGTCCCTTCATCACGGCGGGGAATTGCATTCACCACGCGATTGAGGCTGGCCCAGCCAGTTCCGCCGATCACGTGGTGAATGTGATTCCCCCGTCATGATTGACGGAGGTGAACATCTGAGGGGGAACTCCCGTTCCCCCTTCAGACATGACGAGACCTTTCACGGCCGGTGGGAATCCATGGTTCCTCTTATCTGACAACCCCTCCAGCAAAGGTCAGATCTGGGTACTAGCACATTTTTTAGATTCACTGGTGTCCTATACCATCGTAAGGTAAGCTTTACCTGTATTTCTTTCACCAGTAATGACCTGGAGCTGTTGAACATATATATTATTTGATTTAGGTCAGATTTATTAATATTTTTTTTAATGGCTGAGAGAAGTCTAGACAAGATTCCTTTCCCTGTCTTATTTTAAAATAATTCATATTCTAGCAAGTGAGGTTGTCTCTGATATTGTGTTCTATAATGTCTATTGTTCAGTATTGCCCTAAATTTCATATATGTGAAGACATTAATTTTAGTTTGAATTATCGCTTCAATTTCTTCCTTTGACGTTAGGTTCCCTACTTCGAACACCTGTCTGGCTGTGGTAATTTTTTTGTGTTCCAGGGCCTGAGCCAGCCTATAAAGACCATCCCTTTGTGTCCCCAGTAATGTGAGCAGAGATGTGTAAGGACTGGAGCGGCACACTGCATGATGTCTCCTTTTCCTTTTATTTTCCCTCCATGTTTGCCATACTGTGGGGATAAATGGGTGATCCACTTTTTGAGGTAAGCCTTCTTTTTTTTCATCATTAAACAATTTTTTAAATGTTGTGAGTTCTACTACATCTAATTCCATTTTAAACCAGCTATTATGTTTGGGTTCAGAGTACCAAATTTGGGCAGCCCTCATCACAGATGCATAATGATACATTTTTAGTTCTGGGATATTCAACCCCCCCCTCCCCCCCCAAGGGTGTATCTGTATATAATACTGCTTTTCTTATTCTTGGTTTCATTTTATTCAATATAAATGATGCTATTGTTTTATTTATTGAATAAAAAAACCCTTGAAATTCTAATTGGTAAAGCAAATAATGTATAAAGAATTTTTGGGAGTATTACCATTTGAATTAAATGTAATCTACCCATCCAAGAACTTGTAATGTCCTTCCATTCTTCCATTTCCCCCCCACCCCTCATTTCCCCTAACAAAGGAAGATAATTGTGTTTGTATATATGTTGCATGTTTTTGGTTATCTTAACCCCCAGGTATGTCATTTTCACTTTCAGTTATTTCAAAGGGGATAATTTTTTAAAATTCTTGTTTAATTGGGTGTTTGGAATAGCATTGCTAGCGATTTTAAAAATATACATTTTGCATGAGGGGCTGCGGGAAAAATAATATTATATAATATGTATATTATATGAAATGTACAATATTATTATTATTATTATTATACATTTTGTAACCAGAAAGAGTGCCAAATTCTTTTAGCAACTGAATTAGAGGTGGTATTGATTTGACTGGGTCTCTTGCATAAATTAACATGTCATTTGCATACATTGAGATCTTTGTTTCCAAGTCCTTAAAGAAAATGCCTTCAATATTTTGTTGATGCCTTATAGCTATGGCTAGGGGTTTCAAAGCTAGGTTAAATAGTAATGTGAACAGGGGGCATCCCTGCCTAGTTCCTCTTTTTAATTGTATTTGTTCTGTCACTTGCCCATTTATTAATATTTTTGCTAACGGGTTTTTATATAGTATTTTAGACCAATTCAAGAAATTTCCTGCAAGCCCCATTTTTTCTAAGGTGGCAAATACAAATTTGTGTTCCATCATGTCAAGCGCTTTCTTGGCATCTAGTGCAATAATTGCAGCAGGATTTTTATCTTTTGGGATTTTACTTATAATGTTTACTGTTTTTCTAATATTGTCAATTCCTTGACATCCAGGGAGGAAACCTGACAGGTCAGTTGCTATCAAATCCTGAATGCAACAGAAAATTCTATTTGCTAGGGATTTTGTTAGGATTTTCATGTCTACATTGAGTAGCGATATGGGACAATAGTTGCTACATTCTTCTCCATTTTTTTGAGGTTTAAGACATAGCATGACGGTTGCTTCTTTGAATGTTTGTGGCATTTCTTTTTGTATGAGTAGTAATGCTTTATACGTCAGTTGCCAAATCTGTGCATCATTATGTTTTATTGCCCAAATTATTTTCTAGGTTGCTTCAAAATTACAGATGACTTAAGTGTTTTAATAACAATTATTAAATTGTCAGATGAACATCCGCTTCCTTGCAAACTTTATGTGTGGTGACAGTGAAGCCTAGATGACAATTGTTGCAAGCATTTAATTTCTTTTAGTGTTTTTTGAAAAAAGAAATCCAGTTATTTTTATAACAACTTTTAAACTTTATTTTTATTTCTGATGATTTCTTTTTAATGAAAAATCTGGAGGTTCTGCTTATAGTCCTGTATAATCCCCTTATCCTGAAGCCACTGCCCTACAACTTCAGGGATACCAGTTTGAGGCCTGGGTCCTGACGTGCATTCCCACTGTTGGGATATAAGTTTCCACAGGAGCCACTGCCAGAAGATTCGAGAAGTAATAGCCCCGGAGAGTTAGCACCTGCCTCACTCCAGTATGTTGTTGTGATGTGCTGGAGAGAAGCTTTAAAATTGGTGGTGGGGTGAGCAGCAGCTCACTCCCACCTGTTCCTTTTCAACCACCAGCAGAGCCACAGGAACAAGAGAAACCAAACTTATAGAGATAAGATTTCCCCTCATTATTTTTAGTTCTCTAGATAATTTAGTCAAAAATAGGATAATTTTACATAATTCAAATACTTAGGTTTTTTTGTTTTTTTAAAAATCCTTTTGTTTTACCTTTACTAACGTGGCATTCCCCACCACGTCAGTGGGGTTTAAATGTTTCCCAGAGTGTCTGTCTTTATTATTTTGAGTTTTTGAGGGTGTCATCAAGTATGTGGATGAGGGTGATCCAGTTGATGTAGTATATCTATGCTGATGATGCTCAGCTCTAGTGCTCTACTCCCTCTCTCTCTCCATCTGTTCAAGCTTGCCTCACCAGCTGTCTCTGATATCTGTCATGTTGTGCCTCAGTTTCCCCAAAAGGAAAATGCGCTTAGTGGTCCAGACCTGACATGGTCTGGCCTGGATATAGGGCGCTCTTTTCCAATATGTGGAATTCGAGTTTACACTTTGCTAATAAGCCAGCCAGCTCAGCAAAGTATTGCAAAGACCAATTCATTTATATAAATGAGGCTATGAGACTTTAAGAATATTATAAAAATATGAAGCAATAGTTTACTTA
>QEPC01015764.1:1753679-1776891 GCA_003113815.1 Sphenodon punctatus | reverse complement strand
GCCACAACTGCCCAGCGGAGTTCCAGTGCCTCCTTTTCGATAGTGGCATAGGTGCCCTCTCGGGGGTCAAACTTGTGACTTAGAAAAGCTATGGGGTGTTCCTCCCCCATCTTGTTTGGGATAAGACAGCCCCCAGGCCCACGTCAGAGGTATCTGTCTGTAGAATGAATGGCTGGATGTCCCTAGAGTTCTCTTCCTTGAGCGGGGCGCTGATCCCTGCTGCGTCGTAGGCAGTTGGGGGTGCTGGGCCCTAGCATCCACCACAGAAGGGTTGCTGGTCTGTTTGTTTGCTCACTCTAGTCCCAGAGATTCACATTTGCCCTCTCAAGGTAGTGCCAAAAAAGGCTAAGGGAGAGTACCATCACCTCTCCTATCCTAGGGGTGAGTCAGTGAACGACATGATACCCCTGTAGCTCTGCTCAGTTCGTTACGTGTCCTTCGATGCAGCAGTTGAACGGGTAAGGGAGTGTGGCAGCAGCACTTTACTGGCCAAGTGCAACATAAAATCTGCAGTTCACCTTATGTCAGTTCACCCAGCCTATTTTATGCTCCTAAGTTTTCAGTTTGGGAGCAAATACTATTTTGATAAAGAGATGCTGATGGGGTGCTCCATCTTCTGGCTAACTCAGAAGAGGTCAGGATTGCCCAACATCATCCATTATATGGATGATTTCCTGTTTTTGGGTAAGACAGGCACTGGTAAGTGCGAGGCATTGTTGCACACATTCCAATCCATTGTGGATGAGCTTGGAGTGCTGTTAGCCCCTGAGAGGATGGCCAGCCCAGTGACCTTGTTAAGCTTTTTAGGTATTGAGATGGACACTGTCCAAGCTTTGTTTCATCTCCCTCGTGACAAATTGCAGGCAGCGATTTGGGCATGCACGGAGACAAGGAAGAATACAGTTAGGTAGCTGCAGTCTGTCAGGCACCTTGAATTTTACTGTCTGGTGGCCTCCCACCTCACTACAACATAAAGGTTATGGTGGAAATTTGTTTTTATTTCATTTATTTCAATCATTTTTACCTCACACCTATCCTGCCACAGGCAGCTCGAGGTGACTAACAATAGTTTAAAACATAAATATAAAACACATAAAACATCTAAACATCTAAAAGCATCATAAATACAAATATATAAACATATAAACAGTGGAGCTTAAAGATCCCCTTCCCACCCACTACCCATCTCCCCTAACAAAAGCCCAGTGTAACAGCCAGGTCTTGCACTGTTGTCAGAAGGAGGGAAGATCTGGGGACAGACGAACCTTCACCGGGAGGGAGTTCCACAGCCTCAAAGTGGCAACCAGGAACGCCCTCTCCACAGTCACCACCCAGAACACGCAGGGGACCTAGAAAAGACCACTCCCGACTGAGCACAGGGGCCGATCCAGGACCTGGGGAATGAGGTGGTCATGCAGATAGGCAGGGCCCAGACTGTATAGGGCTTTATAGGTCAGAACCGACACCTTGAATTGGGCCCGGAAGACTATAGGCAGCCAGTGCAATAAACTGAGCACTGGTGTTATGTGCTCTCAGTGCCCCATCCCCGTAAGGAGACGGGCCACTACATTCTGCACCAGCTGCAGTCTCCGAACCGTCACCAAGGGTAGCCCTGTGTCGAGCATGTTGCAGTAGTTCAGTCTTGAGGTGATGAAGGCATGGATGATAGTGGGCAGGACAGAGTCCGAGATATATGGTCGAAGCCGATGTAACTGATCAAAGGTCCTCCTCGCCACAGCCGCCACCTGGGCATCCAGGCAAAGCTGTGAATCGAGGAGCGCCCCCAGACCCCGAACCTGAGGGCCCAGGTCAGAGCAAACCCCATCGGTAATGGGAGTCACCAACTCCCTAGCCCCTCCCATCAGCATCACCTCCATCTTGTCAGGATTCAACTTCAGATAGCTCGACTGCCAGACAACACAGTTGCCAGACATCGAGTAAGCACCAAGACTGCTGGGCCTGGGTCAGCTGAAAAAGAGAGGTAAAATTGCGTGCCATCTGCATATTGATGACATTGAACATCAAACCCCACCCAAAGTCTGCATGTACATGTTGAACAAGAGAGGGGACAGAAATGAACCTTGTGGCACTCCACATGTGAGGTCCCAGGGAGATGAAAAATGGTCCCTCAGCACTACTCACCGAGTTCTCCTGGTCAGGATGGAGTATTTGTTACTGTACCTGACCTCTTAACCCCATCTCTCATGATGGCCCTTGCTACTGAGGAGGCTGGACAGGAGTGCCTGCCTGATCAACAGGCCCTCCGTGACCAATTACCTTCTAAATTGTCGGCAACCAACCCTGATGATGTTGGGTTGCTGCGAGGTGTGGATCTGGTTGTCATCCAGGTTAAAAATGGCAAGCCCTTCCCTTCAGTGCCTCAGTACCCTCTTTCAGCTGAGGCTGTTGCTGGTATTCAACCTGTTATTTCTTCTTTTCTTCTCTCTGGGGTATTGGTTTCTACTTGTTCTCCTGTGAATAGTCCCATTTTTCCTGTCAAAAAGCCAGGAAAGTTCCACCCTGATCGCACCCCTGTCTACAGGTTTGTCCAAGACCTGCGTAAGGTAAACCAAGTTGTTGTTCCCCTTCATTCTGTTGTCCCTGATCCTGTCACTACCATTGCCAGCATCCCAGTCTTTGCTAAATATTTCACTGTCATTAACCTTTCTCAGGCTTTTTTTCACTCTCTGTTCCTGTACACCCTGATTCTTAGTACCCGTTTGCCTTTACTGACCCTTCCTCCTCTTCCCAATATACCCGTACCCGTTTGCCCCAAGGGTTTTGTAACTCCCCTCCCTCTTTGGTCTTGCTTTGCACGAAACCTTGCAGGGATTTGTTGCCCCCCCCCGACACAGCTTTAATTACTTATGCTGACAACCTGCTTTTGGCCTCCTCCTCCTTCCTTGCCTGTCAAGAGGCATCCCTGTCCCTCCTTTATCACCTTGCCTCTGCCGGACATAAGGTTTCTCGTGCCAAATTACAGTTTTGTTGTACCTTTGTCTGTTATTTGGGCCATGTTATCACCCCCGATAACAGTCTACTCTCTGTGGACCGTTTGGAAGCCATTTCAGACCTGCCCCTCCCCACTACAAAGCGCCAGTTGCGCAAATTTTTAGGGGCTGCAAACTACTGTCGCCAATGGATTTTAGGTTATACCCAGCTGGCCCCGTCCCTATATTCCTGCCTTTCTGCTGATGATTTTTTTCTTTGCTGTCAGAGGCCACTGAGGCTTTTGATTCCCTCAAACTTGCCCTGGCCTCTCCACTGGCCTTGGCCCGACCCGTTACCCTTTTCTGCCATGAATCTGACTCAAACCCTTGCAGAAGCTCACCACCCTGTTGCCTATTACTCCTCCCATCTCGATTCTGTAGCCTGTGGTCTCCCACCCTGCCTTCACAACCGTGAAGCTGCTTCTTCTGACCTCGTTAAACAATCTGCTTCTTTAGTCCTCAGACACCCATTAACTGTTTCAGTTCCACATTGTGTTTACTCTCTTCTAAATTAGGAAAAGAACCTCAGTTTTTGTCTCATGCCCGCCACACTAAGTATAAACTTGTTTTATTGTCTTCTAAAAACATCACCCTTCGATGGGTGACTCCCCTTAATCTGGCCTCACTTTTTCCTATGCCTGATGATGGTTCTCCTGACTCTGTCCCTCATAAGTGTCTCTCCCTGCTGCAAACTACTCTTTTACTTCGTCCTGACCTTTCTGACTGCCCCCTCATAAACCCTGATTTACTGTTGTTTGTTGATGGCAGCTGTTTCCGTGACAACAATCAGCTGCTTGTTGGTTATTCTGTTTGCACCCAGCATGATCCTCAACTCCGCTCTGCTCAGCCAGTTGAGCTTGTGGATCCACCAGAACTTGCTCTTTGGCTCAGAACTGTACTGTCAATGTTTATACTGATTCTCGCTATGCCTTTGGTGTTTGCCACTCCTTTGGAGCCATTAACAAAAACAAAAGCAAAAGCCTTCTCACCTCTACGGATTCCCCTATCTCCTATGCCTTATATGTTTCTGAACTTCTCTCTGCTCTCCTTCTCCCTAAAGCTATTTCTGTCATCCATGTTCAAGCTCACACCACAGCCAACACTCCTGAGGCTGTTGGAAATCGCCTGGCTGATAAGGCTGCGAAATGAGCAGCCAGGTGTGGTCCCTTGGGACACCTCGTTCTCGCAGCTTCTCTTTCAGATATGCTACCTGGCGTCCCACTGTTGATGGAGCTTTGTGATCTCCAGCAGGCGGCTCACCCCTCCGAACAACACATCAGGTCCCATGCTGCCTGCGTTCCTGACTCTATGGGAGTCTTCTACCATCCTGATGGACGACCCATTGCCCTCCGTTCCCTGATGCAGCATCTTGTTCGTATGGGTCCTCTGCACTCGCACACAAACAAAAGGGGGATTGCCCAACAGATCTCATCCTTTTGGTTTGCACCCTTTGTAGCAACTGAGGCCCATAACCTGGTCCGTTCCTGTCCTATGTGCCAACTCCATAATGTAGCAAAGACAGCTCCGGTGTGCAACTCCACACAACCATGGTCAGATGGACCTTTTAGAAATCTCCAAATTGACTTTGCAAACCTGCCCCCAGCACAAGGATTCAAACACCTCCTTGTTGTTATCTGTACCTTCTCGGGATGGACTGAAGCATCTCCTTCGTGACTTTATCTCTTGTTTTTGGATTCCTCTTTCCATTTACTCTGATATGGGCTCACACTTCACTGCTGCCTTCACTAAAATGCTGTGTAAAACCTTGGGGGTTAACCTGTACTTTCATACACCATACCACCCCCAAAGCAGCGGCCAAGTGGAACAAAAAAACTCTGATCTGAAAACTAGACTGTCCAAAGTAGTCCATGACACAGGCCTAAAATGGCCTGATGCCCTTCTGCTTGTTCTTATGGCCACTCGCTTCATCAACCTCAAACAGAAAACATGGCCTATCCCCCTATGAAGGTGGGGATAGAGCCCAGGGGATTGCGCACTGAGGGCCTTACTGAACTTTCTGATGATATTGCCTCATATGTTTTATCCCTATCCAGGGCTCTGAAAACAACCAAGGTGAGGGTAAAAGTCACTTTTGTGCCACCCACAGCTGACAACTGCCATTCTTTCAAACCAGGCGACTGGGTCCTCATTAAAGAGTTCCAGAGAAAGCACTGCCTGGCCCCATGCTGGACCAGCCCCCAGGTAGAAAACAAAAATGCCATGCTTCTCATTGCCGGCAGTCATCTCCTCCTGCTGACCTACTTAGCCCTGGGGCCCTGGCTTGGTTTCCATCTCACCAAGACAACAGTTATGTCAAACTTGTTACTGCCAGCCTGAATACTTCGCACATTTGTGTGTCACCTGCCCTAACTGTGTCTGGTGTCCGGATGGTCCATTTTGTAGGTGCTCCATACAACTGCTCCTACTGGGAATTCAATTCAGAATGAGACCTTTGCTTTCCCAGGCCTTGGAGCTCCTTCCTAGAATTTGTGCCCCCTTTTGTGAATTTCACATCCTGGCATTTTTGGGTATTTTGGGGCAACCACTCTAATCCCTTTCCAGGTCTATGGGACACAGTTGTGAGGCATTTGAGAACATATGCTGTTTTGACCTGACTGACAATTCTAACCGTATTAGAAAGGGCCTCCACCGATTGCAGACTACTGTCCAAGGTATCCAAGAGAGCAAAAATGAGGGGCTTCTTTCTTGGCTGGAGAGCCTGTTCCCAGACTTTCCAGGATTTGTAAAACGTGTTTTGTACGGTATATGTTTTGTTATACCTGCTATACTTGCCCTGTTTGCTTGTGTGCAATTATTCATGTGCCTTATTAACACCTGCTTTAAATCTTCTTCAGAAACTGCCTAGAACATCAAGGTCCGTAAGTTAATCAATGAACGCGCCCGCTTACATAATTAAGACTTCTCTGATTGATCAAAGTCTCAAAAGGGAGGAATTGTGGAAGAAACACTGTATGTAGATAAACTTTGCCCTGTGTTTGTCACTCATGACGTAACACAGACACAGACGCAGTAGTGAGACTAACACAGATGCAGGCGCAGTAGAGATTTATTGACGCAGATGGAGCAGAGACTAAGCAGAGACTTTCCAGCGCAAGTGCAGTTTAGTCTACCGACATGATTCAGCAACTCAGTGTTGACATGCTCAGTAAATCCACCAGTTACATAAACACCGGATGCTGACTATCATATCAGGGACCAGGCTGAATCCTGTGTCCTATTGGGGCTGGGGAAACAAAGAACTGTGCATTTATTGGGTTATAGCTAGTAGCATGAAGCTGTATGAAAATGTATAAATATAGGTGCCTTCTCTTTGTTTGGGGCTCGATGATCTCCAGATCCTCGACCCCACAGCTGCTGTGTCTCCTGCAATAAAGCCTGATCTGATAGACATCTCTGTGAAGCCTCCTCTCATTTACTGCCTCCACGCAGCAGAATTTCTCCCACAGTGGGTTCAAGAACTTTGCCAAGATGTGACCAGTTGGGGCACTGGGGGAATACTTTCTTTCTGATTAATTTATGTTATGTGGGGAGAGGGCTTGCCTTGCATAGGTGGGCACAATGGAGGGTTTTTGTGGGTTAGGGATTCTGGTTTTTTGTGTGTTTGTTATGCCTGCTGGGCTGGCTGGTGGCACCCATGGAGCCATGGATCAAAAAAGCTTGTTGAAACTGGATTGATTGATTTGATTGCTAATGCTACTTTTGGACTTTGGTGGGGCACCCCAGTCCACCCAATGCACCCCAGACATTGCAAGCCTTGCATGTGTAATCATTCATGAGGCATGCTTGGGTGTGTGTGTGGGGTGGGGGTGGGGGGTGGAGGTGGGACTTGCTGATCACATACATTTTATTACATGTTGGTGTTTTTTGTGCTGGCTTCTGTTCTGTTCTGTCTCACTCTCACGTTCATCTGCCTGCTGGCAGGCACAGCAGACCAGGAAGTGTGTGTGGGGGGGGGGGGGGGGGTTGGGGTTGTGTCACCCTCCTCTTTGCTTCATGTATAGGGGGCAATGGGCCCACAGGGCCGGGGAGAGTGAAGGAAGTTGCTGGTTGTAATTTGTGAACATAAAAGAACATGATGTTCTTTTTGATTGTTTGGGTTGGCTTGTGTGGGTGGCCCTTCTGCCTGCTGACAGGGCAGGGAAGAGTAGGGACCATGTGCTAACTCTCACCTAGTCTTGTCTGTATGCTTACCCACCCCAGGTCCCTGCCCAGACCTTGCATGGGAGCATGGGGTGGGTGGGGTGAATGCTGGTTTGTGTGGGAGTGGGTGCTTGGCGCATCCGGCTTATTTTGGATGTCATTGCCTATTGGCAGGGACCCCTTTGGCACAGGGAAGACTGAATGTGTGCGCCATAGGGGCATGGGGGGATACTGGGGGCATAGGGCATACTAGTGGGGGAGGGAATTGTGTTTCTCAAACTGGCCTTTGAATAATAATAATAATAATAATTTATAATAAATTAATGCACACATCCGTATTATTTCTCTACAGTACCTTGGAGATGGAGGACACCTGGGTCTTATCTTCTTTGACTAAGTGCCAAGTTGCGAACTAAGTGTGAAGCAGATTGCAATTTACACAATCAAAGCATGGAGAAAGTTATCTGGTTTATTAGAGATTCCTATGTTAGACAACTGGAGCAGTTTGTCAGGGAAGAGAGGCTTCACTTTTCCTCTGACAAGAAGATTTACAACATCTATTGGTTCGGAAAGGTAGGAATGAAATGTGAGAACATTGACCCCAAATTGGAAGAGATAAAGAGGAGAAGATTTATTCTACTTCCTTCTGGAATTGTGACCCACTGTGGTGGAAATTATTTGGGTCTACTGTCAGGTGTTGCTTTGTTGCGAGCAATGAAAGTTGATTCTATACCATTTCCAAGCTGCAAGATATTGGTCTCTGATTTGATCGAAAGACTATCTGATAGATACGCAACCACTCTTCGCAGGTTTAGGAAATCAATGAGAAATGTAAAAAGAGCAATCCATGGTTTTCTGCGCAATTGAGAAATGGATATAATTTGGCATAGATATTGTTCCATAGATTCGCTTTCACTTTATGACAGAGATGGAGTCCATTTATCGAGAACAGGACCGAATCAATTTTTTAAAGATCATAGTGAAAACATTCCAGAAAACATCTAAATTAAGCTCCAATATTCTTTAAAAGGTAAATGATTCTTTTGCGAGCTACCACCAATTAATAATTTCCAGAAAGAGTTAAAAATAGAGGATTTTTTCTCAGTTGACCTAGTTTTTTTACTAAATCAAAATCTAAATCTATTAATTTTGTATTCAGGGAGCGTGTTGTCCCTCTTGTTGTTGCTGTCTTTGTCCTCAGTTGACACGAGCACCTCCAGTCCTTGCAGAAGGTCAGTGGACACTGAAGATCGCAAGAAGGACCTCCGTTAAGTCCACCCAACCAACGCAGAAAGTGACCAGCCCACTTGACGGTGAGTGAGGTGGGGTTACTCTGTGTGTGAGTGCGTGCGTGCGTGCGTGCGCGCGTGCACGTGTAGTTAACACAGTGATGTGTGTGTGCGTGTGCGTGTGCATGTGCATGTGCATATAGCTAAAACAGTGATATTTGTGATTATGATATCTAGCAACAGTACACCCTGCTGGATTCTGCTTGGGCTGTAGGATGGAAGTTTGGAAGAAAGCACAGTGTTGCTACAGGGGGCAGCATCAGGGATTGTCATGGAAATGACTCTGAAGGAGACAACTGGAGACAGGCCAGGGCGGAAGACCTTTTATTTAGCACCAAAATATGGAATTACTTAAGTATGGAGGACAGGAAGGGAGAGGAGGCCCAAAAGGTGAGACAGGGGCAGGAGTCTGAAGAGAGTGATATTGTTTTCTCTGGATCTTTGAGTAACTAATTGTTTTCCTCTCTTACTTTATTTGCTAGATTTGTCACATATCTGCAATTATGCCAAGGGGTCAGAGGACCGGGAAGAACAAGAAAGCTACTGCTACTCCTCGCCATCCTGCTGCCACCACACGCACGTGGGATGAAAGCCCCTGGGATGAAGGCACCAAAAGATGAGCAGTGGTGAAATAGTTGTCTGGTGCGTCCAGCTCACAAGAGTGTTGGGAGACATTTGTTGTTCTTGAAGAACTACCAATGTTTGCAAAGAAAAGCAACAAACAGCTCCACCCAGTGGAAAGGCAAAGAATGGATGAAGAAGAGGAAGATCAACAGACTCTACAGAATCCACAGATGACAGAGCCAGTCCAAGATCCTGAAGAAGAGGAGACTGTCACTGCTGTCAACACAGAGCATGATGATGATGATGATGATGATTATTAACAAACATTTATATAGCACCAGCAGTGTACCTGGCACTTTACAAAGTAATAAAATAGACATGGTCCCTGACCCTAGGGCTTACAATCTGAGAGACGGGAGCTGGGGGAGAGACATAGGAAGGGGAACAGAGGGAGAAACAAGGGGTCTAACATACATGAAGATGCGAGGTCTCAGGTGCATGTACTTGGCTTGGTTACGATGAGAATGACAGCAGGCAGGTTCATGTGGCAAGGATAGGGGTAAACAGACCATAGGTATAGGAAATAGTGGCTCAGCAGGATAAAGAGTCAGACAGAGCAGAGCGAAAGAGGTGAGTTTTAAGGAGAGATTTGAAGGTATGAAGGGAGGGGGCAAGGCGGATGTGGACAGGGAGGGAGTTCCAGGCATGGGGGGCAGCAAGTGAGAAGGGACGAAGGCGCTTAGGGGAGCAGGGAAGGCGTGGAAGGGTGAGAGAAGGGACAGAGGAGGAGCGAAGTGCACGGGCTGGAGTATGGAGGGCGATAAGTGCAGAGAGGTAGGGGGGAGCAAGGTTGTGAAGAGCTTTATAGGTGAAGACTAGGAGCTTGTGCAGGATTCGTTCAGGAAGGGGAAGCCAGTGAAGCGAAGAGAGGAGGGGCTGCACATGGTCGAAGCGACTGGCGAGGTAGATGACCCTGGCAGCAGAGTTTTGGACAGAGATGAGGGGAGAAAGGTGAGACCGGGGAAGGCCAGTGAGAAGGAGGTTACAGTAATCGAGGCGAGAGATGACCAGAGCATGAACAAGAGTTTTGGCAGACGAGACAGAGAGAAAAGGGCGAATCTTAGCAATGTTATGGAGGGAGAAGCGACAGGATTTAGCAACAGAGTCAATGTAGGGTTTAAAAGAAAGGGCTGAGTCAAAGATGAAGCCTAGGCTACGGGCTTGGGGGACAGGCAGGATGGTGACTCCATCAATAGTTATTGACAGTGAGGAAGGAGAGGAAGGATGAGGGGGGAAGATAAGGAGTTCAGTTTTAGCCATGTTGAGTTTGAGTTGACGTTGAGACATCCAGGTAGAGATGTCAGAGAGACAGTTGATGAGACGAGCTTGAACAGAGGGAGAGAGAGAGGGAGTAGAGAGATAGAGTTGAGTGTCATCAGCATAGAGGTGGTATTGGAAGCCATGGGAGGCAATGAGTTTGCCTAAGGATGAGGTATAGATCGAGAAGAGGAGAGGGCCAAGAACAGAGCCTTGAGGAACACCAACTGAGAGGGGGAAGGAGGAGGAGGCGGAGTTGGAGAGAGACACATTAAAGGAGCGGTCAGAGAGGTAGGAGGAGAACCAGTTATGGACAGAGCCACAAAAGCCAAGGGAGTGAAGGGAATCCAGCAAGAGTGAGTGGTCAACAGTATCGAAGGCAGCAGAGAGATCAAGGAGGACAAGAATGGAATAGAGACGTTTAGATTTAGCCACCAGAAGATCGTTGGTGATCTTAGCGAGAGCAGTTTCAGTAGAATGAAGGGGGCGGAAGCCAGATTGGAGGGGGTCAAGGGAGGAGTTGGAGGATAGGAAGTCAAGGCAGCGGGAGTAGACAACACGTTCAAGCAGCTTGGAAGCAAAAGGAAGGAGTGAGACAGGACGATAGCTAGAAGGGTCAGAGGCATCAAGAGTGGACTTTTTGAGAATAGGAGAGGTTGATGATGTGCAGGAAGGAGTGGGCGACAGTGGGAGTAATGGAGTTGAGGAGGCAGGAAGGAATGGGATCAAGGGGGCAAGTTGGAAGGGTTGGAGGAGGAGAGCAGAGAGGAGATTTCCTCAAGGGAGGCAGGGGAGAAGGAGGACAGGAGAGAAGGAAGGGGAGGAGGGGGAGGGGTGGGAATGATCTTCATGGTCTTGGACTTGGATTTGTCACAAAACCCATCTTTGAGTCTGATGCTGAAGAGCCTTTCTCAGGGGACTTAGAGGAAGACTTTGAATGGCGACCTGTAAGTGCCAAGAAACGCTGTTCAACTTCTCCTCTTGGAGGCACCAGCACTTCTACGTCCGTGGCATGTAGCAGTTCCTCCAGTGCCCCTCCTAAAAAAACACACACCCTTTTTAAAGCTACTGCACCGTCAATGTTGCCCAAGGCTGGAGAGATGATGGACAGATACGTGCAAAGGTGGCAAAGAATAATATCTGCTGTTTGCAGCCAGCCTCCAGATCCTCAGACCACTGATGGTGAAGTTGTTGATGATGAATGAATGAATAAACTTTAATGTTTAGCTACTGCCATAACACACAGATATAAACACAATACAAAACAAAACAAAAACAAACAGAGAACAGAAGTATCAAGATACTGTAATAAAAAGTTCAACAATCCCGAGGGTCCTTATAAGACCTCTTACTAAAAAAAGGCAACATCAGATCTAACAGGACTACTTAGCCTGAGAACATTATATAAAAAGAACGCCACCCTCCCAGATAATATTTCTTCGTGCCCAGCAAGGCAAACTCGCCAAGTGACTGGGTTGCAAATAGTAATAAAAGGGGCCAACCATTTGACCCGAAGATCGTGCCACCTGGAACAGTGGAGCAAAACATGTTCAAGGGAACCAACTGGACCAAGCGCCATACCTGCACACTTGGATACACACAGTTGTTGTTGATGATGATGATTATATAGTTGGACACTGAGGTTGAAGAGCCCATTCCTATCACCCCAAAGAGTAGCACAGGAAAAAAACCTTTAAAAATCACAAGGTGATTCATGGGTGTGGGAACACTGTGAATTGAAGGATGGTGATGCACATATCGCTATTTGCAATTATTGCAGGGCCTCATTACGCCATAGGAGAGTCTTGGAAAAGTTGGGTACCACAATGATCAGCACACACTTGAAGGTGAAACACCCCACCGTCTGTAAGGAAAGAAAGATTCAGAATCAGCAGCATGTCACCTCTTTGTCTACTACAGCAGCAACAGGAACAGCAACCCACTCACAGGCTCTGGAAACCTCTTCTTTAAGTTCACAGGAGTCATTGCCATGCTCACCAGTGTCACCATCTCTTCCAGCAGCACAGATGATGCTTCAAGAGGTTTATGAAAATAAGACCCTTATAAGGCATCAAATCCCAGGGCACGCCAACTAGTTTCTCAAACTACACAGTGGATCGCAGACAGCATGCTACCATTCTCCTTTGTGGAGGCAGATGGTTTTAAGAACTTCATGCAATGGTTTTTTCCCCCGATGGAAAATCCCAAGCAGGATGTACTTTGCCAACAAAGCTGTGCCTGAACTGTACTAAAAAACAGTCAAGAGAGTGAAGGGAGCTTTGAAGCAGGCAGGGGGGAGTTTGGCGGGGGGAGAGTCTCTATCACCATGGACTTGTGGACCAGTGGTGTCCATCGGGAATATCTCGCTGTGACTGCTCACTGGTTGTACAGAAAGAAGGGCATGTTGACGAGACGGAGGCAGGTCCTTGTTTGCCTGTCTCAAAAGAAACCCCCAACCACAGCACACGAAACTTCCCCACTTGGAGAAACCTCTAGTACACAAAAACAAAAAAGAAGGAAGGGAAGAAAAAATTATACAATTTATTGGAATAGAACAATAAATAACCTGGCCCCCATGGGCCTATACACATGCACTATATATATATATATATATATATATATATATATATATATATATATATTGAACACCTAAAACACAACTATATATGTGTGTACAACCCAGATGCGTTTCAGGGCACAGCCCCTTTCTCAATGGGTTAATGAAATGTACCATGGCAAGAATTACCCAAAACGGAATGCCACCTGAAAAATATCAAAATTATATGCATAAATATCCCTTTACAATAAGATGGAAGGCATAAACAATATAGCAACTATAAATCAACAGGCCCAATGTAAATACTGGCCCTATTATCATGGTTTCTATTTCTGTATACCCTATATATAGCCAAAATGAAAACATAGTGGCTCACCTCTGTATGGATTTATCCAAAAAATTAATGAATAATAGCTCAGCTTTCCTCCTGATTCTCATGATGCAAATGTCACGCCACAAAATTTGGAGAGGCTTTTGTCCCAAAGGAAATTTCTATTCATCTTGCCTTACCAGAGGCTTCCCAAAATTTTGTACATTGTAATCCTCTTGATATTATTAACAGTGCCACATGTATGGCTTCCCTCTGTCTATTTGGCCATCTTCCAACTGGACCCTAGCATGCTGAACTAGCCCATGAGGGCCATGACCTATATAGAACAATTACAACACAATTTGAGGTTCCCTCCTCCTTACTTATCCTATTACACCTCATACCTGTATGGAATTCCACTGCATATCCATATGTAAAATCATCAATCACAGCATTCGCTGCATATCTATATATAAAATCATGAATTGCAGCATTCAATGCACATCTCTTGAGAGCTTACAAACCCTGGTGCTCCTCCATGGGCTTTATACAAATCCAAGTTCCTCATGTTCTCTTATTCACCATCCTAATCCATGAGGTCAGAATGTTCAGAGAGTGCAAACAACTGACATGGCTTAATGGGGCTCTTCAGCCAATCTCGCCCATATCTTCATGGAGGACGTCCCATTCTCAATAAATGCAAATGTTCGTCACCTGACGCAGGATTAAATGGAAACTATAACCACTCTCCTCAGGCCCCAATTGGAAAGGCATCCCAATCTCAATTGTAGTAAGGATCATCCGAGAGTACAGGTCTGAGGCATGGGCTTCAAATGATCTCTCCCAACTGGAGATGAACAAAATCCCCATCTCAGTAAGCGAGCCACATGAAACTGAATTAGGAAAATGAGTCAATTGTATTGATATGAAACATATTCCAGGGTTGATGCCTGTGGCAATTCCAAAGCATGCAATGTCTTGCAGTACACTATAAAATCATGCATTTGTGCATAATGATAGCTTGCATGTCAAAACATAAACAAACTTAATCCTAACATTATGAATCTTTCAAAACACATAACACTCCTGTGTGCAACACAGGGAACCAATAAGACAATTAATTAAGGTGCTGTGGTATGGAGAAAAAGAATACAAGGCCACAATGATCAATCTATCATCTGAGATCATCTGATTTGTGATTCCTTTCCAAAAAATGGGAAACCAGTGGTTTGTAGAGAACTGGTTTGTGGGAAACCATTGGATTGTACAGTGTATATCAGAGATTAAGGCACAGACACAACCTCCTGCACCCCCCACCCTTCCCCTATCTTTCCCCTTCACCCACATAAGGGCCATTACTTTAATCGGTGACCTGATGTGCCGTGCCTGGCAAGGCAACTGAACTGAAGTTAAATGAATGCAGCAAGGCTAAACTCTTCCAAGCAACAAAATCCAAAACCTTAAATATTGCTGTTGTATGGACATGCTGCCTGGTGACCTTTCCTTTGCCAATTCTTTTACCTTTGTAAATTCTTCATTTCCCTATCCTTCCTTTCAAATTACCATATCCCTATTCCCCTATTCCCTTCCCCTATTCACTTATTCATTGCCCTTCCCCTCCCTCTATTCCCTTATTTCCTATTCCTCCTCCTTTGTTTAGCTATTCTCCTGTATTCCCCTCCCCTCCCCCCCCATTCCCCCTTCATCTAATTTCCCTATCCCCTTTCCCCTATTGCCCTTCCCTCTGGGCTGCAGAGTATAGTATAAACTATAATTTTTTGAGTATAGAATAAACTATATTTTTTTGAGTATAGACTAAACTATAATTTCACTTTAAATAAATTATAAATAGTTAAAGCTCTGTAGAGGACAGAACAATGTACAGAAATGAAATGAAACACTGCCACTCACACCCTTGCCCCACATGGTTCCTATCACCCCATCTTCTTTTCACAAACAGCCTCTGGGTAGTCATGGGAAGTTGGGCAGAGCAACTGCTCTTCTCCCCATTCTGTGTTGTAGTTGAATATAATAATAATAAATAATAATAAATAATAATTTTATTTATATACCACCCCTCTGCCTTACATGGCACTTGGAACACTTCACAGAATACAAAACCATATACACAGTATAAAACAATTTAAATCAGTTCAAGACAATTTAAAACAATAATAATATAATAATAATATTTATTTTTATATAGTGCCCCCCTGCCATGGCACTCGGAGCATTTTACATGTAACTAACACAACTTTTATTTTTTTAATCCTCACAACAACCCTGTGAGGTAGGTCAGGCTGAGATAATATTGTGACTGGCCCAAGGTCATACAGTGAGTTTCTGGCTAAGGCAAGACTAGAACCAGAGTCCCCTCCCCCTGCTCCTTTCCTGGTCCAAGTACTGTTGTGCTCTCCCCTTCTCTTGCTCTAGTTTTGTTCCCTAGTCTCAACCCTTGATGTTCCCTTCTTAGCTTCCAGGCCCTGTCTCCCTCCTAGCTTCCAGGCTCCCCTGTTCCCCAACTCTGGTTCCTAGTTCCCTGATCCCCAGCTCTGGTTTCTAACTCACTTTCCTTGACCTCAGTGATGAGCTGTAAGCTCTTCTTAGGCCAGATTCCCTGGCTTTTGTGCTGAGCATCAAGTCTCCTTGGCATCAGGTCATCAGGATAATGGCTGAGATGCTTCCTCTAATTGTTACCTTTCCTATCCTTATCTTGACCCTTCCCTTTTCCCCTTCCCAGGCTCCAACCCGTGACCACTAACACCCCCCCCCCAGCCTGCCCCTCCCACATCCTCAGCCTGCTGTTCTGTCGTGGTGTCTTTCCCTCCCCAGCCATCCTGCCATGGTGGCTCTCCCCTCACAGCCTGTTGTCCTGCCATGGTGCCTCTCCCACCTCAGCCCACCATCCTGCAGACCTTGCCATGGGGCCTTCCCACCCACTCTCCGTGTATAATGTTCACCTCCTGTGCTGCTATGTCCCAGGGAGTATCCTGCTGCTCCCCAGCACTCTCTTGACCACCAGTGAAAATAGTAAAGAAACCTCCCACATAATTAGATGGCAATAAATGGTGCCTCCCTCCACAAAACGATGCACCCCCCCCCCGAGCATTAACTTATCATAGTTGCCTGGCTGTGCATTTAGAGCCATGTGGAAGTCTTTGGCTGCCCTGTGGTATGTGGTCTTTTCCTGCTTTCACAGGCATCTGGAGAGGGAACTGAATCATTGTGTTGAGTGAATTACATTTGTGAGCAGGATCCCCTGCCTGGTGTTCTGGATCTCATTGATACAAGGGCCCTTTGCTGTTTAATGTAGAGGTCTACATCTCCTTACACACACACACACACACACACACACACACACACGAGCTACACAAACAGGTTGCACCCCACTTTTCCCCCCTTAAGGTCCCAGATTTTTCAGGCTCAAAACACAATGACCCCCCACCAAACCCACAAAAATTGGCACTGAACAAAATTTGCCCCTCTTTTACATCCATAATATCAATGATCATTGATAGCACTTGCTTTACTTGTACAAAAAGTAAACCTGTAATGAATGCTAACATTACACTTTTTTGGTAAGTAAGTAAGTCTGGATCTGGCAAACATTACAATATGTTGTGATCTGGGTGTGTGTAGCAGCGGGACTTCTTGCCTAGTTCCCAAACACCCAGTCTCTGTCCTGAGGGTTACCCCTCTTCTCGAACTCCAATCACATGGTTGACTCAGTCTATCCGTGAAGGGATTGCTAATAAGCTCCCACTCCCACACATAAAGCATCTCTTGGTGTTCTGACCCCAGTGGTGTTATCCTTGGTTCACCTTGTGTTGCTGATTTGGGTTCACCATTCTGTTGAGCCCCTCAAGATTCTTCTATTCTCCCTTGTCTGCAGGAGCCACTCCAATGTCGAGCTCTGTCTGGGCCCTCCACTGCTGGGGATACTCCTGGCCAAACAGCTGTGCCTTGTTAGGCTTGTTAGTGTCATGACTGCTTTGCTGCATCACTTTCCGACCCATGCCAGTCTTGTACTATCCAGTCCACCCTGCAACTTGCAACCGCCTCTATTCCTTCCCAGGTGCCCGGCTCTCTTCTGACACTTCTGAGCCCTCCACAAACTAAACAACCTTTACTTGCTCTCAGATAACCTGATTGCCTTGATCTTTAGGCAACGCTCAATTTATAGGACTGCATAGTCCATTCCTTAAAGGGGCAGTATCTAATAACTCTTGGAGCAGGGCACACCTGCTGCCCTACTGCAGTGTGTCTTTAAAATGTCCTCATTGAGCAAAAACACTATTAGATGGTTCATTATTTTACTGAAAATATAAAATAAGAGTGGTCAAGTAAGTTCAAATTCATACTGAGTTTAGACCAGAAGAACAAGAGATTAAACAATCAAACAAAATTTTTTAAACGTGGCAAAATATTATAATGAGAGCAAACTGACAGGCTCTCTTGAAAACTGAATTTTACTTTTTTACAGAAAGAATGAGAAAGAATGTTGTAGGAAAATAACAAACAGGTTCATGTAGTACTAGTGACAGACCTAAGAGGACACTGAACACTCTGTCCTCTGCCACTTTCTTTTCAACCCAGGCATGGGAAATCCAGATTTTGGGTGAATAGATACTGTAGGTATATTTACTATTACAGCTAATTGCTAACTTACTGTGCTGTCCTTCCCAGAGCAAAGCAGGAGACGAATTATGAAGAGATGACTTTCTGAGCTGTAGTACTTCCCAATAGTCCTTTGAGTTGCTGTAATTTTGTCGCAGTTTTTCAGCCTTCTGCTATGCCTAACGTTGTCTTCTAGTGTCAAAAATATTTAGACCTCAATTAAATTGGTACAAGAAAAAACTACAGTAGATAAAAATGCAAACCCAAAGCAATGTTACATAAGCTGCACGGCTTATCTGTATGTTTTGTGATGTACATTTTATCCTTGGCTTGTTTTGCTAATATTCCACATTCTCGAAGAATGAGAATGATACTAGGTACAGGGAAGGTAAACATTAATTCAAACTCTAACAGCAACCTCCTTTCTGGAGCAAGAATGTACTGTGCACCATCACAGCTAGGATGCACATGTCTGGTTTTATTTTATGTCAAAAATGCATCCATATGTTTTCTGTGTTCTGTCTGTTTTAATAGTTTCACACATTGCATCTCTAGAGCATGGAGATTCTTTTGGCTGCACTGCATGTGTGCTGTGTATCAATTCAGATGGTAGTCTCAGTTGTGTATATGATTAGATTTTATAATTACTCAGTTTTCCCATGTGTTACCCCACATGCTTTTCTTTGTAATGCCTGTGTATTTCATTCTTATCTAATTAATTCTACAGTTTCTTGTGTGTGTAGCAATTTGAGTCAACAATGGATAAATGTGTGCTCCATATCACGCAATCAGAATGCAATCAATCCAACACCGCTGTAGTAACCATTCCAGTGAAAAACTCTCTTGAATGATTAGCAGTGTATGGAAATCTTGGTATTGAGCTGAGAGATTTCTGTTAGAAAGTGCCATACAAAATTCCTGACTCTAGGGGTCAGTACAGTCGAATAAATGAATACAAAGATGGTTGCTGGAAATAATCTGCAACAGTTAGCAAGGTGTCTGTGTTAAAATATCACTTTCAGGTTCTTGAAGAAATTATTAATTGTGATTTTGTTGTTATAGATTAACAACAATAATTGTCTGCCATAGCAATGTCTTTTGCTTGCAAATGTCTATTTTCATGTACCTTTCCCAACACCTTGCAGTGTAAATTATCAGACTAATTTACTGTATAGTATATGTAGAGGAAAAAACGGAAAAGTTCGTCAGCACCCATGAGTGTCTGTCCTTGCAGGGTTTTTTTCTCCTTGCATGTATTTCTCCTGCAGCTCCCCACTTACAAAGCAAAGCCTTACCTTCAGCTTGTGCTGCAGAGCAGTGAAGTCTAAAAGGGGGTCTAAATAAGTGTAAGGATTGCTAAATCAGCCATCTACTAAGGGCCCTTAGGTGTGGCCCTTAATAGGGTCCTGGCGGGCAATGGCGGGGGTTGCTGTGTTTTTATGTTTTTATAATTTGGAGTGGGACAGAGGCGCAGGGGTGGATGGAATATTTGTTTGATGGGGGGAGGGGCAAAGGGACTGGGTTAGGGGGGTAAGGATTGACCCCCTTGGTGAGAGGGAGGGGTGCAGTCCTTGGGGAAGGGAGGAGTGCCCCTCTGTGGCAGAGGGGGGTAGGGGGTATGAGGGTGGGGTGTGTGGTCTCCCCTGCTGTCAGGGCGGAACAGCCGGAGGGGAGCTGGGGGGCCATGCTGGGGGGTGGGGCTGCAGCCATTGGGGTTGTGATGGGACGGGGGAGATATGGGTCTAAATGGAGTGGTATAAGATCAGTGAGGCAGGACAGGTGCCTGTTGCAGGTCCCGCTCACTCACCCCTTAGCAGCTGGGCAGTGGAATCGAGATCGGAGGACCCCTGACCCTTCACTGCTGCTGTTGAACGCTAGGTCAGTGGTTAACAAACCAGCAACTATCCAGGAACTAGTTCTGGATTGTGCCGCCGATCTCATGGGCATTACTGTTTTGACTGACCTTGTTCCAGCTGGGTATTCCATGCAGCATCAGCCATGATCGGAGGGATGGGGTGGTGGTGTAGTTATGATTTTTAGAGAGAGGTGGTCAGTTAGGAGATATCCGGTTCAAACCATGGTATGGATTGAGACTCTTCACCTGGTGTTCGATTTGGCGGGGGACAGTTTGGGGCTGCTGCTTGTATACCGTGCACCTACCTATATGACTGCTTCTCTACATGCTCTGGCAGAGGGGGTGGTGTTGCAGTCCCCAAAGGCATTAGTCTTGGGGATCTCAACATCCACACAGATGCCGATCTTGGGAGGAGGGAGGGGGCGGAGCATGAGTTCATGGCCACCATGGCAACCAAGCCAAGTACGTGCACCTGAAACCTCGCATCTTCATGAATGTTAGACACCTTGTCTCTCCCTCTGTTCCCCTTCCTATGTCTCTCCCCCAGCTCCTGTCTCTCTGATTGTAAGCCCTAGGGGAAGGGACCGTGTCTATTTTATTACTTTGTAAATTGCCAGGTACACTGCTGGCGCTATATAAATGTTTGTTAATAATAATAATAATAATAACCATGGGCCTGTCTGAGATGGTCAGCGGCCCAACACACCGGAGGCGGACACACTCTTGATCTCATGTTTTGCACCGGCCTTGAGGCGGGTGCTTCGCTATTGGGGGAGATATCAATGGTGCCCTTGTCATGGTTGGATCATTATCTCCTACAGACCTCTCTCTTAGCGCATGTCTGCCCCCGGAAGGGTATGGAGCCAATTCCAATGGTTCGACCCTGGAGGCTAATGGAACCAGAACGGTTTCGGTTGGCCCTCGGGGAGTTATCCTCTGACTTCGATGACTGTCTCATCGATGACCTCGTTGCACTATGGAACACTCTGTTGACTGAGGTCATTGATTGAACGGCTCCTAGAAGTCCGCTGCCCAGGTGACAGCACCGCAGGCCTCCGTGGTTTTCGGAGGAGCTGCGAGTGCTGAAGCGAAAAGGGCGGCGGTTGGAGTGATGGTGGCATCGCTATCATACTGAAGCTAACAGATGGCGGCATAGAGCCAGTTTACGAGCACATGCTGAGGCTATGAGGGCAGTGAAAAAAGCTTTTTTCGCTGCTCTTATTTCCGCTGCTCTTATAGCATCCGCAAAATTGTGTCCAGTGGAGCTATTCCAGGTGGTGCAGGGGCTGGTCAGTCCGGCCTCCCTCCACCCTGGAGTGGAGTCATCAATAGCATGCTGTGATAGGTTTGTGAATTATTTTGTGGATAAAATTACTCGGATTCACTATGATTTTGATGCTGCACTTATTACACTAGGAGAACCAGAGGTTATGGACAGGGACCCGAGTTGACTGTGTTGCTGCAATTTGCAGTGATTTTTGCAGAATCAGCCAATCCTCACAGAATCAGCCAATCCTGACCATGACCCGAGGGTAAATAGGCCCCTGGGAGATGAATTGTGGGTGGGTGGGGTCTGAAGGTCCTATGTTTGCGTGAGGGAGGTGCTGAAATTCCAGAGGATTTCAGTTGTGTTTGATTAGCAAAGTTGTGATTATATGTCAAACCTATTGCAAATTTGCTGTCCAGCATGCATAGTTATGCAAATCAAGTTAATTATGCAAATATTAATGCTTGCGGTGAATTTGCAGAATTTGGCTTCACTGGTTGCAGAATTTAAGATTTTTTGGTGCAGTCAACTCGGGTCCCTGGTTATGGAAGTCACACCTTGTCCAGTTGTATGGGATCAATTTCAGTTGGTAACACCCACTGATGTGGTTGAGACCCTTGGGGCTGTTAGGGCCACCTGTTGTGAATTAGATCTGTGCCCGTCTTGGCTAATTAAATCTTGCCGGGAGACAATGGGGCCGTTGCTGGTGGGGGTGGTCAATGCCTCCCTTCAGGAGGGCAGAGTGCTGGGCTGTCTCAAAGAGGCAGTGGTGTGGCCTCTGCTCAAGAAACCATCTCTTGATGTTGACTCCCTTGCCAGCTATCACCCTGTCTCTAACCTTCCCTTTTTAGGAAAGGTTATTGAATGGGTGGTGGCTCATCAGTTGCAGGGGCATCTTGACTGCGTTGGTTATCTTTATCCCTCGCAGTAAGGATTTCATCTGGGTCATGGCACGGAGACTGCGCTTGTGGCCTTGGTGGGTGATCTGTGCTGGGAGATGGATCAGGGTCGCTCAACCCTGTTGGTCCTATTAGATCTGTCAGCTGCCTTTGATACGGTAGATCATGAGATGTTGGTGGCGTACCTGCGGGAATGTGCAGGGGTGGGTGGCACTGTTCTTGAATGGTTCCGCTCATTCCTGACCAGGAAAACCCACTAAGTGGTACTCAGGGAGTGTTTTTCATCATACTGAGACCTCACGTGTGGTGTCCCACAGGGTTCAGTGTTGTCTCCCCTCTTGTTCAACGTATATATGCAGCCTCTTGGTGAGGTGATCAGGAGGTTTGGCGTACGGTGTCACCAATATGCTGATGACACTCAGCTATACCTCTCTTTTTCAACTGACCCAGACCCTGCAGTCTCCTTGCTTACTCGGTGTCGGATGGCTGTGGGGGATTGGATGAGGGCTAATTGACTGAAGCTGAATCCTGACAAGATGGAGGTGATGCTGGTGGGAAAGACGATGGAGTTAACGGCCCCCATCATTGATGGGGTCTGTCCTCCATTGGTTCCCCAGGTATGGAGTCTGGGGGTACTCCTTGATGCGCAGCTCTGCCTGGATGCCCAGCTGGAGGCTGAGGTGAGGGGTGCCTTTCGCCAATTACATCTGGTACGTCAGCTTAGGCCGTATGTTTCAGACTCCAACCTGGCCACCATTATCCATGCTTTCATCACCTCTAGACTAGACTATGGTAATGCACTCTACGTGGGGCTACCCATGGTGACGGCCTGGAAGCTTCAACTGGTGCAGAATGCAGTGGCCCGTCTCTTGGTGGGATTGGGCCGACGGGTGTACATTACACCAGTGCTCCGTTCTCTGCACTGGCTGCTGATAGTCTTCCGAGCCCAATTCAAGGTGTTGGTTTTAACCTATAAAGCCCTAAACGGTCTGGGCCCTGCCTTTTTGTGAGACCACCTTACCCCCTGGGTACTGGACCGGCCCCTGTGGTCATTGGGGGATGCCCTCCTTGTGGTCCCTCGAGTATTCCAGGGGGCCACGCAAGGGAGGGAGTTCTCGGTAGCTGCACCGAGGCTGTGGAACTTCCTTCTGGTGGGGTTGCATCTGGCCCTGGGCTTTCCCTCCTTTTGTAAAAGCTGTAAGACCTGGCTGTGCCACCAGGCATTTGGCAGGGGTGATGGGTAGGGGTGGGGGGGAGGAGAGGGATGGGGGTATAATAATATGTTTTATGGTTTTAATTGTCAATGTATACTGTTGTGAGCTACCCCGAGCTGCCTGTGGCAGGAGGGGCAGGATACTAAATGCTTTTAATAAATAAATAAATAAA
>QEPC01015764.1:1720294-1743872 GCA_003113815.1 Sphenodon punctatus | reverse complement strand
TGAAATGAAACTTAAACCATAAACTGAAACCTTGTGTTATGCACTGTACAGACTCATTGAGTATGTAATGTATGTATTTCACTACAGACTCCTCTTCTGTTTGTGATTCCCCCCATCCCATCCCATCTGTCTGCCTGCCTGTCTGTCTGTCTGTCTATCTAGATATGGAAATGGATATGGATATGGGATGGGGGGGAAGATAGATAGATAGATAGTAGAGGGTTGTAGGAGTTAGCTTAGTGATAGAGATAGCGTTAGTGATTTAGTTTTAGTGTTTGTAGGAGTAGGTCTGTGTACTTATTGATTTTGATTTGTGTATATTCCAGCATTTTCTATACTGGAGCCTTTTAATGTATTATTTAAGACTTGTATTATTGTATCTTTGTTTGAGTCTCTATTGTGTACTATTGTTTACTGTTTTTTGGCTATGACTGACGGTCACGCCTAATAAATAAATTTGAATTTGAAAAATTTGAATTTATTTGTAATTATAAATACATTAATGAGATTGCCAAATTCGTTATTGTAGTTATAATTAGGAATACGAAATGCACACCCCTACCTGTTACCAACAGATCTTTTCTAGGCGTATATTTTTATTTTCACATCGTTCAACTGTAGATGAAAAAACAGTCTCTATATTCTGGAGCTGGTGTTGGCTAGCCCCTTCTTTGCTATATGTACCAGAGGCTTATGATCAGTTCCTGGCAACACTGGCCTACTAAGCTGAAAACATTAATTTTTTTTACATCCATGCACCAGGGCTAAAGCTATCTTATGTTCCTTGTCTATATGGTCGCAGAACTCTGCTCAGGCCCCAAATTAGGGCCCAAGCTTGACTGTGATGGTCTTGAGCCTGACCTGATGTAATCCACTGTACTGGGATGGTCTCCTTCTCCTCCACTCCTGAGGACCATGATGTCATGGCATTCCATGGGGGGCAGGGCCAAGTCAGAAAAGAGGGGGAATGCTTTAGCCCAACCTCTTTCCAGCACGGCCACACCTCTTGGAGCATCAGGATGTCATGCTGCTTAGTGGGGCAGGGTCAAAGTTCTTCCCTGTCCCCTTTCTAATGTGACCATGGAGTGCCATGATACCACAGCACTCTGTTGGATGCAGGGCCTTCCACTACTGACTGGGTTACCTGCCCTGCCCTGCCCTGATCCCAAAGGGCTTGGGCTAGAAGTATGCAAGCCTGACAGGACCAATTGTATCCTATTGGGGTCAGATTGCAGGGCTATATTTGGGCACAGTGGTAAAATTTTGGTGAGAGCTATGGAAGCATAAACCATGAGTCTCTAATAGACACCACATTTTTGTAGCAGTGTGGCTCCTATGCCTTTCTTAGAGGCTCAAATTGTCTAGGGACAATTTGTTTTGTCTCTTGCCATCCAAACACCTAAAGAGAGGAACCTTCTTAATTAGCTGTTTTAAGTTTTCAACTTCTTGCCCACACTGGTGGTATTGTTTTTCTTATTTGCATGCAGGTACACTACTGAAAGCTGCAATTGTCTATGAAAGAACAAACTACTGACAACTCAACAGACAACATGCACGCCAAACATACAACCACGCAGGAAACCATTCGAAACTCACCTTTACTAGTGAACCATGAGAAATCACTGACAGAACAAACCATCGCAAAACTGTGGCCATTACTCACACAAGAAATAGCCGGTTAAAACTGGGAAAGGAGTACCCCCACAATAATATTACAATTTGTTCTGCATGTAATACTATGTAAAGACAGACAATAGTTCTCACCCCTTCAGTAGCAGTCCCATTTCTAAACCCCCCTTTTTCACAGGCTAGACATTTTTTGTCTGATATTTAAAATGTAATATATATTGTCAGATACAGTAACATCTTCACATGAGAATAAATATTTATATTTCTCCATACCAGGGATTGCCTCTTCTTACATAATATCATGATGCACAGACCAGCCCTCATCCCAAAATGTGCTCTCCATGAAATGCATCATTTGGTTTCACAACCACATGGAAACTACAGAACGTCATCACAGCATACATGGTTAGTAAAGGTGAGTTTTGAATGGTTTCCTGCGTGATTGTATGTTTGGCGTGCATGTTGTCTGTCGAGTTGTCAGTGGTTTGTTCTTTCATAGACAATTGAAGCTCTCACTGGTGTACAAGGTGTACTAGTTGTGTCAAGAGCTTTAATCTCCAATTTCCATGCTTCTTGGATTTTGGAAGAATTGATCTTTTATGTTTAGCTGGAGGTTTTTGGTTTTTAAGTTGATGTGTGTTTTTAGTTTTTTGATAGTGTGAAGGTTTTTGGATGGGAATATTGTTCAGGAGGTTTTTGGGTTTGAAAATTTGTGTGAGCCTTAACTATTCTCTTAAACTAGAGAGTTTTTTGTTGGTATATATCCTCTTGTTTTTGCTCATGGAACAAATTTGATTTCTGTTTTTACTGATATTGTAGTGCTCTACAGAAAATGCAATCTTCTGGGGGTTTTCTCTGCTGCCACATTGTAATGTTGAGCAGTGTAACCCTTTTGGGCAAGTGGAATATAAGACAATGATTCAAATTTCACCCAAAGAGGGGGTGTGTCTGTGCAGGAAATCCATTAATCATATAGGATGATTTAGTATATCATTTAGTATATCAGTGTGCTGGTATACTATCACTGCTACTAGTTTACTATCACTGCTAGTATCTATTCTGGTAGATTCAATTAGCATATCATAGTTTAGTACCCACTCAAACTGCTAGTATTATACTAGCACTGGTAGTATCTATATTGGCAGATAGTATAGTACTACTGTACTGG
Organism: Sphenodon punctatus; assembly: GCA_003113815.1. Taxonomy (NCBI): domain Eukaryota; kingdom Metazoa; phylum Chordata; class Lepidosauria; order Sphenodontia; family Sphenodontidae; genus Sphenodon; species Sphenodon punctatus. The sequence continues at coordinate 1,741,075 of QEPC01015764.1, read as the reverse complement.
TAGTGTCTATACTCGTAGATTCTTGCTTCTTTTCAAGTGTACAGAGTACACAGAAACATTGTTTTTGTTAATAGGCTTATTGGTTTCTTAGGTGCTCTTTTAAGATGTTTGATGGGTTGTTTATTATAAAGTAAGTAGACTAATTGGAAGATTAGTCCATTAATATGGGGCTCAAGTTAAGGCAAGAGCCTTTAACTTTCATTACCTTGCTTTTTGAAGCATAGTTGTATTTATGTGAGCCTCAACTGCTTTCTTTAACTGGAGGTTTTCTGTCCCCCCACCCCTCCCCTCGTGCAACAAATGTGTGTTGGAAGGTGTGTATGCGTGTGTGTGCAGTGCTGAGTACTGTGAGGTGTGTGTGCATGTGTAGCGCTCAGTGGTGTGTGCATTGTTGTGTGTGTGTGTCTGGGTGATTTCAGATGTGACGGGGCGGCATTGGCCCCGTCACAGAATCACCCTTTTGATTCCCTGCTGGAATCTGACCATCCCGGCCAGCAGATGTGCTGGCCAATCCCGGCGGGGAATCTGGGTGTGTGTGTGGGGGGGCTGCATGGCATAACGTGCGGTCGCACAGACCCGCCTCTCCATGCTCCCGAGGCCACCCACCCTCCAGGAGACGGGCAGGTGCCGCGACCAATGTGGCCGCCCCCTGGGGTGTTGACCATGGCCCGGAATTGGCAGTGAGCATGGCTGCCGATTCTGGGCCATGGTCAGGGGCCAGACATGATGTTACCACGCTCAACCATGGTGAATCCTGCCGTGGTTGAGGGTGGTAACATCACGTCTGTTGGGGGCAAAAAGTGATTCCTGCCGGGTGTTCACCCCCGGCGGGAATCACTTTGACCACACTTTCGGCGATGGTCCCCGGACCATCCTTGAAAGCATGGTTATTTTGATTTCCGCCGGAGGTTCACTATGGTGAACATCTGGCGGGCATCAAACAGACATTACGGGACCATTCCCCACCATAGGGTATTGTCTGTGGTTGAGCGTGATCTTGTAACATCTGAAAATACCCTCTGTGTCTTTGTGTGTGGAGTGCTGGGTGGTGTATGTGTATTTCTGTGTTGTGTATCTCTGTGTGTGCTGTGTTTGGTTGTGTGTGTGTGTTTAGTTCTGGGTTGTGTATCTGTGTATGTGTGGCTAGGTTTGTGTGTGTGTGTAGTGCTGGAAGGTGTGTATGTGTGTACTGCTGGGTTGTGTATCTGTAGTCCTGGAAGGGACTAGCCCAGATCAGAGTCAGAAAGAAAGGAATGAAGCATGCAGCACATGATTGTGTGTGTGTGTGTGTGTGTGTGTGTGTGTGTGTGTATGGTTGGGATAGGAGGAGTGACTGAGTGTGTTTGTATAGGGAAGGAGGGTGGAGTGATTGAATGTAGGTGGGAGGAAGGTGAAGTAATGTGTATGTGTGTTCTAGCCACATCTTCATAAACTCAAGATGTATGCAGCATTCTCCTCATCCACGCTGTTATGTTATATGTTGAAACAATACAAGTTACATTTGCAAACCTTTAAAAGTCTGGGTGACATTATTCCCATTTTAGTGTACACAGTGTTTCACATGGCTTAAACTTATACTGAGTATGACTGATATCTGTACATTTAAGAAGGTGTGTGTGTTTAGTGCTGGACTAAAACCTCTCTGTGTATCTCTGTGTGTGTGGGTAGTGTTTAATGGTTTGTCTGTGTGTTTAGTACAGAGATTTCATTGTGGGGGAGGGAGGGTGTGTAGGGACTGGAGGTCAGTGGGGGAAGGAGTTTGGGGGGGGCGTTAATGTGGAAGTATGGGATGTTTTGAAGGGCTGGGGTGATCTGGGTCACTAGGGGTGTATGAAGTGTGTTTTTCTGTGTATGTAGTGCTTGGAGGTGTGTGTGTGTGTGCTGCCTGAGTGTCTGTGGGTGTGGAGTGACTGAATGTGAGTGACACTGTGGGGGAGTGAGAACATTGGAGACACAAAGATCATGTAACTTTTTTGTTAGTCCACCAAATCAGTTTTATATCAGTGGTTTATAAGTGGACATTAAACGTATAGCCCACCAAACCATCTATATTACTCAGTGTCTGCATTCACAACTACATTATAATTTAATAAAACCCAGCCTCCCTCACCACTCAGTGCATCCAGATCAGCAAATACACAATGAGCAGCATACAGATTGTGACGCTCATAAGACTGGGTTTAATTTTCCCATTGCTCATTCACATTCTCTGTGGCTTCCTATCCATCCAAATGGGCTCTGATTTGAGGTGGATTGTGACTTTTTACACAGTCCTGAGCAAAGGATGGTTTATAAAGGTACTCTGAGTCCATATTCCAGAAAATGTTGAAATACATTGTGTGCCACCATTCCTTGCTTTCCTAAAACACAGAAATGAGGATCAGAATGTTCATTACTGGTGGCCTATACCTTCCCCAGAATCTGCCCATCTACACACTAGCCAATTTCAAACTCAGGCTTCAAGTTATGCCTGGAAGATTTGTAAATTCACCTTTCACCAACATTTGTGCCAATAGAAGCCCAGTGCTGCTCAAAAGCTCAAGGAGAGGTTTTGTGAGTTCAAATACGTGAACTTTCAAATGTCTTTAGGAGTTAAAAAATGTTATTCTAATTCTTTTGCTTGCAAATCGGTGTGTATGTGTACATGTGTGTATGCTTCGACGTGCATTTTGTTTGGGTAGTTCTAAAATCGAGTGAGTGTTAGAGACAGAAGTGGTAGGGAATGCGTATGCCTGTATGTGTGCATGTGTGCCAGATTATATGTTGGACTGTAAGAAGTTGGCAATCTTGTGAGGGGGAAAGTGAATGTGTGGTTCTTTGCCTGCGTGTGTGTGAGACACCGCAAATCCTGTGTGTGTGTGTGTGTGTATGTATGTATGTATGTGTATATATATATGTATGTGTGTATATATATATAGATAGATAGTGTGTGTGAGAGAGAGAGAGAGTGAGTGTTGGGGTGGGAAGGCTGGGTGTGTTGATTTATGTGTTTACGTGTGTTAGACCTTTGCTGCAATCTGTGAGCGTGGAGTGAAAGACGAGTGGATGAGTGACAGGGATTGTAATGGGATGTAGGAGGTTCCTTACTCAGGGGCCCGGTAGCCCTTCATCTGAAGCACCTTGTAGTGCCACCAAATCTTGTTGGTTGTGCATCAACCTCGGAGAAGCCATTCTCATTCAGCAATTTCCCTGTTTATTTATAATTTTGTCTCTAGCTGCACCCTCATAATCTACAAAGTCCAAAATTACTCTAATACACTCTTGCGCCCAACATAAAAAATACTCCTATAAACCAAAGGGGAACACATGCCCTATTACTACAGGCTTAACTCACCCATTCATGTAAACAAATTTATAGACCCTGCCACCCAACCCCCTTTAAAATAAAAAAACTCAAACTATTTACAATTTGGGGGGTTCTTGGAGAAATTCAACATGCCATCCATTCAACTTCATTTCATGGGCTCTCCTCTCTCAGCAGCAGAGCCAGCCAATAGGACATTTGCCTAGGCAGGCAGCATTTTTGGCCCTCACATAAATTGCAGATGTTTCCTTTTTGCTCAGAGAATGGGAACGAGAATGATAAAGGGTATGGAACAGCTTCTGTACAAAGAGAGGCTTGACAAGCTGGGTCTCTTCAGCTTAAAGAAGAGATGACCGAGAGGGGACAGGATAGAGGTTTATAAAATCTTGAGTGGTGTGGAACGAGTAGATAGGGAACAGTTGTTTAGCCTCTCAAATAGTAGTAGAACTAGGGGACATTCCATGAAACTAGCTGCTGGCAGATTTAAAATGAATAAAAGGAAGTACTTTTTCATTCAATGCATAACTAACTTATGGAATTTGATACCAGAGGACATTGGGTAATTTCAGACGTTACGTGCTCCCGGGTCGCCACCACAGTGGATTCCCAACCGTGTCCAGCCGCCCAACCCTGACCCATGGTTCCGACAGGCCCCAAACAGACATGACGGGAGTGGGACCACGGCAAGGAAACAGACAGCCGGGCCACAATCTGGGATAGCGCAACAGATGTGACACTGATCCTGGACTGTGGCAAGAACCCCCAGAAGCCACCAGGGTGGGGCGGGGCGGGACACAGACATGGCTGACCGAGGACAAAGGAACCCAAAAGTGCCACAAGGACCACTCATGTGAGGGGAACGGGAAGGGAGGGGGAGGAGGGAGGTGAACGGCCGAGCCGCACACACACAACAGGGAGAAGGAAGCCACAGACAGAGCCGAACACAAACCACATACACGCTGGCAAGCACACGCACAGTCGAAAGGGAAAAGGAGCAAGGAGGTGACACAAAGGGGCATACAAGGGGGGATGGGGAACACCACACTGGGCAGCCCAAGAGATAGCGGAAAGGACACTGGGAGGGGGGATTGAGGCCAACAATGGGCAACAAAACAGGAGGGGGACGGGGACGGAACAGAGTGGGACATGGGAGCAGGCACCCAACAACCCAGGGACAGCACAGGCAACATGAGGCACCCAACAGCAACACAGGCCACTGAACAGACAGGGGTCCACATGGTGACAGAGCAGGGTCACAGGGGATGAGCCATCAATCTGAGGAAGACAGTGTGGAGGGCAGAAGCAGGTCCCAACAGCAAGACAACCAGTCCCGGGTGGTACTGCATAGCCAGTGAGGGAAGCAAGCCCCAAGTCGCGGAAAGCTAATGGTGCCCCCCCAAAGGGGATGCCAGGTGGTGCAAGCAAGGGACCCCTAGTCACAAACAGTCATGGAGGCATCACGGGGGTGGGGGCTGATCATGGACACTGGCTGGGAGCTGGCTGAGCAAGGTCCATGGGGATTCCCAGTACAGGTGCCAGATAGCAGCTAATAGCTGACTGGGGGGCGGGTCACAGAAACGAACCCCAAGGGTACAGATGGTACAGCGGTGCCACACAGACGGCCCTGGGGTGCAGGTGAACCGGCACAGATGAGCGGAATGGGGGAGCAGATGGATCCAGGACAGCAGCGGGTCCACAATGGCAATGATGTAGCCGGTCACAGAATGGAAGGGCCAGGGAAGTGCAGGGAACCCCCAGCGGAGGTGATAGTCGGGACACAGATGACCAAGGGGGGACCTACAGCCAGCTGCATTGGGTCACAAAAGGGGGTGGGATGGGGTGGCCCAACAGATGAATGTAATGGGACCACTGCAACATGCCCCAGCAATAGCCCATCCATGCCATGTGGTGGGCAACAAGATAGTAGGCCTCAAAAGGATCAGGACCGGTGAACCCAACCTGAACATCGGCACAGGACCACACCTCAGACAGCGCTAGCAGCTCGGGTCCAGTGGGATCGCGCAAGGCATAGTCAGCAGCAGGGGACCACAACAGTTGTCTGAGCTCCAACAGATGGTAATACAAAGTCCCACGGGAACGCTGGTAGCCACGGGCCCCTAGGATGCAGCGGAAGTAGGACACAGCCAGGGCAGGGCCGCCTGCCACCAGACAGGTCTAGAAGCTGGACAAGGCACAGACAGAGAGAGCTGACACCATCTCAGCAGCAGACCAGGACACCAGCGACCGCCCTCAACTCTGGAATGCGCCCATCCAGAAAGGGATGGAGGCCCAGCTCCTCAGCATGGCGCCGGCACTTGCAAGTGGTAGCTACATATCCAAAGTAGTGGAGGCCCAAGCTCAGACACCGATAGGCATCCGGGAGGGTAGCAGGGGAGCCCAGGAACAGTTGAAATCCAGCGGAATGCCACAGGTCAGCTAGAGCCATGGTCTCCCCGTAGGTCCAGCAACGCGTTCCGGCTGCTGAACCACTGAGCGGGAGCTTTGATGCAGCAGCATCAGTCATGGTGCATCTGGCAGAGGGTCTGATAATCAAGAACAGTGGGGCCCCTCAAACCATGGTAGACAGGGGAGGCAACATGGGGAGCGCCAAGGCCATGTGATAAGGGTATGGGCAGCACAATGGGACAGCTGGGAAGCGATGCGTGGGGAGTGGACACAGTACAGCTGCAGGAACTGATGCCCAGAGACGGCCTACATATAGACAGCAGTGATATGCACACAACGTTCATTCACCCTCCGAGGCCCCATTAAGCCACCAACATGCCGGAGGCACAGCTCTCCCCCCTTCCATGCACCTGAGCACCCAACATCCCAATAAGTGGTAGCGACCAACACCAGGGGGCACAGGACCTACAGGTGGATCCCCTGGTACGGGTGAGTGGCCCTGTGCCACCAGGACCACCCAATAACGCATAGCCCAGAACCAATCGGTGCAGCACCTGGGTACAGGGCCCAACGGACAGCCAGTGGTGCGTGGATGTGAGCAGGCCACAGGCCGCTTATAGCGAGCCACAACCTGCAGCACAGCAGCAGGAGCATGCCTCTGAGCAGTGTGCCTGACACCGCCCAGCACTCCTGGGGCACCTACCAGCTCAGCTCCTCGCAGGTACCTGCCATGGATGTGAACCAGCGGGGTGCCCGTTGGCTCCTACAGGAGATCATAGCTGAGTGGTACCACCAGCACACCGAGCTCCAGTGGGTCACCACGGAGCTGCTCGACATGTATGCTGGGGTGCGGGAATGCCTGGCTTGGTTCGCTGCAACCATCCTGCTCACCCACCACAGGCACCGTTGCACCAGACCATGCACATGGTACGAAGGCTCTATGCGACGTACTGCAGGGCCCTGCTGATTGCACGCACCCATCCAGCTGCCCTCAGACAAGCAGCTGCACGCCACTACTGGAGGTGGGCGGCCCTCTTCAGTGCTGTCATGCTTGCTATGCCCATTGACAGGCACCTTTGGACCGTGGCCAGGGCCCAGCAATGGGTCGTACCCTGACACGATGGGACGATGCTGCTTGGAGGTTACACTTCTGGATGGACCGGCGTACCCTCCTGCGACTGGCAGAGCTCCTGCAGCCCTGGCTGGAGCAGCTGCACACTCCCATGCGCTCCCCTATCCCAGTCCCACAGCGGGTGGCCATAGCCGTCGCAGCCATGATGCCTAGATTCTCGCCATCTCCCCTCTCTTCACACGGATGTACAGGGGGAACTATGCCAACATATGGATGACCTGGATTGAGGGGGTGTTAATGCCCCCCTGCATCATCGGGGACCCGGCCTATCCGCTGTTCTGCTGGCTCATGAAGGCCCATCCGGTGGCCTGGAACCAGATGGAGGCCCTGTACAACACCTGGCTGTGCACCGCGAGGACCGTGATCTAGAGTGCCTCCATCTGCCATGTGTGGTCCTGTCCCTGCAGCCACCTCTCTGTCCACATCTCGGCTAGGAGGTGCCTGTCTCGTCCCTCCACCTGCTCTACGGCCCTGCCGGTGGCTGCCTCCATCCTGTCACTGGAGGCGATAATCGCCTCCCCCTGCTCCGTGCTGGTCCGCATAATCAGATAGGGAACATGGGTCCGGCCTTATTATGCATGGTACCACGGGCCTTTTAAACCCCACAGAGAAGGTTACCTGGTGCTGGCGGAGCCCTGTTGCTCTGCCACCAAGAACTTGCCTGCTTGCCAGGGGCGGCCCCTCACTTTGGTGCTGGGGATGGTGCCCCAAAAGCACCCCAGCGCCAGCCCAGTACCAGTCCCAGCACTACAAGTCTGCCCTGCAGGCGTGGCGCAGCTTGCACAATTCACTGTCAGCTGTTGTCCGTCCTGCAGCATATGCGCGGGTCAACGCAAACCATGCGGTGCACAGGACCTTTAAAAAATGATTCGCAACTCTGGAAGGATCATTTTTAAAAGGTCTTGTGTGTTGCGTGGCTCGCGCTGACCCATGCGCATGCTGCAGGATGGACAGAGCAGCAGCTGACAGTGCCGATAATTGAGTCCCCAACTCTCTCTTCTGTGCATGCGTGCCAGCCAGGGAGAAATGAAAGAATAGCTTTGGTTGCCTGTGGCTGGAGTAGTGCGCAGGCACAGCCGCGGCTTCTGGTGGGTTGGCACTGCCGACTGAACTACTCAGAAACAATTTTCAGAGGGCGTGGCCAGCCTGGGCAATGGGTTCTAATGGAACCCATTGCCCAGTCATTTTAATTGCATGCAGGGGCGCATTTGAAGTTGCCTCTCTCAGGCTGTGGCTGCGCAAGGCGGGAAATTTGTGGGTGGGCGTGGTCTCATTCAGACCTTGCTGACTTGCTGATTGGGCCCCAGAGGCACTGGCAGCCATTACGACTCCAAACCTGTCTGCAGTCTGTGATCAGATAGGGTTGTGTTTTTTTTCCCAGGGAGACGTCTTGGGGACATTGAGGGAGCGGGGGGTTAGCTGGGGAGTGGGGGCATTTGAGGACACAGTGGAGGAGTGGGGGCACACTGGGGAGTTGGGGAGTGGGGGCACACTGGGGGAGTGGGGGCCACTTGGGGACACGGTGGGGGAGTGGGGGTCACTTGGGAACACGGTGGGGAAGTGGGGGGACACTGGAGTGGGGGCCACTTGGGAACACAGTGGGGGAGTGGGGGGTCACTTGGGGACACACTGGGGGAGTCTGCAGCTTTGCTGAAACTGACATTTTAACCTGTGAATATAACCTGCCTAAATTAACGTGCCTCATTGTAGGTTGGTTTCTGGTTTTTATGTGGTTTTTATATATCTGTACTTAGGGCCCTGGGAATAAAGTTGGTTGGTTCAAGATCAGTTGGAATGTGGCATGGGTTTTGTTCACTTGATGATGTGGAGTGTTTGTTTTGCTGCTGTCTTTGAGGGTCTCTGGATGCCTTTGGGGACTTTGAACCTGGGCAGACTTGTGGGAATGGTTTGAGTCTGCAGCTTTGCTGAAACTGACATTTTAACCTGTGCAGATTGGGGGAAAGGTTTGTGTCTGTTCCGTGGATCTTTGATAAAACTGCTTGTAAGTGAGGTTTAAGGTTGTCTGTCTGCTTTTAAACCTGGCAGATGCAGGAGGTGAATATAACCTACCTAAATGAAATTGCTGGATACACTGCAGTTGTTGTTCACAGGTGTGACTTCTACATGGGGGGGCTGGAGGGGCTGTTGGGTTGGGGGGGGGGCTAGATGGAACCAAAGAAGCCCCAATTCCCCAGACTTAGAAAAGGGCCTGTTTGTTTGGACAGACATTGGCTGGTGGGGATACAGTGTAGATAGGATGCTGTTTTGGATGGGCTTCTTTGGATCCATTCCAGGTGACTCACTATTATAATAGCTCACTATTACTATTGTTGTTACTGTTTTAACTAAGAAGGTATCCTGTTGGGGGAAAGGTCTTTGATGGTATTTCCAGCTGGCCTGTGTTGTTTATTTTAATTCTTTGTTATACTGCTGTGTATTTTGTTGCCTTGTTTGCACCATTGTGGTGGTTTGTGCCAACCAATGTGCCATCTTGCTATGTCCTGTGTCAAAAAGAGCTTCTGTTCCCAGTCTCTTGGGGGTGACAGGGAAGAGGGGTTGAAAATTAGGTTCCTGTCTTTTTTTTATGCAGCTTTTTCCCCAGGTTTCTTCTTTGGGGTAGATTTCTGTACAGTGCAATAACAATGTGTAATCTGCCATTCTGCTTTACTCAGAACTGCATGCTACAGCTATTTTGTTGTGGCCCTGAGGTTTTGTATGTGTTAAATATGTGATCAGGTTTTTTTATCCTGCTATGGTACTACCACTGAGAGAGGGAGAGGGAGAGGGAGAGGGAGGGAGAGAGAGAGAGAGAGAGAGTTGTCCTACTGCAGTCTCATCCACTGAATGGATGAGATGCTAGTAGAAGGGTTCTCTCTGTCTCCGGGTGGCAGGGTTTTACTCAGCAGCAAGGAGTTCCCAATGTTAACTAATGTTCTGTCCATCAGATATTAATGCTGATAACTCCTAGTTGCTGGATTTTTGGAGGCTCCCCCTACAATGGACAAGCCCCACCCAAGAGCTCTGCCAGCCATAAGGTTCCGCCAGCCTTACTGCCCCACCAACCTCAAAACCCATCAGACGACACTGCTGCCCGCTTCCTTACTCTCTCACTTACCAGTTTGCTCTGGCTGCTTCCTGGTTTGTTCTCCCAGGTGCCTGCCAGTACTGCTGCTGCCTTTGAAAAACCCCACGCTGCTGCGCAGCAGCCCTACACATGCGGGGACCACCACCATTTTCTCTGTGTGGTATCCTGGGATTAGTCTTCCCAGAATACCACACAGAGATCATGGTGGCAGCCCCAGCATGTCCAGGTAGGGCTGAAACAGCAAGCCACTGCGGTAGCTTTTTTCAATGGAAAAAACTCTTCCACAATGAGCGGCACAGTGTGATAGGGATGTTTATTCCGCTACTTTCATTCTGCTACTACCACCAGCTGCGAAAGTAGCAGAAGAATGTTTGTTCAAACTGTTTCGATCTTCTGCAATTTCTGCTGGCACTGTGAAGCAGTGAGAATCAATGTTTGTTCCAACAGTTTGGATCTTCTGCAATTTCCGCCGGCACTGGGAAGTAGTGGAACAATGTTTGTTCCGACAGTTTCCAAGATTATTCCGACAGTTTCCGAATTAGCAGAATGCTGGTGGAATTGGCAGAATGCCGGTGGAAAAGCTGCAGAAAGTTACGGGCAATTCCGAAATGGTGGAATGAAATAGCGGAGCAGAAAAAGGAGTTGCAGCTTCAGGGCTGCTGGAAGGTGGCGCAGGGTTTAAAAAAGTTAGTGGTGGCAGCAGCAGTGGTAGACAGGCAGGGGGGACCAGCAAGCAGCCACAGCAACTGATAAACGCGTGAGTGAGCGAGCAGGCAAGATTCTGGTGGGGCTGTAACTGGAGCGCTCCCCCCACCCCGTGACTGCAGACAGAGAGAGCGAGAGGCTTCCAAGCAGCCAGGCAGCTGCGGGTGTGTGTGTGGCGTTAAATCTCCTCCCCCACCGTTCTGCCCAGGCTGGTGGCAAAGAGGCACTGGTCACAAACCAGACAGGCGGCCAAGCACCCAGGTGACTGTGTGAGTGGGGGGTGGCGTAAGATCTCCCCCCCCCCCCGCCATCCAGGCTTCTGGCACATAGGCAACAGCCACAAGCTGGTGATGTCAATATCACCAGTCCCTGACACACCCCGCGTTCCATCTCCTTCTCTCCCACTGCATTCCATCCATAAGATAAAATGGGTTTTTAAAACCCAAATAACTCTTTTTTTTTTTTTAAAAAAAGAAGACAACACACACAAACAAATAACTAAAGCGGACATAGAACCACACAGAGGAATTTGAATTCAATAACACACAGATTTCTAGTGTACTACCTCACCGCAAACCTGGTCAACATCATGGTTGTCAAAGTGAAAAAAAGAAAAAGTCCTCTCCTCTACCAATTGCTATAGGTTTGAAATTTCTGAACCAATTCCCTTCAAGTTTTCACACAGGCAACCCCTTACCCAACAGATCCACTGTGCAAACTATAAAAAAAGTAGGGCCAATTATGCTAAAATTACACCCCTTAAAATGTTCATGACTTATAATGGGGAGTGCTGCTCGCCTTAGCTATAGAGGCACTATCGCCTCTATAATTTGCTAAGATCCTTGGGATCTAAGCATAATCTAAGGGTTCCATCCATATTTTGTTTCAATTATTATCAGTGAGTGCACCCATTATGTTGGCTCCTCAGTTTATTCCTAGAACCACTGAATGATCAAATTGTTCTTTGAGTTTTCTCCCTCTCATAGCTAGAATAATATTCTGTTCATATAAAGGATTAGGCTCTGCCAGTTCAATTTTATATTCAGTTTCCAATTTTTTCTATGCAATTTAGATATCCAGATACTTTTCCTCAATGCATATGTCCCCAACACTTTACACACACAAACTTAAACACAAAGGTTGGCGTTTTAAAAATCCCAATACTGGTACTTTGTTTCCATTGCCTGTTACAAAAATTATTAATTCAATGAGATCTTTAGCTTTGACTGCCAAGGTACATACACCTCTGGTTGGAATAAGGCCCCCACATTAAACTCTTAGTTTTACCTTACTGGTTTCTGTCTCTTAGTTTCTTTCTAAAACTATTTACTATAGTGTCTTGGATTTCATTACACGAGCACCAGTGGCCAATTTGTAAGTTCCAAAAGTCCTATTTGCCTCTAATGCAATGATCTATTCATGTGTTTGAGATGCTCCCGACACAGTTTTTATACAAAATTTCTTATTTCTTAAACCTTAGCTGTGGTCTCCATGAGAATCCACAGATTGTTACATGGGAGGAAGAAAGAAAGAAAGAAAGCTCCCAAGGAACTGAAATTCTCTTGCAATGCAACAGAATCATGGAAGAGATTCAAGCAGAGTTCTGATATATAAGTGCAGGCCACTGGCTTTGATGAGAAAGAAGACAAGCAGAAGGTAGCTATCTTTTTTTAATATTTCAGGGCTAGAAGCAGTTGATGTATTTCATAGTATGCTGTTAGGCCAAGCAGAGAGGGCAAGCTAGAGGACAATTTTGCAGAGATTTGAAGAATGCTGTACAGCTAAGAAAAGTAGGACATTTCGAAAGTATAAGTTTAATTTAAGAATGCAGAAAATATAGTCCTTTGAAGAATTTCTGACATATCTTAAATTAACAAGTTAGACCTGGAATTATGGACAGTTAACTGAGTCAATTATTAGAGACCAGAGAGTAAAAGAAATTATAGATCCAAGACTATTTTAAAAAAAGATTGTAGGACAATCTCAACAGGACAAAGCAGAAAGAATGTGCCAAGCAGCAGAAATGATCCAGAACAGAATGAAACTTGGAGGAGGAAAGGACACTGCTACAGCAGACAGAGGCCCTTTTTCCATGAGACAGACCCATGCATGCAGGTTCGCTGCATGTGTATGCATGGGTGCCACCCACGTAAACACCGTGGTGGGTGGGTGTGCGTGCACGCTTCCGTGACCCACCAATTTCCACCCACCTCCCCCTGCATGGAGCAATTGGCTAAAACAGTGGGTGCACCATGCGTGTAGCTGGGTGGAGGTGGGTGGAAATGGGCGTGCACCCATTTGCACTTTCCCCACACCCATTGCCCCCGCAGCGGCGCTCCACCTGCCACACACTGGCCCGAACCACCCACCACCCCGCCCATTCAAAAAGGGCCAGAGTCACTAGCATGTAAAAAAAACCCAACAAAACTGCAGTGAGAAAATCAGAATAGACTCCAAAGCTCAGAAAAGTCTATTAAATGTCAAGTTCAAGAGTCTTCAGGGGACATTAACGGTGTGGATGGAAACAAGTGCAGACCCTAGAAATGTCCAGCACTTCCCAAGTGCTACAGCCTATGTAAGAAATATGCCAATTTTGCCAAAGTCTGCAACCAGAAGCAGTTCATACAGTAAAGGAAGTCTTAGTCAAACATTCTTACTGTTGTCATCATCCAGGAAAACAGCCCAGACACAGACAGCACAGACAAGGCTTTAAAAATAAGGCTTTATTGTAGCACAGGCCTAGATCACAGAGTCCCCTAGAGAACCTTGTGCCTGCAACATGCATTCCCAGTTTACACAGGACTGCCCCAAACTGGTTCCCTTGCAACAAAATGACATGTACTTTTTGCCTGAGTGGTTCATAACAACTCTTTAAAATACAATGCATATTCCTAGTAGCCCCCAGGAAGATGCTTGGGTTGCCACTGCCAGTAGATCCTCTGCCTGTACAGGAAGGGATAGAGTTGTCACCATTCTCTGTGCAGTAACCCAGAAGAAACAGGGCCACTCCAGAAGGAGGGGGGCCAAAAGGACTTTGTGGGTTGGGCCTGGGTCCTGTAAGAAGAGGGCAGGGGGGAAGCAAAGGGAGGGATGCAGCAACATACCCTCCAACAGAACCTTTTTGTCCAATACAGTAATGATTTTTGTTACCTTGTACTGGGGCTCTCAGCAGTGTAAGGTTTGTACTGGTTTTAGCAGGCAACGTGGGTCATGAGCACCTCATTAATCCCTCTAGAGAAAGAGCTGGCTGACTCCCTGCCCTGACTGCTGTTATTTGTTTGTTATTGCTGGAGGACTGGATGGGGGCCACCTTTTTCTCATTTTAACAAGCTTGGGATAAGCACTGCTAAGAAAGAAAAGAAAAGACAAGACAAGACCCAAGCAAGAGGAAGGATGGGGGTGGGGGTATTATTCACATTTAGAAAAAAAAATCATTAAGGCCTCTTACTCCTCCTTGAACAGCTGGGCAGCTAAAAAAGCTGAGAATAGAAAGAATAAATTGAGTATAGTTACATGCTTTTTTGAGGAAAACATACTTTTGATTTACCTGTGGACTCTGGTTTGGATTTGTCTGAGCTATGAGTCTTGGAAAATTTCATGTTGCTCATGTACAGTCATTTTACAGAGGGGAGTTTTGCAGGGTTGGTGAAAGGGTGTTGATTGCTTTGTGCTTGGCCTATGCCTCTTTCCGAAGTGCCCTCACCCCATGGAGCACCACGATATTATGGTGCTACTTAGGAGTCGGGCCCTCCTTTGACAGGAGGTCCAGGCCTGAACCTGAAGGGCTAGCACAGATGATGTGCTCACCTTAAACTGAGTCTGACTTGGCTAATTGGGTCAGAACACAGGGTTTGTTTGAGGTTTTGTTTGTTTGTTTTGTTTATTGTATTTTATATTCCGCCCCTCTCGCTCAGGGGTGACTCAAGGCGACTAACAATTAAAGCAAATTATCAAAATATAAAACACAATATAAATACCGTATAAATAAATATAACACATTAATACTTGTACGGATAAAAATCCCTTCACAACCCTAACCCATCCCACCCATCCCTCTCCCTTGTCAAATGCCTGGCAGAAGAGCCAGGTCTTACAGCTATACCAGAAGGCAAGGAGATTCGGGCTGAGGTGGATCTCCGCCGGGAGAGTATTCCAAAATGATGGTGTGGCCGCCAAGAACGCTCTCCTGCTCATACGGACCCGCCGACAATGTGGGACCTCCAGGAGGGCGCTCCTGGGTGACTGCAGGGGCTGCCCAGAGACCCTGGGGGTGAGGCAATCTTCCAGATAAGCAGGACCCAGACTGTTAAGGACTTTAAAGGTTAAAAGCAGCACCTTGAATTGGGCCCAGAAGACAATAGGCAGCCAGTGCAGTGCTTGGAGCACTGGTGTAATATGCTCTCTGCGGCCCATCCTAGTCAAGAGATGGGCCACAGCATTCTGCACCAGCTGCAACCTCCGGCCCATCACCAGGGGTAGCCCCACGTAGAGCGCCTTGGAATAGTCCAGTCTCAAGGTGATGAATGCATGGATAAGGGTGGTGAAGTCCGAGTCTAAAACATGGGCAGAGCCTTCTAACCAGATGCAATTGGTGAAAGGTGTCCCTGGCCACAGCTGACACCTGAGAGTTCAAGCGCAGCTATTAATCCAGGACCACCCCCAGGCTCTGCACACATGAAACTAATGGAGGTCAGCCCCGCCCCCCCCCCTCAGATCATTGACCTCCTCCATCATCACCTTCATCTTATCAAGACTGAGCATCAATCGGCTCGACCTCATCCAGTCCCCCACAGCAGCCAGACACTGGGACAGTAAGGAGACAGCGGGGCCTGAGTCAGATGAAAATGACAGATACAGCTGGGTGTCATCTGCCTATTGATGACAACTAACTCCCCAGCTGGCCACAACCTCCCCAGGCAGCTTCATATACATGTTAAACATGAGAGGGGACAGAATATAACCCTGCGGGACACTGCATATGAGTGCCCCAGGGAGAGATGTACAACCCCCTTGGACCACCCATGCGATCTGCCTCCAGTGTAAGAATGGTACCATTGTAAAATGGTTCCATCCACCCTGGCCAAGTCCCGCAGGTGTGTCACCAACAACTCATAGTTCATGGTATCGAAGGCAGCTAATAGATCCAGTAGAACCAGTAGGGTTGTGCAATCCCTATCCAGTTCCACTAAAAGGTCATCGACCAAGGCCACCAATGCTGTCTCCATGCCATAGCCCAACTGCATGGGATCTAGAAAACTAGTGTGGTCCAGATGTATCTGAAGCTGCTGGGTCACTACCTGTTCAATAACCTTCCCTAAAAAGGGGAGGGTAGAGACAGGTTGGTAGCTCACCAGGGCATCCACATTGAGAGATTGTTTCTTAAGAAGGGGCTGAACCACAGCCTCCTTGAGACAGTCTGGCACCCTTCCCAGAACTGGCCCCAATGTCTCCCTGGAAGCCTTAACCAGGATGGGTAGGGATCTAATTCACAAGTTGTGGCCCAAACAGATCCTAGGACATTGGACGCCCCGGCAGATGTCACCGATTGAAACTTGTCATCCCACAAAATCCGATCAAATGGGGCTTTCCTACCCTCTGACTCTGCAACTGCATCCGACAAGCCAGAGTTGAAGTTGTGCTCAATGTGAGTGATTTTATCCACAAAGTATGTTAAAAACATGTCACAGCGGGCTTTGGACAAATCTGGTTCCATGGTTGCTATGCAGGCCACGAATTCCTGCTCTGCCCCAAGCAATCTGGCCTTGGCATGGATATTGAGGTTCCCCCAGGACAATAAACCTGGAAGAGCTCAAGACCAGGTCCAAGACCAGTGTGACTAGAGCAGTTAGGGATGCTGCCGTGCAGTGGGATGCTTGGTACACCAGCAGAACCCCTGGTCTGTCATCAGCCAAATCAAACACAAGATGGAGATCCTCTATTCCAGACTCAGTCTGCACTGAAGACCTCCGTGTGACCAACTCATACTTAAAAATAATGGCGACACCACACTGACCCTCCAGCCTATGCTGGTGCTGGAGAGAATACCCAGCTGGAACAAATTTAGCTAAAATTGGCCCCAACAATTCATCCATCCCGGTCACATACATGAAATCAGCGGCCCACTCCAAAATAGAGTCATGGATGGTAGAAGATTTATTGGACAATTAAACAATAGACCAGAGTCACCTGAGACCTTGTCCCCCTGGTTACCTGGACCTGGGACGGGGTAGGGTGGGGGGCTGAGCATGGAATTGGCACCAGGTACTGGTCCCTCTGCACCTGATGACATCTCCCCCCCTGGACCATAGATTTCCCTTCCCATAATGACCCCTATTGCTGCCGCTCCTCCCCCCTGGCGGACCACCACCAAGCCAATCCCTGCCCCCCGTGGGGCAGAAACTACTCCCTCTTCCCCAATAACATCCCCACTAATCCCCTGACAACCCCCATCCTTGTCTTTTTAGGGGGCATGTAAGTATCCCTGAATGAGATTAAAAATGAGATAAAAAATAACGGGATGGGTCCTCTAAGGTCTGGTGGTGTAGAAGTGAAGTTTATTTTAAGGGGGATGGAGAAATCCCCATTTTGTGTTATGGGGCTTGCTGTTATCATGAACATTCTGTGCCATGGCCCTGGTCTCAAAATGACTGGTGGCTGGGGGGAGGGGAGTCAGGACTGCTTGCAAGGGGTGTCGGGGAGCTTAAAGGGGGGGTTGTACTTTTGGCAGTGGCCTGGGCAGTGGGGGCAGGAGGGGGAGGAACTTATACCATCCCCCCCTTGCCTGCCTACCCGCCTGCTCACTAGCTCTTCCAGCTGCATCCTAACCTGTCGGCAGGTACCTCCCAGCACACAGTCTCACTGCCCCCCCCCGCTCGCTCTCTCTCACACACACACACACACACACACTGCCCCTCCCNCGGCAGGTACCTCCCAGCACACAGTCTCACTGCCCCCCCCCGCTCGCTCTCTCTCACACACACACACACACACACACTGCCCCTCCCTCCCACCTAGGCACACACTCAGTCAGTCAGCCTCCACTCCCAGCACGCACACTCACTCTGTGAAGACCAGTCCTGAGCCCTGATTGGTCAAGGATGGGTAGACAGGAAGAGCTGACATCCATTCCCACCCCTCGAGCCCTGATTGGGCAGAGGAATAGGAGTATACCATATGCTATGTTCCCAGATAGAGAAAGAGACTGCATCAGTTGTTGTGGAATTATCCCAGACCCAAGTTGGCCACAGTGGTGGACAGATATTTTGAATGCTGATCTATTCCCTTATTGGGGGAGGGTAGAGAGAATGTGCCCCTTTTCCTTAGGGGGTGGTATTTGTGCACTGGCGGATGATGTGACTGAATGGGGGTAAGTGTCTCGGTTATTCCTCATCTGCTTTGGAAGAAGTGATCATTAGCTACATTTCGTAATTGTCTAATCAGGGCCCACTCAAGTCTCAAACCCCCTGACACTATGTGGCAGACAGACATTACAAATGCAGGGGAGCCTGCATTACCCCAATTCAGAGCTGGTGCCTCCTAATCCCACAGGCGTGTTCCTCAGTGTAACATGCAATTAGAAAACAAGAATGCCTGCATGAGGGGAGGTAAAGCAACTTGAAATCCTACAGTTGATTATATTTCGGGTTAAGTAGATACAAGTCCATTAGCTTCATTGGTGATTTTATTCGAATTGATTTTATCAATTACTCAAGTAGTAAACCTGGCCCATAACATTGGTGTATCATACTGTGGTCTCCTTTCTGGTGTTTCTCATTAAGAGCTTCATCTAAAACTCATGAAAATGAATGACATTCCATTTCCATTCTACCCTCAGGGCCGGATTTAGGAATTTTCCACCTCAAGGCCCTTCTCAGGCTCCTGCCCCCCCTCCAAGTGAAGCCCCACACCCCCAGCAAAGCCCCACCCCCACCATGTAAAACAGACGAGTAGGTGTACAAAATATGCAAGATATACAGAGTTGAACACAGACACAGCATTACAGCCAGCCTATGCCACCACCAGTAGTGCAGCCAGTCCATTCCCCACTAGGGGTACTAGACCATTCCTTCTGGGCCTTAGGCCCTAATACCTAAATGTACTCTGTGCAGCCCTGCTACGTGCATGATGGGTGGGGAGGCACTCGTCTGATAATACTCTGTGAGCTGATTCAACCTGGGATTTCCCTCTCTGCAGTTCAAACCTTCTCAAACCCTCCTGAAACAGTAGCTATCTAGTCACACTGAAGGGGCAGGGAACGAGCTGAGAATCTGTCTGGAATCCACTCCCCCAGGACAACTACCAAAGAGACCCACTCAGCTGTAGTGTCTGTGGAGCAGAAGCAAATCAAGCATCTTTGCCAGCCTTATCACTCCCTGAAGGGCAAAGCATTTGGTGAAGGAGGACATTCCAGGACCTTCAGTATGACCTTCAGAAATTGATTTCAAAACTTATGGTAAGAGGATCAGAGATACAGGGACAGCTACAAGGATGTACCAGAGCCCCATATTTCTCTTAAGAAGCCTGTCTCCACCAAGTTTAGGAGCTTGGGGTTTCTGCTCTAGCAGTGCAAACATCTGTGACCTTCTTCACCTTCTCATGTCCCTCCTCTCAAACACCCTGGCCTGGAAGAAGATCAGTGGGGAACTAGTCCTCCTACTCCACACTAGGGTTGCCACCTTTTGCCATTTGACCCCATAGACCAAATGGGAGTCTCAGGATCATATTGCAAAAGATGGCAACTAGGGTTGTCACCTACGCAAATGTTTAAGGAATGCTTATGAAAAATACATGTTGCAGGGTCTGCATTGATGACTAAAGTGCAAATGTGCAGGTCCTGAAACGGGTATTTTTCATAAGTGTTCCTTAAACATTTGCACAGGTGGCAAACCTACTCCTGCTCCCTTGCAAATTGCCTATTCCATCCCTCCCTCAGGTTCCCTTGTTTTCCACTCCCCGCCCCCAAGAGCACTCTGATTCCTCTCCCCAAATCCCACCATTTGAGGACACAAACAAATGCCACAAACAAATCTCCCCCACTTGTCCCCACGCATGGAGCAACCAGGGGAAACAGCAGTTGCTATGTGGGTGCAGTTGAGTGGGGGGGATGTGAGTGGGGATGCGTGTGCAGCCATGTTCATGTCCTGCTCACACCCTGCTCACGCACTGGCATGTCCACAGATCCCCCCTCTTGGGGGAGCCATGTAAAAATGGCCTGTGAGGATCCACACGAAGAACAGAAGGTTACTGCCTTGTAAAGAAGGTTCTTCGAGATGGCTCCTAGCTCCTAACATTCTCACAACACCCACCCTTCCAGCCCCTTATGAAATTTTCTTATATTTCTAGAAGGATTGGAAGGAACTGTAATTCTGAGGGGGGACAGTGCTTTTTATACTAGAGGAGCTCGAGACCATCATGTGGTCTATTATTTGAATATGGTGAGCATGCCATGCACAACTGGACTACTGCAACACGCTCTACGTGGGGCTTCCCTTGTGCCTGATTTGGAGACTGCACTTAGTGCAGAATGCAGCGGCTCGTCTCCTTACGGGGATGGGTCATCGGGAACATATTACACCTGTGCTCCAGACTCTGCACTGGCTGCCAATAGCGTGCCGAGCCAGGTTCAAGGTTTTGGTGTTGATCTATAAGGCCCTACATGGTCTGGGCCCTTCGTACCTCAGGCACCGCCTTGCCCTCCGTGCCCCAGAGTGGCTCCTGCGGTCGGCCGGGGGTGCCTTCTTGGAGGTTCCCCGCATAAAGCGGGGGGCCACAATGGAGAGGGCATTCTCGGTGGCTGGGCCGCGCATTTGGAACTCCCAGAGGAAGCTTGCCTGGCCCCAAGCCTATTGTCATTCCGGTGGTGTTGCAAAACCTGGCTGTTCGCCCAGGCCTTTGGGGGTGGGTTAGGGTTGTGGGTGTTTTCGCCCCTATTCTGTTTTATTGTTTTAATTTCCGGGGCCCTGTTTAAATATTTTAATTGTTGATTGTTTTAAAATTGTTTTATACTGTTTTTATGGATTTATATTGTTGGAAGCTGCCCCGAGCTGATTACAGGAGGGGCGGGATACAAATTATAGAAATAAATAAATAAATAAATAAACCCAATTGTGAGAATGTTGGGTGCCATCTCGAAGAACCTTCTTTACAAGG
>QEPC01015764.1:1705393-1719274 GCA_003113815.1 Sphenodon punctatus | reverse complement strand
TCCAAGAAGTCTGTCTCCACCAAGTTTAGGAGCTTGGGGTTTCTGCTCTAGCAGTGCAAACATCTGTGACCTTCTTCACCTTCTCATGTCCCTCCTCTCAAACACCCTGGCCTGGAAGAAGATCAGTGGGGAACTAGTCCTCCTACTCCACACTAGGGTTGCCACCTTTTGCCATTTGACCCCATAGACCAAATGGGAGTCTCAGGATCATATTGCAAAAGATGGCAACTAGGGTTGTCACCTACGCAAATGTTTAAGGAATGCTTATGAAAAATACATGTTGCAGGGTCTGCATTGATGACTAAAGTGCAAATGTGCAGGTCCTGAAACGGGTATTTTTCATAAGTGTTCCTTAAACATTTGCACAGGTGGCAAACCTACTCCTGCTCCCTTGCAAATTGCCTATTCCCTCCCTCCCTCAGGTTCCCTTGTTTTCCACTCCCCGCCCCCAAGAGCACTCTGATTCCTCTCCCCAAATCCCACCATTTGAGGACACAAACAAATGCCACAAACAAATCTCCCCCACTTGTCCCCACGCATGGAGCAACCAGGGGAAACAGCAGTTGCTATGTGGGTGCAGTTGAGTGGGGGGGATGTGAGTGGGGATGCGTGTGCAGCCATGTTCATGTCCTGCTCACACCCTGCTCACGCACTGGCATGTCCACAGATCCCCCCTCTTGGGGGAGCCATGTAAAAATGGCCTGTGAGGATCCACACGAAGAACAGAAGGTTACTGCCTTGTAAAGAAGGTTCTTCGAGATGGCTCCTAGCTCCTAACATTCTCACAACACCCACCCTTCCAGCCCCTTATGAAATTTTCTTATATTTCTAGAAGGATTGGAAGGAACTGTAATTCTGAGGGGGGACAGTGCTTTTTATACTAGAGGAGCTCGAGACCATCATGTGGTCTATTATTTGAATATGGTGAGCATGCCATGCACAACTGGACTACTGCAACACGCTCTACGTGGGGCTTCCCTTGTGCCTGATTTGGAGACTGCACTTAGTGCAGAATGCAGCGGCTCGTCTCCTTACGGGGATGGGTCATCGGGAACATATTACACCTGTGCTCCAGACTCTGCACTGGCTGCCAATAGCGTGCCGAGCCAGGTTCAAGGTTTTGGTGTTGATCTATAAGGCCCTACATGGTCTGGGCCCTTCGTACCTCAGGCACCGCCTTGCCCTCCGTGCCCCAGAGTGGCTCCTGCGGTCGGCCGGGGGTGCCTTCTTGGAGGTTCCCCGCATAAAGCGGGGGGCCACAATGGAGAGGGCATTCTCGGTGGCTGGGCCGCGCATTTGGAACTCCCAGAGGAAGCTTGCCTGGCCCCAAGCCTATTGTCATTCCGGTGGTGTTGCAAAACCTGGCTGTTCGCCCAGGCCTTTGGGGGTGGGTTAGGGTTGTGGGTGTTTTCGCCCCTATTCTGTTTTATTGTTTTAATTTCCGGGGCCCTGTTTAAATATTTTAATTGTTGATTGTTTTAAAATTGTTTTATACTGTTTTTATGGATTTATATTGTTGGAAGCTGCCCCGAGCTGATTACAGGAGGGGCGGGATACAAATTATAGAAATAAATAAATAAATAAATAAACCCAATTGTGAGAATGTTGGGTGCCATCTCGAAGAACCTTCTTTACAAGGGAATAACCTTCTGATCACTCACATGGGGAGGAGTTGTTTGTAAACAAACAGCTTTATCTCCCAGCTTTATCTCCCTGCTGCTGCTGGGCACAGATGTTTGCTGTTAGGAAACCAATCAAAACTTAACACTGCATGCCTACAGTGAAACAGACAGGGGCATACAACCACCACATAGAACATAGGGAGCATGGCTCTGACTTCTCCCCACATGCACCATAGGCAAAGTTCATCACTGGAATTACATGACTGCACTGTGCTATCGGGGTGGAGACAGGCTGACAATGCATGGAAGGAAACAAGTAACTGCACGTGTATGTATATTAATTTTATTATTTATTATAAATATTTAATAGTCACCCCCTCATGCCTACGGCATCTCGGGCTGGCGTACAGCATAAAACACAAATAAAATACCCTAAAAAATCCATTAAAAATACATAACCCCATCAAATTTAAAATATCATTAAAATGTCTTAAAAATACCCCCCAACTACCCCACCCTCCCCTCCTCCCTTCCGAAGGCCTGGACGAACAGCCAGGTCTTACAGGCTCAACAAAATACCAACAAACCTGGGGCCAGGTGGGCTTCCTCCGGGAGGAAGTTCCAAAGCTGCAGTCCGGCCACCGAGAATGCCCTCTCCATTGTGGCCCCCCGTTTTACATGGGGGACCTCCAGAAAGGCACCCCCGGTGGACTGAAGGGATCGCTCTGAGGCGCGGTGGGCGAGGCAGTCCCCAAGGTATGAGGGGTCCAGACCATGCAGGGCTTTATAGATCAATGCTAACACCTTGAATCTGGCTCGGTATGCTATAGGCAGCCAGTGCAGAGTATGGAGCACAGGTGTTATGTGCTCCCGCTGCCCCGTCCCTGTAAGGAGACAGGCCGCTGCATTCTGCACCAGCTGCAGCCTCCAAACCAGAAACAAGGGAAGCCCCATGTAAAGCGCATTGCAGTAGTCTAGCCTCGAGGTGATGAAGGCGTGAATGAGAGTGGCCAGGTCGGGCCCGGAGATGTATGGGTGCAGCCTCCGTACCAGATACAGCTGGCGGAAAGCAGCCTTAGCCACCATCTCCACCTGCTGATCCAGATGGAGACCCAAGTCCAACACCACACCCAGACTCCAAACCTGCTGGGCTACAGGAGGATGGACCCCCCCCTACAAGGGGAGCCAGTACCTCCCTCGCCCTTCCCACCACCATCACCTCCGTCTTATCAGGATTAAGTTTCAGTCTGCTCTGCCACATCCGGTCCGCCATGGCCTCCAAACATTGGGATAGTAATGAGACAGCAGGACCTGGGTCAGTTGAAAATGAGAGGTACAGCTGAGTATCATCAGCATATTGGTGACATCGCAGCCTGAACACTCTCACAATCTCCCCCAGGGGCTGCATATACACATTAAATAATAGTGGAGACAAGATCGAACCCTGCGGAACGCCACAGGTCAAGGCCTGGGGACTTGATATTTTAGTTCCCAGCACCACCCGCTGGCTTCTCCCCGAGAGGAATGAACAGAACCACCCTAGGACAGTCCCGTCCAGACCCCCCAGGTCTCGCAGTCGTCTCAGCAGCAGCCCATGGTCCACGGTGTCAAACGCAGCTGAGAAATCTAGCAGGATCAGAATTATTGAACATCCTGCGTCCATCTCCCGGCGGAGATCATCCACCAAGACCACCAACACCGTCTCAGTACCATAGCCAGGGCAGAACCCAGACTGAAAAGGGTCAAGGAAACTGATGCTGTCCAAATGCGCCTGGAACTGCAGTGCCACTGCCCATTCAATAACCTTCCCTAAAAAGGGAACATTAGAGACGGGTCAGTAACTGCAAGGGTTGGTGTATCATGCAAGGTGGATAGCAGCCTGACAGGTACAACTCCCTCCCAAATAAAGCTAAGGTAGTGAGGCTGAGGATAGGAAAACAAACAAAACTTAACACTGCATAGTCGTTAAGGTGGGTTTGGCAGGAGTTTGGGAGATGTGGGGGTTTTGTTTTGTTTTTCCTTTGATTACTGGGCTTAGGAAATATAAATTTCCTTGGTTTTGGGGGTTTGTTTAAGTAGTAAGAACCTTACTACTATTAACTACTATCCTTAACTATTTGTTGTAAACTGGAAGGTTTTGTGTTACTATAACAAATACATCAATACAGATAACCAATATATCAGTACATCATTATGATTGAGAGTTTCACTGCATAGAACTCTGGAAATAGTTATTGTTCTTACAAAAAATGACCGGAGTTTTTCTGTTTATTTCATTGGGGATTTGTGTTGGGACAAAACATAAAGGAAGAACAGTATACATTAGGGATGTGTGAGCAGAACGCGCTTTGGATGTTCGGTCGTTCGGTTCGAAAACCGAGTTTGGGTTGGATTGTTTGGTTCGGCAGAGTTCGGTTCGGCAGAACATTTGAAATAGTGCTATCGGTACCAATATTGATATTGAATTCGAAGATTTTTTTCGGTATTGGTATCATTTGGCCCTGAGACCACCCCAGTCTCCACCCCTGATGCCAGAAAGTTTGCTCCTCAGCTGCCTCCCCCTTCCAGTCATGTTTTTCCTACCCAAATGGACCTTCCAGTCACGTTTTTCCTGCCCCGAACTCATCTGAACTCACCCAAACATGACCAAACTGTTTGGTTGTTTTCGAGTTCGGTTCGGACGTTCGGTTCGGTCGTCCAAACAGACCGAGTTCGGTCCGAACTATGAACATCCGAACCACGTTCGCACATCCCTAGCATACATGCAGAGGTGAAAATCAGGAGAATAAAGTATTTAAGAACTGACAAAGAAGACTAGCTGTATGGGCCATCTAATCCCTGCATCTTGTCAACACTGGCACAATGCAAGTAACTGAACTCTAATTTGGTCAGGACACTAAAGCTAAAACTCTTTGATTTATTTAATTAAATCCAGGCATTCTCATTCTGGAGGTGATGCTTTTGAGAGGGGTCATGAGCCAGGTGGCAAAGGCTTGCAATCATCCCGTCCTTGCTTGCTCATCTGAAAAGGAAGGGGGCCTAAATGTATCCCAGCTATGAGGAGATGGCTTCTAGAATAGGTCTGGCATGGGAAACGAGGTTAATTGTGAAAAAAGACTGGGAGCCGCTGATTTCCTTATGAATGAATTTATTTTAAAATTTGTTAGTTGTGTCTATTCCCAAACATCCCTGGACAGTTTTACATGTGTTCACAACATGCACAGACTGAGGTTAAAAAAAAGTTTAAAATCTAAATATGTAAATGTATAAATGAAAAGCTCAGTTCCATCATCTATGTTAGCCATGCACGCTTGCCTTGAAAAATCTTATCTACAAGCAGGAAGAAGCATATGAGCCATATCTTTCCTAGAAGGGGGGCCACTTATGTGTTTTTTGCTAGAATTTTTGACATCTTGAAAGTACAGATGGGAGCTGCACAATGATTTGTGTGTCATCATCTAATCAAGCTTTAGGTCATTTCACTCAATGAATATGAATAAGGTTTGGGATTACAGGTGTGGAATAGCTGCGATGTTTTCCGAGATTCTAAAATATATATTCAGACTGACTGGCAATCACTGTTATTTTGCATCTGCCTAGATGTGAGTCTGTCAGACTCATGTTTTCAGGGGAGTGATATTATAGCAGAGTCTTCTTAATAACATTTATTTTGAATTCAGAATGTATCATTTTTATATAACCCCAGTCCTCCTCTTTGAATGGGTTACTAATGATAACTCCTATTCACAATGCTCAGACTACCCGGGAATTACTTTTTAATGATGCACATAAAATTACCATAATGTATCAATGATTTTAAAAAATGTGTTAAAAATTATATTTTGATTTCTAGGTACTTTTGGTGGAATACATTATACAAGCTCTTCAAACAAAGTATGCAAGAAGTTGCCAACATTCTGCATACAACTAACTGCTGCCTTCAGCCACACACTGTCTTATCAAGGCGAGGGTAAGATTAATGAGTCAAAAGATAATAAGGGTATAAGCGAACGAGGTGTGTGGTATGCCTGGAGGCTGATCATCAAGCATTTCAGGTGAGTCTACAGCTGTAAGATTGAGATTTCCACAGTGGTACTTAGTTATATCCAATAAAACACCCCCCAAAGCTCTTATTAAGACATTGACAATTAAAGTCCCAGTGAAGAAAATATTATGTAGTAATATTATCCCTCATATAGTGCAGGAATGTTCTATTCCTGGGATGTGTTTTTCTCTGAAGCCTGGCACTTTAGCACCCTGAGGTAACGAGAATACTTTCCTTGAAGAGCGAAAAGGGGGGGGGGGGGGATATTGCCACAGTGGATGGGGAAATGATGCGATGGTCGCAATAGCTGCCATGCAGGAGCCCCAGAAGGCGACACCATGCTGCTGGTGGTTCTATGTGCAGATTTTAGTCAAGTTGGAAAGATTTCTGCTGGCAGTGAAACAGCAACTGTGCTGAGATACAAAAGCGCTGCAATGTGGCACACATCCTGGGTTGGCGTGTGCGCTCTCTCCCTTTCTCCTGGCTGCAATCCATTTAAGAGTGAAGTAATTCTTTTGGGGCATCCCTAGACTTGTGTGACTACAGCAGCTGCATCCATGCTAGCAGGGAACCCACAAGGGCCTTTGCACTGTCTTTGAACTTGCAATTCCTAAGGAAGACTTTGGATTCTGCTGCCTGTCATGTGATTAGTTGGAATTGCTTGCTCATGTTTACGGAAAGGTTTCTTTCTCTTTGGGTGGAAACAGAAGGGACGGCTGCGTGGCAGCAGCCTGACCTGGGAAACCACGGCACGCATTGTCTGGACTGGGTCAGGCCGCACAATGAATGTACCCATGGCTAGGCTGCTGGGGAGAGGAAGGAGATGCACGAACCTGCAGCTAGCCAGCCCCACCCCTGTGCTGTACCCAGCGCCCCAGCCCCCATCATGACGGGCAGTCATGGCGGCCAATGATGGCCAGTCATGGCGACTGGCCATGGTGGACCTGATTCGGGTCATGTCTGCTGGGCCACAGCAGACATGATAGCCTGTTGTGGCCTGCTTTGGTCCAATCGGGTGGACCTTAGCCCAGGCTGTGACCTGGACATAGTCCGTGGGTAGCTTAGATCAGGCTAGCCACGGCATCATCCGAGGCAATCCTGGGCCATCATCTGTTGATGTCTGAACAAATGTGCAGGTGAGGTCTGGTGCAAAGTGGGCCACAGCAGCCCAATGTCAGGTCTGTTTTAATCCTTTGTGTCCCACCCTATGTTGCTGCTATTTAAGCTTGGATAAATAGTTAAATTTGAGACATAAAACTATGGATATTTTCAGACGTTACGAGATCACAGTCAACTATTGTGAACCACGGTCAATTTCACTGTGGGGCTAAAGCGCCCTGAATGTCTGTTCGGTGACTGCCAGATGTTCACCATGTCCGATTCCCACATGGGGTCAATTTCAGCCACGCTTCCTGGGCTCCCTGCGGGATGAGCTCCGAAAGCATGGTCAAAGTGATTCCCGACGGGAAGCAATAAAAAGTAACGTCTAGACTGCGATCACAGCCCGGAATCCCTGGCAGGATTCCGGGCCGTGGTCAAAGCGGCTGGGTGCTGCATCCGCATTGGCCGTGGCGCCCGCCTGTCTCCCCAGAGGGCGGGGGAGCGTGGGGGGCAGGGCCGTGCGGCCGCACGTTGCGCTGCGCGGCCCCATCCCTCCCAAATTCCCCGCCGGGATCAGCCGGCATGTCTATTCAGGCCATTTTTTGACCATGGGGGTTGGTTGTTCTGTTCATCCCCAGCGGGGATTCACTGTGCCGAATCGGGACGGCGTCACGTCTGAAAATACCCTATATTTCAGCCTTATGACAGATAAATTCTGGGACTTATTAAAGAGCTAAAGCTTCATTAGAACTGTAGTTCCTGCTTTTAAATGTGCTTTTCTGGAGGATCCCACTTCAACATAAATGAAAAGCTGGAGAAAATACATCTTTGCTGTTATCCTGCCACCGCTTCAAGATCCCAGTACCTCGCTTCCTCAAATTTAGTCTCTTGTAACTGAGTGCTAAAAATGAACATCACAATTCTCATTTCTATTGGACTGAGTGTTGTTTCTAGGTTTAATAAAGATTTTAGCTACATTTTAAATATTGTTTGTTTGCTTGTAATATTGGACACCACACAGTACCAAACATAAGTGTATTTCTTGAGAGTCTGCTTAAGCTGATGTTTTGATATGTCGAACTGTTTTAGATGGCCTACTAAATTTGACTTAGGGCATTTTTAGATGAGACCATGTTTCTCCTGGACTTCTGAGTCTGGGAGAAACAAGCTCATGTGGGGCATGGGTGGGTGGTAGGTGGGGTGTTAGACATTCACCCCCGTTACCAGAAGTCAGCCGGGTGCCATTGGAAACAATGGGTGCTGGGGAACTTGTGCATGCTTGGAGATCTGGACTTGTAAAACCCTGATATCAAGGTTTTACAATTTCAGGTCTCCAAGCATGCATGAGTTCCCCAGTGATCACTGTTTCCAATGGCACCCAGCTGACTTCTGGTAGTGGGAGTGAATGTCTAACATCTCCCCTCCCCACGCATGCTTATTTCTCCCAGACTCAGAAGTCGGGAGAAACGTGGTCTTGTCTCAAAATACCCTCGACTAACATCCCCCCTCACGTGAGTTTGTTTCTTCCAGACTCAGAGGTCTAGGAGAAATGTAGTCTCATCTAAAAATGCCCTTAAGCAGGATCTACTGTATTATGAACTAAAATCTTCATGTGCATTCAGTCTGTAAATAATCTTTACTTTTGTTTGTGCCATCTTCTTGGAGAATGACTTAATCTTTGATGGAAATTCTGGTGTTGCCAGCTCTCACAATTTTATTGCAAATGTTGTGATTTTAAAGCCTCTAATAATGAAACTTACTAGAACTGGGAGTGTTCCAGCTTTCATATACAACAAATTATTAGCTGTCATGTTTGTGAGAACAAGTTATTAGCTGTCATGTGTGTGAAGAAAATCTGCCTGCAATGCACTAGAAACCAAGGGCACACTCCTCCATGTTTTTATTATTTTTAAACATCTCATTATTCTTTAACCAATTTCACAAATTTGGGGGGCTTGAACTTTTTGAACTTTTGGGGTTGGCAACTCTGCATTAGCCAAGTGATAGAAAAAGGATTCAATTTGTTCTTTAAAATGTGTGCAGAGAAACTGAGCTGTAATATTAATTGCTTTCCCCCCACAAGATGGCACCAAGATGCAGTAGCAGCACCCAAGTGAAGAGATTTTAGGGAAAAAAAAAACCACGTCTGAAATGACAAACTTGAAACAATTTTTTTATATTGAAACAAGTAACAAAATAGTACAAAATGGCTATTTGTCCACACAGAGTTTCTCTATAAAACTGTTATTTTTAGTGCAAAAAATTTAAATTACCATTTCCTAAATGAACATAGGATGATTGCTGATTTCAAGATTAAATGGGTGAGCACAATTTTGCCCATTTGTTGTTATCTGTAACTTGTTTTTACATATAGGGGACAGAAGGTTTATCCCATTTATTTATTTAATTAAATAATTTTTTTATCCCACCTTTCCCTCAAAAGGCTCCCGCTCAGGTTCAGATCAGGACTCTGTCAGCTGGGTTGCCAACTAGAAATTACTGACAATCAGTTTATAGCTGTTGTTTTGTACTGGCAGCAATTATTTATTTATTTATTTACTTGCAGTTGGCAGTGCAAAAGCAACAGTTTTTACAGACAGTTTTTACATTTACTGACAGATGACAACCCTGGCTAGAAAAGAACTTATTTTAGTTCGCTGGTTTCCTGTGAAGTAATATTGTACTCCACAATTTTTGCATTCTAAATACTTGTCTAACTCATTTTGTTGGGCAGGCTGATTTTGAGAACGCTCCACTGGTGCAAGCCCTATTGAAGTTGAATGAAGCTTGGGTAGAGGGAGGTTGGGCAGAGGGAGTGTTTTGAGGGTTACAGCCTCTGGTCTCTGGTGTGGGGGGATGGGTGGAGACCACAGTGGGTGTGCGGTGTGTAGGTGGGCCATCACATGGATGCCCACTCACCCCCACCCATCCCCCATGCATGGAGGCACCTACATTTTCCCCAGTGCCTCCATGCATGGGCGGTGGGTGGAGCATGGGGAGCATGCAACTCCCCGCATCCCCACCGGCGGTCAGACCCCCACCCATCCCCCATGCATGGAGGCACCTACATTTCCCCCAGTGCCTCCATGCATGGGCGGTGGGTGGAGCATGGGGAGCATGCAACTCCCCGCATCCCCACCGGCGGTCAGACGGACACCCCCCTGCCCACAATGTTGCACATGTTAGCGAGGGGTGGGTGGGTGGCATCCATGTAAAAGGGGCCTCTATCTTAAATTCCAAAAGTTTCCAAACTATGGGTGTTTTCAGACAAGACACCCCTGACACCCACCTCCCACATTCCAGGGCATCCATAGGGCAACACTTCAGCCCTGCAAGATGTATAGTGGGTGTATAGTGGGTGGAGAGTGTCTTGTCTGAAAACGCCCTATGGGTCATGATCCTCAGTGGGGTCATGCTGTCTGCAGATCTGGTCATGATCCCAATTGATGTTTGATGTACTTTGCAAATCTTGGTTGCTATCTTGAGGTTACAGGATTATATTTAAGTTTCATAATAGGGTCATGTGCACAAAATGTTTTGGAATTCATGAACTATTACTTAGACATATATTTAAAAAAAAATTTGGGGGGTAAATAGGGGTGGTGGCTTTGTATCTGTATTAATACAGATCTTTACAGATATCTATAATAACGCAGAGCTCTGTTGGAAACAGATATTAACTGCTCTGTTTTTTAGATGCTCTGTTTTTCATTAATTGCAATGAAGCCTTAGCTGCCAGGGTTCATTTTTCAAGTTTTAAAATGGCGTGAATCTCCATGGAAACTTCTCTGAAAGGGAGGGGGAGCACAGAAGGAATGAAACAATAGGGAGGAGGGTACAGAGACAGAGAGAGCGAGAGCGCTCTGTAATCCTTTGAAAATGACCCATCACCTTGTTCTACTTAGGGAGGCACCAGCAATATATTTAGTATTAGTCAGAAAAGCAAGGGAACAGGGTGCAGACTGGGAGGGAAGGGCTGATGGAGGGTGAGTAAGCTTAAGCTACTAGTATATTTCAAAATGACCAAACATCTTTGGGTGCTTTTAGACCAGCATCTCTCCACCCTCTACCCATCCACCCACCTCCCACCCATTATACATGTTGCAGGGCACCCATAGGGCACCACTGCAACCCTGCAACATGTATACTGGGTGGATGGTGGGTGAGTAGTGGGTTGGGAGGTGCTTTGTCTCTTAGCATGCACAGTAGGCATTTTTTTAGACTGAGCCAGTAATGGGAAATAATGGCTTGGGCAGTGTGTGTGAGGGATTCTGTTAAGCTGTTTCTGGATTTCCTTTTCTGAGGAATAGCTTTCAAAGTAGCAGCAGGCAGACTCAAGAGAGGCAGAGCAGGAGATGAGGTGTGAATCTTCATGATGATGCCAGCAGCATACTCTCATTCACAAAGATTCACACCTTGCCACTCTGCCCTGCTTGGAGACACCCTCCCTTACTCACAAAGATTCACACCTCGCCAAATCATCACTCTGAGCTGCTGGCAGACATACCCTCACAAAGATTGAAAGCTATTGCTCAGAAAAGGAAATCCAGATACAGTTTAGCAAAGTCCCTCGCACACACTGCCCAAACTGTTATTTCACATTACTGGCTAAGTCTCAAAAAATGCTTGTTGCACATTCGGTGCGGGAAATGGGTGTGTGTGTGTGTGTTAGGGAGGAGGGTTTTTCTTCTTCTTTTTGTATTTGTTGGCACCCCATTATGTGGGTTTTATACTGTTTATATTGTTTTATATCTATCTTATATTTATTATATCTGTATTATTATATTATTGTATTATTTTATATTTAAAATATATTTGTTAGCTGCCCTGAGCTGCTGTCAGAAAGGGTGCAGGGGAAAAAAATTGTTAAATTAAATTAAATTAGATACAGGGCACTTTAGACATGCCTCTAATCTTGCGGACTTCAAAATCCACTTTCAGCAACCTTGTGTAGGTGGAATTTAGACATGCCTCCCCGCACCGGAAGTTGCCTGGCCACCATTGGAAATGGTGGTGCTGCATGGCTTGCACATTCTTTTGGAAACCCAGACTTGTCAAACCCTGATATTGAGGTTTGACAAGTCCGGTTATCAAAAGAATGCGTGAGCTGTCCGGCACAGCTGTTTCCAATGGCAGCCAGGTGACGTCCGGTGCAGGAAGGCAGGTCTCAACTCCTGCTGAAAGTGGATTTTGAAGTCCGCAAGATTGGAGGCACGTTTAAAAGCACCCACAGAAACCGAGCTCCAGATCTCATCACACTAAATACAGATACAGGTATCAGCTGCACTGCACATCCCTTGTAAATAAGAATCTTCACACTGTGTTTGGTTTCTATGATATTTTATGAAGTGAAGGTTTTTTATGATGATCCAAAATGCTTTTATTCCTCTGTATAGGGCTAAAAAGATATCTTTTGCCTTTCTTATTGATTTACAACCCCAGTGGGGTTTTTTTTTTAAAAAAAGGTTTTGCTTCTTTTTGAGTCCCTGTCAGAAGTAAACTTGAAGCAACAATTATCAAAAATGCAATGCTGGGAAAATTGCTGATTGCTGACATGACATGTTTAAGCACCATAACAAGGTGCTTGGAGATGATCAAGCACTACCCACATGTCCCTCCATTGTTCTTGCATTGGAGCAAGGGCGTGGATTAGATGACTTTCATGTATCTTCTGACTCCATAGTTCTATGATTTTGTGAAGTGTGGTCAATAAAGAAGGACTTATTCCTTCTTCTCAGCTCCACTACCTAACTTTGGGTGAAAACAGACGTGATGGTGGCAAGGCACCTCCCCAGGCCACTACAGCTGCCATTCCTCAGGTCAGCATGGAGGGCTGTTCATACAAAAAGTCCTTCCCCCATAACCCGGGCATAGTGATTGCTGTCACAGGTCCCTCCATGGCCCAGGTAATCTCAAGGAGCTGTCCACACAGGACAGGACTCCCAGACCCTTGCTGGCCCACACAATCAGCCCCTAAGGAAAAGCTGCTGCCAAACAGCTGATGGGAGGGACACAGAGGTGTACCAAACTGATGGGCTCTTTCAGGCCCCCATATCAGCTGTTCAGTGGGGCCAGATGTGTGTGCTCCTGCAGCCCCACCACCAACCAGCTGTTCAGTGGGGCTGGATGCATGTGCTCCTCCAGGTCCCCCATCAGCTGTTCAGTGGGCTGGCTGAGTGTGCTCCTACATGCCCCCATGATCAGCTGTTCTGTGGGACCAGGGTGAGCATGCTTCTCCAGGCTCGATCCTCCGACCTCACCTTGTGGTAGGGCTGGGTGGGCCCATAACAGACGGGAGGGAAACTGTTAGCCTGGTTTAGCTGAGGTGGCCAGGCCTTTGCCTGGGCTGCATCTGTACTGGGACTGGTGTTGCTTAATATATTCATTAATGATTTGGAGAAGGGAATAAAGACTTGCAGATGACACCACGTTATTCAATGTAGTTAAAACACAAGTGGACTGTGAAGAATTGCAGGAGGATTTTAGGAGTCTGGGGGTAATTTCAGATGTAACGGGACCATGGTCAACCACAGTGAACCCCCTGTGGTGGCCATTTGTCCCGTTACATCTAAAAGATTCCCGCCAGATGTTCACCACAGTGAATACCTGGCGGGAATCAAAGTAACCACACTTCTGGAGGTGAGGCTGGCCTCACCTCAGGAAGCATGGTTAGATTGGCCACATTCCGGGATGGGCCAAAAGTGACAGCTGTACTGTTGGCCCATCCTGGACCATGGCCCAGACCGTGATATGGGATTGGGCGCAGTGGCCGGATTGGCTGATGCGCCTGTCCGTCTCCCAGAGGGTGGGCAGGGGAGCATGGGGGGGGGCGGGGCTGTGCGGCTGCACATTGCGCCGCGCAGCCCCGCTCCCTCCCTGATCCCCAGTGAGAATCAGGCTGGCACGTCTAAAGGACGGCCAAAACGGATCCCAGTCCATGGTTCAGCATGGTGGGCCTCCAGGCCCATCATGTCTGAAATTACCCTGGGTGACTGGGCATTCAAATGGCAGATGAAATTGAATGTGGAAAAGTACAAAATGATGCATGTAGGGAAAAAAAACCCAAACTATATATGCACAATGCTAGGTTCTACAAATAGGAGTTACCACTCA
>QEPC01015764.1:1671541-1702964 GCA_003113815.1 Sphenodon punctatus | reverse complement strand
ATCATTTTAGTGCTTCCTAAGGCTTAGGAAGCACTTGCATTTTGCCTCCAAAGCACTTTCCCCCTTCCTAATAGTTGCCAGCAAAAATACCACCAAGAGACTGACACATAGCACGTGGGCAGGAGACATAGCATGATCAGACACTAGCAGGCACTGGGAGAGCACTGAAACAGCAGGCACTGTGACTCACAGAGGAAGGAGGAGGATGGTGCATACCCCAGCAAGGTCTTCTTGGAAGCAGAATATCAGAAAGAGACTGGTATGCAGCAGGCAGGCAAAAGATGGAGCATCAGGGGCATGGGCAGGCAGTGGGCAGGCTGTCACTGAAAGATATCAAGGAACTGACAAAGGAGACATACTGTCCCAAGTCTGGTGGGCTTAAACTAGAAGAGAGTGCCCAGAGGGGCAGGACTTATGAGAGAGAGAGAGACAATACAGACAGGCAGTAGCAGCATCAGCAGTAGTTTTCTAGATGAGTGGCAATCAGGCTTGCTTTGGCACCCCAAAGTGTGGCAGACAACACCCCAGGGGGCAGGATATATGAGAGAGAGCAGCAGCAGACACTGATAGCAGGCAGTTCTGGGCATTTGCTACTGTCCTTGGCACCCCAAGGTGTTTTGGGGCAACAACTTGCAGCGATTGCCACAGGGAGCAGCACTTGTGTGAGAGAGACATGCACTGTCAGGAGCAGGCAGTGGTGGCAGGCATTGGAGGAACAGAGGCAGCAGGCACTGACATTGGCACCCCGAATGGCACCCCGAATGGGGTGCCATTGACATTAGAACCCCAAATTGTGGCAGGGAATCAAGTTTCAGAAAGCGCCCTGGGGGACAGTACTTGTGTGAGACACACACTGGCAGGAGCAGCAGCAGTGCCAGGTA
Source organism: Sphenodon punctatus (assembly GCA_003113815.1). Classification (NCBI taxonomy): domain Eukaryota; kingdom Metazoa; phylum Chordata; class Lepidosauria; order Sphenodontia; family Sphenodontidae; genus Sphenodon; species Sphenodon punctatus. The sequence continues at coordinate 1,702,083 of QEPC01015764.1, read as the reverse complement.
GGCAGACAGAGGAGGAGAGGCAGCAGGTAGCAGTATGGATATTGGCACCCCAAAGTCTGACAGGGTATCAACTTGGAGAGAGCGCACCAGGGGGAAGGAATTGTGTGTGAGAGAGGTGCACTGGCAAGAGGAGTAGCAGCAACAGGCCATGCAAGGCAGGGAGGCAGAGGAGGAGCAGAGGCAGTAGGTAGTGGTACCGATGTTGGCACCCCAAAGTCTGTCAGGGCATCAGCTAGCAGAGAGCACTCTAGAAAGGCAGGACTTGTGTGTGCGAAAGAGAGATCTGCACTGGCAGGAGCAGTCACTCATGGCAGTTGGTGGTGAAAGAGCAGAGTAGGCATTGGCACTGGTGTTGGCATTGGCACCCCAAAGTCTGGCAGGGCATCAACTGGCAGGATATCAGCTTGCAGAGACTTCCCCAGGGGGGCAGCATTGGAACCCCCCTAGACTGGCAGGACCTTTTCAGTTTGCAGAGACTGCCCCAGGGTAGGAGGCAGCATTGGAACTTCGCAGACTGGCATGGCATCTTCAGCTTGCACAGATTGCCCCAGTGGGGCAGCAGTGGAACCCCCTTGACAGACAAGGCATCTTCAGCTCACAGAAACTGGCCCAGGGGGAGTAGGACATGAGAGAGAGAGAGAGAGAGAGAGAGAGGGGGGGGGGGCTTCATTCACTCATCCTGATCAGTGGCAGCTGGTGTGGGCACAGATTCATTCTCTCTCATATATTCTGGTGGGTGGCAGCTGGTGGGAGCACAGATGTGGTCTCTCTCCCTGGTTCTGGAGGGTGGGTGGCACTGTAGGCAGCGTGTGCATCTCTCTCTTTTGTTCTCTAGCAGCAGGGTGTGTCTCTCTCTCTGGTTCTGGCGTGGGCAGGGTGTGCGCCTCTCATTCTAGCAGCAGGGTGCAGGTCTCTTGTTCTGGCTTGTGGAAGGCAGTGTGGGCAGTGTGTGCTCCTCTCTCTCTTGTTCTAGCAGCAGGGCATGCGTCTCTCTCTGGTTCTAGCTTGTGGAAAGCAGCGTGGTAGATGTGCACCTCTCTCATTCTAGAAGTAGGGTGCGTGTCTCTCTCTGGTTTTTGTGGGTGGCAGCTTGGGCAGGGTGTGCGTCTCTCTCTCTTTCATTCTAGCAGCAGGAATTGTGTGTCTCTCTGGTTCTGGTGGGTGGAGGCTTGGGCAAGCTGTATGCCTCTCTCTCTGGTTCTGGCAGGTGGCAGTTTCGGCAGGGTGTGCCCCCCCCCTCTCTCTCTCTCTCGTTCTCACAGCAGGGTTCATGTCTCTCTCTGGTAGATAGTATGGCCAGCCACTGCCACTGTGTGTGTCTCTCATTCAGCTTTCCAGAACCCTAGCTATTGTATTTATTTTAAACATTTATTTTACAGTTAATACCCCGCCCCTCTTGCCACAGGCAACCCGGGGCAGCTTACAACAACATCATCAAAAAATATAAAATCCATAAAAATCCATAATAAAACATTCATACAATAAAAGCAGAGTCTGAAAAAAATAAAAATAAAATACAAAACCCCATACCCCTCTCCCTCGCCAAAAGCCTGACAGAATAGCCAGGTCTTTAAAAACCCTGGCAGAAGGAGGCTAAGGATGATGACACTCAGTTCCCCATTGGGAGGGCATTCCATAGCTTAGGGGTGACCAATGAAAAAGTTTGATCATCGGTGGTCACCCAGTGTGTCTGGGGTACCTCCAATCCCAACCCCTAGTCGACCATAGGGGTCTATCCAAGACCTGGTGGCTGAGACAGTCTCATAGATAAGTGAGGCCCAGGCCATTATAAGGCTTTATAGGTCAATATCAGCACTTTGAATCTGGCCCAGTATACTATAGGCCGCCAGTACAGCATCCGGAGCACTGGTGTAATGTGATCACATCAGCCCACTCCCCTAAACAAATGGACTGCCGCATTCTGCAACAACTGCAGTCTCTGGACCATTATCCTGGGCAACCCCATTTAGAGTGCATTGCAGTAATCTAGCCTAGAGGTAATGAAGGCATGGCTGAGGGTGGCAAGGTCAGAACTTGACACATAAAGCCGCAGCCACCGGAGAAGATGAAATTGCCAGAAAGCACTCCTCACTACAGCCACCACCTGGAGATCCAGGCGAAGCTGTGAATCGAGGAGCACACCCAGGCTACAGACCTGGGAAACCAGTGGCAGATGGACCCCATCAATGATGGGGGACTCCATCACACCCAGATCACCCAACCCCTACCCAACATCACCTCTGCCTTGTTGGAATTCAACTTCAGATAGCTTACTCTCATCAAGTCCCTCACAGCTGCCAGACACCAGGTAAGCACCGAGACTGCTGGGTCTGGGTCTGATGAAAATGAGAGGTAGAATGGGTTTCATCAGCATATTGATGACCCCACACTCCCTCAAACCCTCTCACGACCTCCCCCAAGGGCTGCATATATACACTGAACAGGAGGGGGGACAAGATGGAACCCTGCGGGACTCCACATGCGAGGTCTCTGGGGAAGATGTACAATCCCCCAGGTCCATCCGGTGAGTTCTCCTGGCCAGGTAGGAATGGAACCAATCTAAAACATTTCCTCCCACCCTGGTATGGTCCCGCAGGTGACTCACCAACACCTCGTGCTCAACCATATCAAAGGCAGCAGAAAGATCTAATAGGATCAACAGGGTCTGCTGACCCTGGTCCATAGCCCAGTGAAGGTCATCACCAAGACCACAAGAGTGGTCTCAGTGCCATACCCTGGATGAAAGTCAGACTGTGAGGGATCCAGAAACCCGATATGTCCAGATGCACCTGAAGTTGCTGAGCCACTGCCTGCTCAATAACCTTCCCTAAAAAGGGAAGGTTAGAGACTGGGTGATAACTGGCTAGGGAGTCGGCATCCAACAATGGCTTCTTCAGCAGGGGCCGGACCACTACCTCCTTTAAACACCCTGGCACCCTACCCTCCCTTAGGGAGGTGTTGACAACACCAGCCAGCAATGGCCACAGCATCTCCTGGCTGGCTTTCACCAGTCAGGATGGGCATGGATCTAGTTCACATGTGGTGGCCCTAACAGCCCCCAGTACATCCCCAGCATCAGTGGGTTCCACCATCCGAAACTGATCCCACAAAACTGGACCAGATGGGGCATCCACTGCCTCTGGCTTTCCCTCTGCAACCAAATGTTGTGGTGAATGCGAGCGATCTTGTCCACAAAGTACTGTATAAACTTGTTACAACAGACACTGGAATACTCCAGGTCCAGGTGGAGACAGGCTGGACTGACCAGATCTCTCACTACCCAGAAAGGTTCCACTGGATGAGACTTGCCAGACGTTATAAGAGCAGCAAAGAACCCCTTCTTTGCTGCCAGAACAGTCACATCATAGGTCCTCAAACTTCTCCTATATAGCAATCGATCATGCTCACCGTGAGTACAGTGCCACTATTGCTCCAGCCACCTTCCCTCCTGCTTCAGCCTCTGCAGGTCCTCTGTAAACCATGGGGACCTGTGGTGCTGAAAGAATGGAAGCGGACACCTAGGAGTCACTGAGACAATGGCCTTGGCCAAAAGCCTATTCCACAAGGCCACAAAGTCATCGACTGAGTAGTTGGTGAGGTCAGGAGGAAGATCCCCCAGAGCATTCAGGAACCATTCTAGTTCCATATGTCTCTAAGGGTGGATCATCCAAATACATCCTGCACCCTTCTGGGCTGACATGCACCAGGATACGGGCTTTCAGGAGGTAACGGTCCAACCATGAGAAAGGTACACTCCCCCCCTCCACCTCCTACCATTGGGCCACTTGCCTCAGGGCCAATACAGAATACAAAATCCAGAGTATGCCCCCCCTCGTGTGTGGGACCACTGATGACCTGTGACAGGACCATGGTTGTCATAGAGGCCATGAACTCATGCTCTACCCCGCCAAGATTGGCATCAGCATGAATATTGAAGTCTCCCAGGGCAATGACCTGGGGGACCTCAAGATCACCTCTGACACCAAATCTGCAAGAGCATGTAGGGAGGCCACTGGGCAGGTGGGTGCCCCATAAACCAGCAGCATCCCTAATCTGTCTCTGTCCAAATCAAACACAAGGTAGAGGCATTCCATACCTGGTGGTGCCTGCACTGGATACCTCCTTACTGACCATGCCTCCTTAAAAATAATGGCTACACTGCCCCCCATTCCTCCAGCCTGGACTGGTGCTGTACAGAGTACCCAGCTGGAACAAGATCAGCCAATAAAGGCCCCAACTCAGTGTCCAGCCAGGTCTCCGTAATGCACACGAGATCAGCTGCCCAATCCGAGATTGCCTCCCGGATGGTAGATGTTTTATTCACAACTGGCCTCACATTCAACAGCACCAACTCTAAGTCGGGGGTCCCCTGATCCTCACCCCTCTCACCACCTACAAGAGGGACTGAAATAAAACAGCAGACCCCTCTCTCCGATTGTACCCATTCCCCATAGAGACCATATCTCCCCTAGCCCATCACAACCCCAATGGCTATGGAATTATCCCCCCCTGGGGGGGCCTCCTCCCACCTCCCCCTACTGGCTGCCCTGCCAGGAAGGTGAGGGAGACCCCCCCTTCCCCCATACCCCCTTCTCTCACAGAGAGGCATTACCCCATGGCCCCCCCTCTGACTGGGTGGTCTCCCCCCACCAAGGGCCACTCCCCTCTCTCACAGGGCAGTGGTACCCTGTCACTTCCTTCCCCCCCTGCTCTCACAAGGGGGCACCCAACATCCCTCCCTCCCCAACTTAACCCACCCCGTCTAACCCAGACCCCCACTAAAAAAAAACTACCCCCGCTCTACAGCATATACACCCCCAACCAGCCACCACAAACAATACCCCAATAACAACAAATAAAGACACACCAGGCTATCACAAGGCTAAGGCTTTAACTTGCAGAGAGTGCCCCGGGGTGGCCTGGCATGGCACCATACGAGGTAGATAAAGTGGCAGGCGGCCATTGGCAGTTGCAACTACCTGAGATGCCACAGGGGGCAGAATATAAGAGAGAGAGAGAGAGACACCAACCGACCCAGGAGGAAGGCAAGGCCTACCCTTCAGCAAGGTTGCCCTTGGAGTTGTCAGTGTGCCCCCTCACTCCAACTCAAAGGCAGCTTAGAGAATCCAAGCAGTGGCAGATTGACCTTTAGGAACAGTAACTGTTTCATCAGTCCAGTGCCCAGCCTTGAAAAGTGGGGAATGCTAATGTCCCCACCTGAGAAAACACCAATTTGCTGGGCATGCTGGTTGGTGAGCAGGAGAGCAGTTCCTGTGACACCTTGGCCAGGCCCTACACTTCTGTGCCCAGTACTGCAAGGGGTCACTGCTGGAATCCACAACAGGCTTCTCTGGATCCTTGGCCAATGCCCTCTCCACAGTGTCAGGCTCCTTGCAGAGATGGCTGCTGCTGTTGTCATTCTCCTCCCCAATGGCCTGTGCCCATAATGCTGCTCTGGTGTGCTCCAATGGGTGGTGTCCAAAGAGCTACTACTGACCATGCTGCTAGTGCTGCTGCTGGGGGTGCTCTGTATCTCATCCCTCCTGACACTCCACCCTCCCCCCCTTCTCAGGGCCCTGCTCCTGCTGTATGGCCCACTCTGCCCTCCGCACCCTCTCCACCAGTGCATGCTTCCTCAGCGTAAAGTCCATGGAGCGAGCTGCCACACTCCTAGGGTTACCATCTGTGGTTCTCTAGATGTCCATTGTAAAATGCAGAACAGCCCCACCTGCCCTGGCCAGCTGCTCCCTCACCCACTGCCTGGTACAGGGAGGACACCACCTGCCTGCTGAAGGTGGTGCATGAGGGCCTTTGGTAGTGGGGCACCAGCAGTACCATCAGCCTGAAGAAGCCCACTCTCTCCATGATGCTGAAGGGCTGGTCATCCAGCATAATAATCTTACCCACCCACCTGGTGATCTGCATTGCCACTGGATGATGCCCTCCCCAGTGCACTGGCACCTGCCCCCATCCCAGCTCCTCCATGATGGCCTGCTGATGCTGTTGCCAATGGGGGTGGATTGAGATGTGGCCTGCTCTGCCGGGTCCCTCTCCTTACCCTGGAAGCTCCTGCTCTGTCCCCAGGGTTGCAGGGTGTGTGGGCTTTGGGGGGTGGGGGTGGGGGGAGGGAATCACACAGAGAGGGATGCGTTGTTGTGCTGAGCAGCTTGCTGAGCACTTGTGGTGCTCTGTCTCTCTCTCTGTGGTGTGATATGCTGGCGCACATTTGCGCATGTGCCACGTGAGCGCAGCAATCTGCTCAGCACAATGATGCATCCCTCCTGATATAGCTGTATATATAGGGTGCAATCCAACACCCTTTGATAAACTTGTCCTGTTTGAATCTGGCAGTGCGTGCTCCTGCCACCCACACACCTTCACCCATCTCAACCCATGCCCCACTCATGGAGCAATCTGAAAAAAGGCGGGTTGCTCCGTGCATGGAGGTGGGTCAAGATGGGTGTGTGCCTGTCTGCATCCTCCCCCAGTGCATGGGCCCCCCACTCCACCAGCCACACATGGACTGCCCCCCACACTCCCCACGTGGCACTCTATTTAAAAACAACCTATATGTATATGTACACTGGGGAGATGGACAGACAGACACTAACACAGACAGGAAAGGGTTAAAGGAATAAAGGGGGGATACGGATTGTGGAAGGGAAGGATTAAAGGTACTGGGACTGGATTTGGAACACAAGGGTAGTGTGAGGATGGGTGTTGTGGAGTGATTGGTTTGAGGAAGGGAGGAGGATAGGGAGGGCTGGGGAAGATTTTTGCTTGAGAGCACCAGTGTTCTGTAGATGCCACTTGACAAGCAAGAGACTAACCCAGAACAAGTGCAAACATGCTGGTTGTGACAATATAGGCCATTTTTACCCAAGACGCTCCCCCACATGTCCACCCAGTGGACACGTGGGGGAGCGCCTGTGTAAAAGTGGTGGTGGGTGGGTACACGCTCCTGCAACCCACTCATCTCCATGCATGGAGCAACTGCCAAAAAAGTGGGTGGTTCCATGCATGGAGATGGATGGAGATGAGTGTGTGCCCATCTGAGGCCTCCCCCCAAGCACAGCCCCTGCCGTGGCACACACACGGACCACCTTCCCAACCACGGTCTATGTAAAAATGGCCATAAAGCTTTCCCAATGTCCTCCCAGAGCCCCCGTGATTGGTTCTGGGAGGCTGGAAGCATTGAGCAATCAAAGAGTGCCATGCCACTGTCTGGGATATGCTTGCCATGCTTATTTGCTAGCGGAGACGTCAATCATGTCTCCTGGCTCCATGGTGTCTTCTCCCTCCTCCCATCTCAGAAGTTGTTTACCAGGTTTCCCCTCCAAAATGGGGCCAGGAGATAACAAGAACAATAATGAGAATGAAATTTTATTTGTTGTTTTGCTATTATTATTTTTGTTTTCATTTTCATGAAAATGACAACGAATTTTTAATTCTCGTTTTCATCAAAATGAAAACAAATTGCACACCCCTAGTGGTTGGATGGGGCCACCTATAGCAGCAAGTTCACAGGGTGTGGGTGAGGCTCCTCTTCCCTATCCAGTCACTTCCAAGTTCCGCAGTTGAATAGGAGCAGGGGAGAGCTGCTCCCTTAAACTTGTCACCTTGGGTGGCCCTGCTTCTCCCATGCACCATGCCCAGTTCATCTGTGGAGCTTGGTGGCTTCTGGAATTGGCGGGTGGGCAAGGCACCTAGGGTAGCAAGTTCCAGGGGGCAGCGGCTGCCTCGGGCTACCTTTATGGCAGCAAATATCCTTGCACCGCTCCTGATGGTAGATTCTCCCTTGCCTTCTTGCTTCTTATCCCTTAGTGTGGAACTTCCTCCCTCCAGGTGTCCATCTTAGTTCTTCCCTCTGTACCTTTAAAAAGCATCTGAAAACCAATTTATTTTCTAGGTGCTTTTAGGAGCTATGGTAGGTTCCCCTTAATGTAGTCCACCCTCCCTCTTTACCTTCCCCTTTTAAATAGTTTTACGTTGATTTTATATTTTTATATTTTTATGATTGTAAAGGACTCTGAGTGCCATTTAAAGACAGAGTGTGTACTACTACTAATAAAATAAAATGATAATTATCATTATTACTAATGTAAAACACTGACAATTCAGAATTTACAACTAATTCACACTAGCCATAGCCTTTTGCACACCCTTTGTGAGTAAGTAAGTAAGTAAAATTTTATTGCGGCCAAGGCCAATAAGAACAATGTAACAAAACCCATGTCATAAGGCAAACGACCTATGACTTAAATATAACAATAACCGTATACATAATACATACATATATATAAAGAACATAAATAATAATACCAATATAACCCATTACCTAACAATATACTGAAAAGGATAAAGTAAAACCAATAATTTAATATCCTTAAGCTTAAACCTTGAACAATGCCATGACTTAATCCTCAGTTTCAGGAATGTATTTAGACCGAAGAAACAATTGTCATACGTGCATAGCGGAAATCAAAAACCGTGAAATAGAATCTGTAATCTGGGAATCGATATCGGCCAAGGCCGTTAAAAGAAGCCCATGATCAGTTTCTACCAGGATATTTTCCCAAGAAGGAGGCCAGAAATTTGTGACGGGGCACATCATAGAGCCTACAACTGAATAAAACATGCTCGACAGATTCTACTTGCTGCTGGTCAAAGGGGCATAGGCGGTCCACATAATTCGAGGTCCTAAAATGCCCCTCGAGCACCACGGTGGGAAGTGCATTGAAACGAGCAGTCATAAATAAATATTTTCCTCTTAGCAAGTTAGAAGACATCAAAAAGGAAGCCATACAAAGATGAGGCGGGACAAAAAATAGGTAATATGGGGAGAGGCCCCCCTGATTCTAGCCTGCTCTTACACTCTTTGTGTAGGTGTCAGTGAGTACACAATGTATAAAGCTGAGGGGAATCAGATCCTCCAACCATTACAAATTGTTCTACAATATTATTACCAAATTAGGTCATTTCCGATTTCAGATAGATTCCTTATTATATTATAGTTAGGGAGTGTGAGAGAAAACATCCTTTTTTAAACCTCTACAGAAATTCCATCAGATTCATTAGGCAAGGCAGATGTTCTGCAAACTCATGCTGGCCATGTCACATTAAGCTGTAACTTTCTAGGTATTCCCCTCATAGTCTCTTTTAGTAGTGATGTTCAAATTACAGGTCTGCAGCCTTTTTTGACATTTGTTAGGTCAGGTCTGGACAAAAGGTCTGCCAGTGCCATACAAGTGCTGAAAGGCCACATCCCAAGCCATTCCAATAATGTTTCTTGCCTGGTGTGCTGGATCCTGTAAAATTTAATTAAACTAATGCTGGGGTATAATTTTAATTAGTTTTGAAGTAAGACAATCAAGTAAGCATCGTTTTTTTTTTCCTTTCAGGTTTCAGCATTTATATTGGTTTTGAATTATAATGCTGTGAGTGAAATTGCATCTTTGGTCTTGAAATCTTTGCAAAGGATTAATTTGCTTTCTGGTGGTCATCACCCCAGGGTCAGGAAGAGATGATGCAAGTAGCAGAGGAATAGAGAAAAGAAAAATGGACAGAAAAAGGAGACAGGCAAAGAAATGAGGAAACAAAAGGAGAGGAAAATTACCAGGGCCAGGGGGAAAGTCGTGAGTATTTTTCTTAAAGTAGTCTGTTTCAGATGGAATTTTATTTTAGTAAAGTAACTTCTCCAGGTGACTCTAAACAATATGATAACCATAGGAAAATGAACCCTGCGGTAGTAACCACCATGAGTTCATCCCGGCACAGTGCTGTCTGAGCAATGTACATGCTGCTCCAGAAGAGTCCTTCAGGTGGCAGTATAAATACACGAGAGCTGTCCCTGGGTGCTGCACATGGGGCTGTGCTTTCAGTGCTTTTTGGCTGAGCATTTAGCTGGAAACCTGTGTAGAAACTTGGGTTGCTGGATTGCCGGCTCCATAGCTGACACAGGTAGTAGATGACACTTGTCTATCTACTGGAAGCACAAGGGGCATGAATATGTGCCTTTTGAAAATGGTACACACTTTTAAAGAGGAGCGGCCCTTTTGCAATTATGAGACAGAAAATTATTGTTGTTGTTGTTATTGTTATTGTTATTAGCATTTATATACAGCACCAGACGTGTTCCCCATGAAATCTCCCAGCAGGCCTCCAGAGCAGCAGCAATCTTGCCACAAAGGTGGGTGGGGGTGGGGGAAGCACTTAACACTCCACCCACACTTAACAACTTTTTCTTGGCAGAGTCCTTTGCAAGTGCCCAATGTACCACTGGGGAATGTTCAGAGTGGGTGGGGGCGGAGTACTGGCTCTGCTCCCTTCCCTGCCCAGTCCAAAAAATTTCTAGTGGTGCTTAGACCACTTGAAAAGGGCCCCCTCAGAGTCTGGGTTCCTGGGCTCAACTGAGCCCCCTCACTCTATGGTAGCTAGTAGCTACACCCTGGCACGTTAATACTTCTTGTGTGTGTTGCAGGGCTGTATTGGTGCCCTATGCAGCCCTGCAAGCATGCATAAGAAATGTTAAAGTAGTTAGCATCATGTCTGTTTTCACCCTGTATGGTTACTTCTTCTTTGAAGGGAGTTTGAATCTCTCAGAGAAAGATCTTCTGTCCAGTCACATCAGTGTTTATAGTGGGAGTTCCTTGGCGATATCTCCGCATTCCAGTGGGGACTGAGCCTTACTCCCAACTCAGCTGGTTGGTGCTGAGACATTCACAACACAGTATGGCATAGCTGGCCGGCCAGGCATTAACTCTGCTCTTTTCCAGTTTCTCAAGAAAGGATAATGTTTTTTGATCTGCTTTACCTTTTCCTGAAAAATTCTGAGATGGGTCATGTCAACTTGACATGGATTGTTTGTCAATTTAGGGATGTTCTAATTCTGGGTTTGAGTCTCCTGTCATTAAACATTTATCTATGTTGAAAGTGTGTTTATTTTTGGCAAATGTCCCCATCTTTGTGAGTAACTGAAGAAAATTTTCGTTAACTCATAAACAACATCTTTTTTATCAACAACTTTCTCCTTAGATCTTGGAGAGACTCAACACATCTCTGTTACTGACCTCTTGTTTGAAATGTATTTGAGAAAAAACCTATTTGTCTCAACATCTAGTCTCTACTACATTTTTTAAAAATCATTTGTTCATAGTGAATCATTACGCTGCAATCTCTCCTGGTCTTTCAGTTCCTGATAGCTTAAACTTCTCACATACACTTGCTCATTTCTTACTTTTCCTAGTTCAAGGCCTTTCCCCTCTTAAATCCTGATTTATTTGTTCCTTCGAAGTTTTTAAGAAAGGTAATACTGTAGCAAAAATCAAAAGAGAGACAATGTAATTGCAAGCACAATGCTTTTAGGCACCAAAATCCCTGAGAACCTTTGAAAGCCTACGCGCAATACACCAGAACATGCCATATGACAACAATACTTCCAGCAGCTTTGCACATTTGCATTCATGGCACTGCTGTCTCTATTTTCAACACAGGATCTGGCAGTTCTTACTTTATTTTTGCAGAAGGACTGTCATGGAACTGCTGTAGTAACTGGAGAATGCTCTCAAGGTCTCAGCATAATTTGGTTTTATTACAATAGCTTTTCTCTTTGACAGCAGTGTTATTCTCGTTGTAAGAAAAAGGGTCTTCCATTTATTTAATCCCCCCACCCCCACTATGGATAGCCCCCATCTTAGGTGGGAATAACACCCTTCCTTATTGTTTTTAATCAAAGCTATGCTTCTATATTTTAAAAACAGTTGCTGTTTTCTAGATAGCAAAGAACATTTGTGCTTAAAAAACCTGCTGAAATATCAAAACACAGTACTCAGTAGTACACTCATCTTCACAAATATGTAACATAAAATGTTGGTGACAGAAACTCAGCTGACAGTCCGATTCGCCAGTACTTGATTTGGGAAGAAGCAATAGCATATATTCCTCCCAATACATTGGATTGCTTCAAACCTGCCCGCCCCCCCCCGGCCTATAGTTTCACAAACTGCATTAATGAAAACTGGTCTTTGCCCAGTTTGGCTATTATGGGACAGGGACACTACTTTGTCTAGGGAGGTTAAAAGCTGACAATATGGATTTAGGTAGAATATTTTTGTAGTTACACACTGTTGTCCTTTGACAATAGAGGACACAATCCTAGGGTCTGTAGGAATTATGTGGCTATAATTCCCAGCATCTGAGGATGTAAATCAGGGTAAATCTACATGGTAAATGTACAGGGTAAATCTGTAGTTACATGACAGTACTATATGGCTGTTTTTACACGGCACTGCCAGGTGGACGGGTGCGTGAGTGCACCGGTGCATGTGCAAAGGGTGGGTAGGGCATGCACACGTCCGCACATGCATCCCCACTCACTCCCCACTCATCCCGACGCAAGGAGTAACCTCTGTTTTCCTCGGTTGCTCTGTGCATGGGGATGAGTGGGGGGTGAATGGGGATGCCTATTATTTATTTATTTATTTATTTCTAGATTTATACCCTGCCCCTTGTGAAACAGCTCGGGGTGGCTTCCAACAAAAATATATAAAATACATATAAAACCATTTAAAACACATCAAAAATTCATAAAGTATTAAAACAGGGCCCAGGAAACATTTAAAACAATAAAATAGGGTAGGGGAGATAAAACCCCATTAACCCACCCTCCCCAAAGGCCTGGGCGAACAGCCAGGTTTTACATCTTCGCTGGAATATCAAAAGGCTTGGGACCAGGCGAGCTTCCTCCAGAAGGGTGTTCCAAAAGTGCGGCCCAGCCACCGAGAATGCCCTCTCCATTGTGGTCCCCCGCTTAACACGGGGGGCCTCCAAGAAGGCACCCCCAGCCAACCGAAGGAGCCGCTCTGGGGCGCGGAGGGCGAGGTGGTCCCTGAGGTACCGTGAAGGGCCTCGTAGATCAAAGTCAAAACCTTGAACCTGGCTCGGCACGCTATCAGCAACCAGTGCAGAATCCGGAGGACAGGTGTTATGTGCTCCCGACGACCCGTCCCTGAAAGGAGGTGGCCCGCCGCATTCTGCACTAGCTGCAGCCTCCGAACCAGGCACAAGGGAAGCCCCATGTAGAACGCGTTGCAGTAGTCCAGCCTCGAGGTGACGAAGGCATGGATGAGGGAGGTCAGGTCCGGGCCGGAAACGAACAGACGCAGCCTCCGTACCAGATGCAGCTGGTGAAAAGCAGCCTTTGCGACTGCCTCCACCTGCCGCTCCAGGTGGAGATCCGCGTCCAATATCACCCCCAGACTCCGGATCTGCTGAGCTATAGGAGGGCGAACCCCCCCAATCAGGGGGGCCACTACCTCCCTCGCTTTCCCCACCAACATCACCTCCATCTTATCGGGGTTGAGCTTCAGTCTGCTCTGCCACATCCATTCAGCCATGGCCTCCAAACACTGGGATAGCAACGAGACAGCCGGGTCTGGGACAGTTGAAAAAGAGAGGTACAGCTGAGTATCATCAGCGTATTGGTGGAAACGCACCCCTAACCCTCTCACGACCTCCCCCAAGGGCTGCATATATACATTAAACAATAATGGAGACAGAATAGAACCCTGCGGAACGCCACATGGTAAAACACGGGGGAAAGATGTCTCATCCCCTAGCACCACCCGCTGACTTCTCCCCAAGAGGAATGAACAGAACCATTCAAGAACAGTCCTATCCAGATCCCCCAGGTCATGCAGTCGTCTCAACAGCAGCCCATGGTCCATGGTGTCAAAAGCGGCCGAGAGATCTAGCAGGATGAGAAATGTTGAACATCCTGCATCCATCTCCCAGCGGAGATCATCGACCAAGGCCACCAACACCGTCTTGGTGCTATAGCCGGGGCGGAACCCAGATTGAAACGGGTCCAAGAAACCGATGCCATCTAGATGCGCCTGGAGCTGGATTGCCACCACCCGCTCAATAACCTTCCCTAAAAAGGGAAGGTTAGAGACAAGTAGGTAACTGGCGAGAGCATCCACATCCAACGATGGTTTTTTCAGCAGGGGGCGCACCACAGCCTCCTTGAGGCTGGGTGACAACCTCCCCTGCTGCAAGGACGCATTCACTACCCCCGCCAGCACCATCCCCAATGTCTCCCTGGAGGTTTTCACCAGCCAGGACAGGCATGGATCAAGTTCACAACAGGTGGCCCTCACAGATGCCAAGACATCCACCGCATCAGCCACTGTCACTTCCTAAAACTCCCCCCACAAAGCTGGACCAGACGGGGCCTCCATCACCTCGCGCTCTCTACCTACTGCCCCTAATCCAGTGTCAATAATGCTCCGAATCCAAGTTATCTTGTCTGCGAAGTAGGTGGCAAACTCCTCACAGCGGGCCTGGGACAAGTCCCCATCCAGGCGGAGGGAGGCCGGACTGACCAGCCTCCACACCACCCAAAACAGCTCCGCTGGGTGTGACTTCGCAGATGCTATGAGGACAGCAAGGAACTCCTTCCTTGCTGTCCTCATAGCCTCAACATAGGACCGCAAATGGGCCTCATGGAGAAGTCGGTAGGAGTCAGATCGAGTCCGACTGCAGCGTTGCTCCAGTTTTCTGCCTACTCGCTTCATACACTTCAGCCCCTCAGTAAACCAAGGGGCCCTGCAGTGACGAGACCGAGGCAGAGGGTGTCTCAGAGCCACCCTGTCAATGGCCTCCTCCAGCAAGGTATTCCAATACTGGACCAGCTCATCGACAGAGTGACCATCCAGGTCCAAGGTTAGCTCCCTCAGAACTTCCTGGAACTGCTGGGGTTCCATCAGCCTCTGAGGGAGGACCATCCTAACTTGTCCCTTCCCCTTCTGGAGGGGGTGCGCTGAGAGACTTGCCTGAAGGAGATAATGGTCCGTCCATGACAAGGGCACAGCTCTAACCTCCCCCACAACTGGACCCCCCCGCCTCAGGGCCAGAACCGAAGATCAGTTCGAGGGTGTGCCCCCCCACGTGTGTCTGGCAGATAACCTCCTGGGACAAAGTCATGGTGACCATGAATTCTTGCTCTGCCCTGACAAGGCCGGCATTGGCATGAACGTTGAAGTCCCCCAGAACCAAAGTCCTAGAGGAGCCCAACACCACCTCTGAGGCCAGCTCTGCTAGAGTGGTTAGGAATGCCGCCAGACAAGAAGGGGACCGGTATACCAGCAGCACCCCTAGCTTGCCCCCAGCCAAATCGAACACCACGTGAAGTGCCTCAATACTCACAATCTCCTGAACTAGATACCTCCTAACAGGTCAGTCTTCTCTAAAAATAATCACTACACCACCTCCCTGGCCACCTGTGCAGGGCTGATGCTGTGCGACATACCCAGCCAGCACGAGATTGGCCAAAGTTGGACCGGCCAACTTGTCCAGCCAGGTCTCCGTAATACATGCGAGGTCCACGGCCCCATCCGAGATTATGTCCCAGACAATTGGGGCCTTGTTGACCACGGACCTCGCATTTAGCAACAGCAACCCCCCATGTGTGGACCTTGGACCCGGCTCCTCCCCCACCTCCAGCGGGGGGATGGCAATCAGTTCCCTAGGGGTTCACGCAGGAGTGCACACACACCCACTCACTGCGCGTGCCCGTACTGCGTCATTCACATGGATCGCACCCACTCATAAATATGCATGTTTATGAGTGGGAGAGGCCTGAGTAAAAAGGGTAAAAATCTTTAAAAGATATTCTATTTGAATTAATTTCATGACATTACTTCATTAAGGTTGCACACAGTGAGAATTAAGACAGGATTTGACCCTGTCAAGGTTAGAGGTGAAGTTGAGTTAATTATAAAGAAATGAGGTTTGGTTACTGTAATCAAAACATTTTACTGCACAATGTGTGAAAACAGACATGACACTAACCACCCTTTAACCATCCTTGGTGGTCATTTATGCATGTTGCAGGGCTGCATAGGGCACCAATACAGCCCTGCAACATGGGGTGATTTCAGACGTTACATGGTCCTGAGTAGGGGTGGGAATTCCGCATCTACCGGTATCCGATAATGCCGGTATCGGGCATACCGGCATTACCGGATTCGACCCGATAATCCGGACCCGGTACCGGATTTCGGTGTGCCGGTTTTTTTTACATTGCAGCCATTTAAAAATGGCTGCAATGTAAAAAAAATTTAAATCCCCAGCAAAACAGTTTTTTTTTTAAAAAACCCTCCCCGAGTCCAGGCTGCGCGGGTGGAAGGGGGGACACCCCCCACCCACCCTGCCCAGCCTGGCTTTTTGTTTTAAAAAAGAAAAGACTAAGAGTTACAGACGGCGAGCCAGGCGAGCCCCCCCCAGCACCAGCGGCCGCGGCGTCCCCACAGCCGCGGGTAAGTATGACCCGATCCCTGGGGGGGTGGGGGTGTTAAACACCCCCCCCCCCCCAGGGATCGGGTCATACTTACCCGCGGCTGCGGGGACGCCGCGGCCGCTGGTGCTGGGGGGGGCTCGCCTGGCTCGCCGTCTTACTCTTAGTCTTTTCTTTTTTAAAACAAAAAGCCAGGCTGGGCAGGGTGGGTGGGGGGTGTCCCCCCTTCCACCCGCGCAGCCTGGGAGGGGGAGGGGGAGGAATTTATTCCATTGGTTTCAATGGGGACACAGCGCCCCATTGAAACCAATGGATTAAATCCGGTACCGGTATACCGGATTTAATCCGGGAATCCGGTTTTCGTGGAACCGGTAACCGGTAAATCCGGTACCCGGTAATGGGCCCCGGGTCCCACCCCTAGTCCTGAGGCACCACAGTGGATTCCCAGTGGTGGTGAACCGATCAACCACCACCCGTGGTCAAAGAAGGCCCAGAACAAACATGACAGGACCGGGACCACGGCAGGGAATTGGGTCATCAGACCACGGGTCGGGGCAGCACCACAAACATGACACTGATTCCCAGCCGTGGTCAAAACACCCAGAAGACACCAGGGAGGGGCGGGAGGCAGACATGGCCGACTGAGGGCATAGGAAGCCAAAAGTGCCTACAGGAAATGCCCACACAAGGGATACGGGAAGGGAGGGGGAAGAGGGAGAAGAGTCGCTGAGGCAACACACACAGCAGGCACAGAGACAACGAGGGCACAGTGGAACACACAGCACACACACACGCCCGGGCGCACTCACACCCGCATGGGAAAGGAAGGGAAGGGGGGGACACATCAGGACAGACAACACACATGGGACAACGGGCACAGGAGGGGGGCGGTGACAGGGAAGAAGGGGGGGCACCGGACCACGAGCCGGCCAGGACACGGGAAACGACAGCCAGAACCCCCACAACAGCACAGGCTGCACGGGCACCTCCACAGCTACACAGGAAGTCCTGGAATGGGGGGGACCCCAAAAAGCCGGCCCACAGGCACAGGGGGAGGCCACACAGAACAGGGAGTGGCCCGGGAATGGCCCAGGAGGCAGATAGGCACCCCAAGTGCTGGCAAGGGTGCCATGGAGGGGATGCAGGAGAGCCAGAGCAGTGCAGGCAGTCCACAGATGCACACACGCCCCTGGGCGGATGCCGGGAGGTGAAGACCAGGGGCCCCAGAACCCCACGGTCACATAGGCACCCAAGGGGGGGGGGAGGGTTCACAGGCACAGGAGGTAGCGACGGCGGATGAGGAAGGTCAGCAGCAACCTGGGGAGTTGGGCGGAGGCACGGAGAGCAGGACTTGGCCACAGAAGAAGGCAGCCACGGAGGGGAGCACTGGTTGCAGAGGCGAATGGGGGGGGGTGGAGCCACAGGCAGGGGCAGTGGAACCCTGGGAAACAGGCAGCACAGTTGCAATGCCAGGACATCATGGAGGAAGATGGTAGCAGCCCGCGGCATCTGGGAGGAGGCAGGAGCTCACCGAGGACCACCAACCAGGGCATGGTAGGCACAGGGGGCCTCACAGTCAGCTGCAGGGGGCAACAAAGGGGCCTGGGGCTGGGTGGCCCACCAGTTGAATGAAGTGCGGCCACTGAATCATGCCCCGATGGTAGCCCAGCACAGACATGTGGTGGGCGACCAGGTAGTACCCCTCAAAGGGATCCTGTATGGCCACCCATCCGCCCACAGCCCTGGGCCCATGAACTGACCCACAGAAGCAATAGTGGTGCCCAAACCTTTATTTTGACACACAGTTAAATGTGCCCCCACTACCACCACCACCTCCCAGTGCCATGCTCCCCCCCTCAGACCACCCTCTCCCTTCCCCCCATTCCCCATGTCTCCGGGGCCTCTCCCTTGGCCACCCTGTGGTCGCCATGGAGCTCTGGGAGCTCCCTTCCCCCCCCGTTGTCTGTGTCTCCAACTGTGTCCTGGGAGGCCTTGGTGTCCTGAGGGGTGGGCGGTGGTGGGAGGGCGGCAGGCCTGGGGCTGGATGGGCCCCCTTGGGTGGCTGCTCCCTCCAGAGGCCTACAGGAACCAGTAGCTGGATGCGCGGGCCCAGTGGGCGTGCCAGCAGCTGGGGCGGTGGCGGCGGCATTGGGGGTGCTGAGGCCTGGCATTGGGTCCTGGGTGGGCAGGGTGCCTGGCGGGGCAGCTGCCATTACATAGGCACTCATAGTGCTGGCATGCAGGAGCAGGGAGGTGCTGATGTCATGCGAGCGGTCCATCTTAGCTGAATGCTCCCACACCATCCTGTCGATGGCCAGCTCCAGCCACCCAAACACCTCTACCTGTCTGCTATGCTCCCGGTGCTCCCGCCTCTCCTCCAGCCGCACCTCCACCTGGAGCCTTCAGTTCCTTGCCTCCGCCTGTTGCAGGGAGCATTCCATGGCCACCTCGGTGTGATCGATGACCGCGATCATCCGCTCGCCCTGCTCTGTGGTAGAGTGGACAATGTCCTCCGCCTGTTCCTCCCTCCAGCAGCATACCTGTGCCTGGTGCTCTGTCATCCATTGTGTTGGGGGCACGGGCCCGGCTTGCTCGGGCCCATTGGGTTGCCCTGTTGGGTACGCAGTAAGGGCTGGTTAGGCGCCCCAGCCGGCTGCCCCTGTCCCATGGCATGGCTATGGGGTCTTGCCCCCCCTCAATTTGGCAGCCGGTGCCCTCCCCCGGGGCCCTTCCCCCCCCTTGGCGGTGTGCCTCACTGGGGACCGCTGGATGCTCCTGGGCCTGCTCGCTGCCTTCCTTGTCGCCCGTATGTCACTGGTGCCAGGGCGTGCCGTGCCCTGTGGGGATATGGGAGGGGTTGGGTGGGAGTGGGCTGAACGTGTCCCCCAGCAGCCCCCCAGACCCCCTTCTCATGTTCTGTGGTGTCCAGGGTGGATGGGGGTGGCCCTGTGCCCGGTGTGTTCCCCTCCCCCCTTGACCCTTCCTCCTGGTCCGGCCCCCCTCCCACCCATGTGCTTACCCTCAATGTCCATCTCAGAGCCCTCCAAGGCCAGTCCCTCGGTGTTGCTGGGGTCCCCCTGTGTCCACTGGCTGAGGGTGACCAGTGTGCCGGCCTCGGAGTCTCCCGGTCCAGACAGGGGGTGGGGGCTGCTGGGTCTGGGGCTTGTGGGGGGCCTGCAGGTCCACGAGGTTCCTGGGCATTCCTCGTGGGGGGCGGGAGCCCTGGAGCCAGTGTCCTCACTGGGGGTGGTGAGAGGAGGGGGTATCTTGGCCCATTCCCTGCCCTGGACCACAGCGCTCCACACGAGGTAAAGAGCAATGATGGAGCCCTTCATATGGAGTATGCAGTCCAGGGTGTCAAAGTAGGGGGTGGTCTGGGATCTGTGCCCAGGGCACCGGTTGTTGTCCCAGATGGCCTTGTCTCCCCTCTTTAGCTCCTTTGCCTTTGAGCGGTACTGGGCCACGGTCCTGTGATGCTCCGCCGCCTCCATGTCCCGCATGATCTCCCGGAAGACATGCTCATTCCGCTGATTGACTGTGAGCTCTAGTTGATGCTCCAGGGTCCCCCAGATGTGGATGAAGTCCTGCATTTCCCTGTGCCCCCATTGCCCCCCTCGGTGGTAGGGCCTTCTCCCACATGGGCCCTCCTCCTCCTCCTCCTCTGCCACCGCCAGGCCAGCACCCGTCTCCTCCGGGGGCTCGGGCTCCCGGGCCCATTTCCATGTCTGTGGGTCATGGAGGGGTTAGGTGTTGTTTTGCCCCTGTCCCGTGCCCCCTCCCTGCTGCCCAGGCTGCCCCCCTTGGTGCCCCTGTGCCACCGGCCCCCCTTCGGTCCCCTTACCCATTTCCGGGGTATCCCGTCCCCCAGTCTGGTTGCTGTCTCTGGGGCTGCCTGTCCTGGCTGCTGCTGCTGTCCCTCCATTGCCTGCAGGTGCAGCACTACCCCCTCCTCCGCCTGGGCCTCCACTGCCGCCTCCTCTGCCTCCACCTCCTCCTGCCATGCTCTCTCTCCCACCACTTTCCCCTCCCTTCCGCCTCATTCCATCCCACCACATCCCCCTGCTGCTGTGTGCCCTTTAAATCTCCTTCCCCGGCCTGTGTTGTTGCTCATTGCCTGGCAGCGACGCTGCGTGCTTTGTCCCTGGCTGGGAATCATTTTGCTTGATTCCAGCCAGTGGTTGCCATTCAGCTGTTACTTTTTATTGTTTCCCATTGGGAATCGCATTGACCACGCTTTTAGAGATGGTTTGTACTGGAGCTCCGGAAGCGTGGTTGATTTTGACCCCTGCTGGGGATTGACTGTGGTGAACATCTGGCACCCGCGGAACAGATGTTGAGGGCGCTTTGGCCCCACCGCAGGATTGACTGTGGTTCACTGTGGTTGACTGTGATCTCGTAATGTCTGAAAACACCCATGCATAAATAACCACCAAGGGTGGTTAGTGTCATGTCTGTTTTCACCCAATGAAAAAGGTAGAGATAGGTGAGCTGCGGAACCAGATTCAGTTATACTCAAAAACAGCCTATAACTAATACATGTTTGAAGTCAAACCTAGAAGATTCTGGGAGTGATTATTGTGTAAGCATGAACCCAATGGTTGGAATGCACAGGGCCATCTCAAAGAATGACAATTACTGATAAGTAACCTACCTTTCTCCGCACAGTCTCACCCCCATTCTGCTCAGCGCAGCCCCACATCCTCTCGGCCAGGTAGGTGCGGTGGTCTATGAGACTGCTATGCTCGCCTTGAGAAGCTCTGGTCATGGCTAGAGTTATGTAGAGTGGGCTGTCAGACATGACAGCCTGCACTACCACAGTCCAGGGTAGGCTTCCACGGACCGTGGCAGGGCTAACTCCAGGATGTGTGCTGGCAGGGAACCCAGCACACATCTCGGAGTTAAACCTGCCATGGTCTGGGGTAATTTTACTCCCACCCACAGCAAATATCTGGCAGGTAGGAATAAACGTGACACCACCATGGGTGGCCACGCTGGAGTAAGTGCGGCCACCGTGGTAGTGTCACATTTGAAAATACCCTAAATTGAGTCATTACTATTCTTAGCTTATGAAGGATAGGGGAATTTCTGTCCTTTAACAGGGACAATTTTTTTCATTCTAGCTCTGAGGATCCATCTAATATCTTTTGCCATTGGAACTCAGTGAAAGTGAGGAATGTAGTGATGCTTGGAAATATTTTATGCCTAGAATTATCAATGCTCAGCAATTTTCAAATATTTTTTTTTTGTGATTCTTTCTCTCACATTTTTCTGTGTTGCTTTCTTATGGACTGCCATTCACATGCTGGAGATGGACATGGTCTGGGATGTCATTGCAAGCTGGTGTGAGGTGGACAGCTTTGAGAAGGGAAGGCAAGGATGACTATAATGTGCATGGTGTGGGAAAGGTGCACCAGTGGAGATGGCTTCTGTACTGGCAAGGAACAAAGACCATTTTGCTATAGTTGCAGCCAGTTCTGTGGACAAGCTGGAGAATGATTACCAGACCCTCCAGACTGCAGTTTGAGACTCCATCCTCTCGACAGAGTTAGGTAAAATAAAATTAATATATGACCACTTTCTAGGTGGCTGTATGGGACTGCATAATACTCTTTGGCCAGCCTTGGAGACTACCATGTTACTGAAGTTGTTCTAGTTACCTATTTCAATGTGCTAATTGTCCTTCTGCATCTGGTGTCAGTTCCACATGCACCTGAGGTCTCCTAGGTCTCTGGATGGACAGGACTGCTCTAGGCATGATACAGCGTTTGTTTTCTGTAAAAACAAAACATGTACAGAGCCTGGAGCTGTCCCCTCGGATTTGTAGTGTGCACCAAACAGGCAACAGATGCTGTTTCCCCCTCATTCTTTAAAAAAACAAGCAAACTGAAGCCTAATTAAACTTGAAACAGTCCCACAAGCCTGGAAAACAGATTTCTGCGATCACTGTCTGATTTTAAAGGGCTGAAACACGTTCTTCATGATGACTCTAAGATAAAGATGCTGACCCTCATTGACCTGCAGAAAGTAGACAATATCTCCCTTTTTATCTGAATGATTTTTAATTGGCAGTGACTGAGCTCCCAGTCTTTTCGCCTGTCATAACTGTGGCTTGTACCTTGTCAATTCCCATTTGAAAAGCCGAGTTTTGTCTCAGGCATGAAATTCTTCTGAGCTGTTTGTTTAACAA
This sequence comes from Sphenodon punctatus, assembly GCA_003113815.1. Lineage (NCBI taxonomy): Eukaryota > Metazoa > Chordata > Lepidosauria > Sphenodontia > Sphenodontidae > Sphenodon > Sphenodon punctatus. The sequence continues at coordinate 1,679,602 of QEPC01015764.1, read as the reverse complement.
ATGTGAACCATGCAAACTTTAAACAGTTACATGTAGTAAGTGCCTGAAGGAGATAAACCTGCTTCTAAAGTGTTTATAGGAAAGCCTGTCAGATTATATTGTCAGCTTCTAGTGTAGACTTGTGCTACCTATTATCTCTTGCTGTTTCTTCTAAGCAGGTATCTATTTCTCCAATTATATTGAACTGGTAGTTTATTCTTATCAAAATGTCTGCCCTGCAGGCCAGCTTAGTTGAAAACTCAACTAAGTAGACTTTACCCCCATACTTCTTCCCTCCCAGACTTCCTTTGAGCGTAAGGAAGAAATATGAAAGTTGAATTCTAGGAACATATGGGTAGGAACTGCTATGTGGACATCTGAAGTAGACCAGTGATACGGAACAGTTATGGGGAAGGAGAGGCATTTGCCAGTGACTTGGGATATTCTACAGCAGGGGTTGGGAACCTTTTCTGTCCTGGGGGCCACATTATAAAGTAATATGAGGTCCAAGGGCCACACAGAGGTTGGGGGTGGAGTGCTTAACGGGTTTATTCAAGAAAAGGAGGACCCAGATCATGAATCTGTCCCCTTCCCTTGTGTGCATGCCCTCCTCTCTGCTCCCTTATTCTGAGCTCAGTTTTTCAGTGCTTGGGGGTAAAGAATGGATGCAGGGGCCAGATCCAGGCACTGGAAAGGAGTCACAATAATAAATAAACGTTATTGTGAGCCACATGGCTATAACAAGAAATTCATGTTCATGTTCATATTCATATTCAAAAATAAATTAATAAAATATAATGATATATAATATAATAACAATATTATTGATATGTCAAATACAACATCCAATACATAAAATAAATAAAAAGTTATTCAGGTTTATAATTATGGAAAGGGGCCACATAAAAACTTGCCAAGGGCCGCATTTGGCCCATGGGCCTGACGTTCTCCACCCCTGTTCTACAGCAAGAGTAGGTAGGAATCCCAAGTTTCACTTGAGTTTATCCCCAGTGAGTATTTGGGCACATTCACACATACTAAAATATGAGACTTTTTTTCTCCTGTATATACGGAACAGGAGAAAAATGGCTGGGGCTGTTTGCTGGGCCAGGGTGCCCGGGGGCCTTTCTGCTGGACAGACACCGCGTTAGACACCATATCTGTCATCGTGCAGCCCATCATTGTGTACCATCTTGTGTAGATTCATTATATGAGGAAACAAATCGACTTGCTTTTCTGTACAAAGAACTTGGACTTGATGAAAGAGAAGGCAAGGAAGTGGAGGTTTTTGGACATGATTCAGAACACTGGAAGCCAAGAAGTATATTTTTGACTGGTTGTTTCAGGACTTGGTGATATATTCCAAAATACTTATTTGTGACATTATTATCATCATTACCCACCCCATTGACTGGGGCTGGGTGATAAGGTCGATATTGGGAGTATCTGGTGGGAAGGGGAGTTGGTACGTAGAGGAATCTGCCCCCTGGTGAGGGGGGGGGAGGAGGGCCCCCCCTCCTGGCAGCAGCAGGGTGGGTGATGGGAAGTAATGATAGTGGGTAGTTGGATACTGAATTGGTATTGAGAAATGTGAGGAGGGTGATATTTTTGCTGTATACTGTAATTCTTTTGTATTGTAAGGGGTTTATTTTGTTTTTATTAAGAATTTATGATATGCTGTTTGTATTATGTAGTGTATGAAGGGACCCCCTCCTCCTGGTGAGAGCAGGAGGATGGGGGGGGGAGGGCCCCCCCGGTGGCAGCAGGGTAGGGGCGGGGAGGTAAATGATGGCAGGTGTTATATATTTTGTATACAATGAATGTATTAGAATATATTTAAATTGTGAGGGGTTATTTAAATTGTATGGGGTTGTTTGTTTATTGTGGATTGTATTGGTCTTTGTGGACCTTATTTTTGTATTTTTGTATGTTGTAAGCTGCCTAAAGCCGCCTGGCTGGAGAGTGCGGGGTATGAATTAAAATGGAATGGAAAAAATATATCTGTATGTAAATACACAAAAATTCCTAGGCTCCCTTTCCAATGTACTGTTTCTCACATGTATAACATCTATGTGCATGTAAATGTAATGCACTTTTTATCATTCACACGTTCAAATTCATGTATGTTTTAATTGGTTTTATTCCGCATTAAAATTGCTGACCTTGAGAGTACTTCCTCTTCCCCATTACCCCTTAGTGCCTTATCCTCTTAATAACTTAACCTCGTACTATGCACCTGGAGTTTTGGTCTCAGTCTTTTAAAAGAACAATTCCGTTCCCACAATCAAATTATGTGCATAACTAAGGCCTTTTTTACATGGACGGCACAGAAGCGCCGATGGGTGTGGATGGGTGGGTGAGCACACCCAGCAAACACCTGGTGTCATTGAGCAGGGAGACATTTACATGGACAGCACTGCGGGGGGTTGTGGGATGGAAAGGGGAGGGGCCGGCAAACACCGAGTGGCCCACCACCCATCCCAGGAAACACCTGGCAAACACCTGTGCAAGTACACGGATGGCCAGGAACGGCAGGGGAGCCCCGGCCGGCACAATGATGGCACAACATGGCCGACTGAGGGCAAACGAGGCTGCGCAACGCAGCCCCACCCCCGAGCCACCAGGACCCGCGTGGGCGGGGCGGGAGGGAGATGGGATGACAGCCGCTACAAAGGAGCTGGCACCACACAGCCCCGGCACAGAGCCCAGACACCCCAGCGCCAGCCCCCCTCCCACACACAGAGCAGAGCAGCACACACACAGAAGACAACAGAAGCACACAGGGACGGACCCACGGCCCACGAGGGGCAAGGGGGGGAGGCACCCACACAACACAGGCAACCCCCCAACACCCCCCGCAGAGGCACCCACACAAGGGGAGAGGTCACAGCAAAACACAACATGGACACACCGGGAAGGAACACAAAAGCCTTTAATAGAACGAGGAACCAGCAACAGGGGGCAACAACAACAGGGCAGGGAGAGGGATGGGGCAACAGAAGGGGGGGCAGCACCAGCAGCAGCAGGCACGGGACAACATCTGGTCAATACGGCCAGCGACCCCGTGCCTGGTGCCAGCACTTGGCCTGCACACGGTCCAGCCGGTGCAGCCGCTCCAGGACGTGCAGGAGAAGCTCCAGCAACTCCCCCTGCTCCCAGGTCTGCTCCGTGGTCATGGCTTGCACTGTATGGGACAGACGGAGAGGAGACAGCCATCAGAGCCAGCCCCAGGCAGCAAGGAACAGAACCCCCTCATGGAGGGACACAGGCACAGGGCCCAGAAAACAGCCAGCACACTCACAGATGCCATCGAACACTTGCCCTGCCACCCACGCCGCCCGCTCCAGCTGCAACACCATCGTGCCCAGGCACAAGATCGCCAGCAGCATGACAACAGTAGCTGCAGGAGAGAAGGGACAGGGCCATGGGGAACGCCTGCATCAGTAGGTCCTAGGAGTAGGCAAGAGTAGCACAACAGGAGGACACAGGAGCGGCCATGCAGGGCGGGCGAGGGCACCAGGGAAGCCCTAGCGGGAAGGAGCAGCGATCACCCAGAGGGGGCAATGGGGTCCAGGGAACCAGTCGGAAGACAGCAGCGATGCAGACAGCAGCTCACAGCCCTGATCAGAGGCACGGGGGGTGGGAGGGCAGCCAATGCACCAGTCAGGGCACCAGGGTGACTGTGAACGGGTGGCGGCGAGGTGCTGCTCATGGATGGTTAGGTGAGCGCTCCCAGGCCAGTGACCCCGGCGCTGGACCCTCCCAGGCAAACAGGCCCCTTCGGAAGCCTCGGGCGCGCATATGAGCATCCACCAGGAAGTGGGGAAGGAGTAGATCCACACCGGCGACTGCAGCCCGCACAGCTGGAAGGTCCCTCACTAATCAAAGGGCAGCAATCTCCACAGTGGAGGGGTCCCTGGTCCAGAGCGGCCCACCAAACTCAGGGGACAGCAAGGGTGATCAATGTGTCCTTGCAGGGTGATCAATGCGTCCTTGCAGCAGGGGAGGTTGTCGCCTAGTCTCATGGAGGCTGTGGTGTGCCCCCTGCTGAAGAAACCATCGTTGGTCATGGACGCGCTTGCCAGCTCCCTTCCTGTCTCTAACCTTCCCTTTTTAGGGAAGGTTATTGAGCGGGTGGTGGTGACCCAGCTCCAGGCGCATCTAGACAGCATTGGGTTCCTGGACCCTTTCCAATCTGGGTTCCGCCCCGGCTATGGCACCGAGACGGCTTTGTTGGCCTTGGTTGACGACCTCCGCTGGGAGATGGCTGCAGGATGTTCAACATTTCTCATCCTGCTAGATCTCTCGGCTGCTTTTGACACCATGGACCGTGAGCTGCTGCTGAGATGGCTGCGTGACCTGGGGTGTATGGACGGGACTGTTCTTGAATGGTTCCGCTCATTCCTCTCAGGGAAAAGCCAGCGGGTGGTGCTGGGAGCTGAGTCAACTTGCCACCGCACCTTTTCCTGCGGCGTTCTGCAGGGTTCTATTCTGTCTCTATTATTGTTTAATGTATACATGCAGCCCTTGGGGGAGGTTGTGAGAGGGTTCGGGGTGCGATGTCACCAATATGCTGATGATTCTCAGTTGTACCTCTCTTTTTCAGCTGACCCAGACCCTGCCATCTCTATCCCATTGCTATCCCAGTGTTTGGAGGCCATGGCGGAGTTGATGTGGTAGAGCAGACTGAAGCTCAAACCCGATAAGACAGCGGTGATGTTGGTGGGGAGAGCGAGGGAGGTGTCAGCCCCCCGGTTGTGGGGGTTCGCCCTCCCATAGCTCGGCAGGTTCGGAGTCGGGCTGATTTTGGATGCGGACCTTCACCTCGAGCAGCAGGTGGAGGCAGTGGTGAAAGCCGCCTTCCGCCAGTTATATCTGGTGCGGAGGCTGCGTCCGTTCATCTCCAGCCAGGACCTGACCTCCCTCATCCATGCCTTCATCACCTCGAGGCTGGACTACTGCAATGCACTCTACGTGGGGCTGCCCTTGTTCCTGGTTTGGAGGCTGCAGCTAGTGCAGAATGCGGAGGTTCCCCGTGTTAAGCGGGGGGCCACAATGGAGAGGGCATTCTCGGTGGTTGCTCCGCACCTCTGGAATTCCCTCCCGGAGGAAGCTCGCCTGGCCCCAAGCCTTTTGACATTTCAGCAAATCTGTAAGACCTGGCTTTTCACTCAGACCTTCGGGGAGGGGGGTGGGGTGGGGGAGGGGGTGTTTTTTCTCCCCCCACCAGTATTTATTTATTTATTTATTATTCCAGCCTGTTTTATTGTAGTGTTTTTATGGATTGTTTTATTATATTGTTTAAATTTTTCATTGTTTTATAACCTACTTGTTAGCTGCCACGAGCTGTTCGCAGGAGGGGCGGGATACAAATTGAATAAATAAATAAATAAATAAATAAATAAAAAAAACCTGGGACAAGCACGGACTGAGTGGCTACCCGCACCCACAAGCGGCCTTGCATGCCAGAAATAGGCCGGCCTACTGTGGACAGGGCGCCACAACCCACACACAGGATGGAAGGGTTGCAGCAAAGGTGTCGTGAGATGAAGGGGACCATGGCCGGGCACTGTGCCAAGGCGTGGAGCCGAGCCAAGCATTGTATCCACACCGTGTACAGCTTCAGCTTGCAAAGGCAGACCCTGGCTGGTGGGACTGTAGTGCAGTTGCGAAGGCAGGGGTACCCTGGGGTGCGTGCGGTCCCACCCCCCAGCGGGCATGCAGCTGGCGCACTCGTGGGGATGCTCAGCCAGACCTGACACCTGGTAGCTGCCCCAGTTCACCACCAATCAGTGCCCTGCTCCCACCAGCCTACACAGTATATAAGGGACTTGCTGTGGTCGGTGGGGCGTGGGGCAGAGGGGCTATAGCATGGGACTGAGAACACACTGAGAACGGGAACCCTGAGCTGGGTGGACACAGAAGAGCTCCTGCGATACCAGGGGAGAATGGCCCGTGGGCACAGGCCATACAATGGAGTGCGCTGTGGCCACATCATGTGCCAGCGGAGTGTGGCTGGGAGTGGGGAGCTGCAGAACCATGCTGCCAGGGGACGCGGACCCACAGGCCAGGGACATGCTGCTCCTCCTCCTGGGCGCAGCCCTCCTGTTGCTGCACATGCTGCTATGGAGGATAGCCCTGCTCTGCCTGCCGGGTCGCTGGTCCGTCCTCCTGGGGGCATAGCAGTGGAGGGCAGCAGACCTCAGGAGGGTGGTGATCATGTGATGGGTGAAGTGGGCAGCTGTCTGACACCGCGCCCTGTTGGGCTTAGTAGTATCCCAGCACCGGTGCACAGGGCCGTCCCAGTGCCCCCGTACCTGGTGGGGGGGAGCTGCATGCCCCCCCCTCCTCCTCCTCCTCCTCTGCAACCTCCATCTCGTGCACCTCCAGGCTGCAATGGGAAGGGGTACCATTAGTGTTTGCCGGCCCCCGGGCCCCGGCAGCTGCACCTCCATCTGGGACGTTCCCCACCCCAACCCCTCCGGCCCCGCTGAGGTCCACGTACCTGGATCCGGTTCCTCCACTTCCTTGGGGACATTCTGGGTCTCTGCTCACTGTGCGCACTCCCTGTCCCTGTGAACAGTAGGCCTGTGGGTTTTGGGGGTGCACGTGGAGTGTGGTGGTCCGGTGCTCGGATCCCCGGGGCACCTCCTCCCCCTGTGGGATGGGGCTGTCCCCTCCCACTTCCTGGCTGGCCTCACCAGGGGCACTTTCCCCCCGCTCCGTGGGGTCTGTCATGGGGGGTTGCATGTTGGCCCTGAGCCTGCCCCCGGCGAAGGCACTGCCGTGTGTGCAGGAGGCCACAATGTCCCTGTCCATGCAGAGGTACCTGTCAAGCTCCTCTGGAACTCGGCTGTGTGCATGGCCCAGCCAGACTTGAGATTGTTGTCCTTGATATGTTTATATCCAGACCTCAAGTCCTTTGCCTGCTGCATGCAGTGGGTGACATCCCTATTGTACTCCTGCTGCTGCTGCATCTCCTGGGTGATGGCTTCATAGACCTGTCTGGTCTTGTAGCTGCGCACCAGGTTGTGCTGGACCCTTTCGGACCCCCACACGCGGATGAAGTCCCTGATCTCCTGCCTGGACCAGGGCTCCCTCTTTTGGGACCCACGTGTGGAGGACCAACCGGCTTGGCGGCTTGGCGGCATGGGGCCCACCCTGTGGATGTGGTAGCCATGGTGGTGGTTGTGTCCTGTTGGGGGTAGTGCATCAGGGGTTACTCCGGGTCCTGCTGGCCCCTCCATGCACCCATGGGGCCTGACCCCCCTTTCCCCACTGAGGTTTCCCCCTGCTCACCTGGCTGTCTGGGGGTGCCCTCCTCAGCCATCATCCCGGTAGTGCAGTGCTCCATTGTCTGGGAGCTGTCCTGTTGGGGATAGGGGACCGGGTTATGCGCCTGTCCCCTGCCCTGTATTCCCCGGCCCATGGTCCCATCCCTGGGGTGTGTGTGTGTAGTTCCCATGAGCTCACTTCACTCTCGCTGCTGCTCCTTGGACTGTGCCCCTGGGAAGTGTCGGACTGGGAGTCCTTGACCGGGGGGGGGGCGTCGGTGCGGCCTCTCTGCTCTGTGCTGGGACATGTGTGCTGTGTTACATCCTGGTGTGTTCCCCCCCTTTCCCACCTGACAGGGTTCCCCCCCTGTGCCTCCCGGCCTGGGCACCCCCCCTTGTACCTCCCGTCCATCCCTCCATACCAGCAGTCCTTCCCCCCCTTGTGCCTTCTGCCTGGGGTGCATCCGCCCCCCTGCACCGCCTTGCTGGGGCTTCCCCCCGGGCACTTCTGGGTCCCCGTACTCACCTGGCCCCTTCCTGCACATGGGGTGTCGTCGGCGCCTGTGGCTTTCTCATGGGCCTTCGTGGTCACCATCATGGGAGCCCGTGCATGTGTGCCATGGTTATTATTATTATTATTATTAACAAACATTTATATAGCACCAGCAGTGTACCTGGCACTTTACAAAGTAATAAAATAGACAGGGTCCCTGCCCCTAGGGCTTACAATCTGAGAGACAGGAGCTGGGGGAGAGACTTAGGAAGGGGAACAGAGGGAGAGACAAGGGGTCTAACATTCATGAAGATG
>QEPC01015764.1:1647607-1666169 GCA_003113815.1 Sphenodon punctatus | reverse complement strand
AAAAAAAAATCCAGGCTGGGCAGGGTGGGTGGGGGGTGTCCCCCCTTCCACCCACACAGCCTGGATGGGGGAGGGAAAGTGTTTGGGTTTTTTTCTGTGTTTTTTTTTACATTGCGGCCATTCATTTGTAAAAAAAATCTGGCACAGGGGGAATCCGGTAATTCCCCCGGATTACTGGGGTTATCCGATACTGCTGGTACACAAAAAACCGGCAGTATCGGATACCGGATCATCCGGTAGTCCCACCCCTAGAAAATACAATACATTGCATTAGATATGATATGTTAATAATAAATTAGTCTACTTGTATATGCAAAGCTGTCTGTTGAAGTAAGGCAATGCAGTGGAAGATATACACACACCCACACACACTCACAGGTGCTTACGCTTCTGCAAGTACTGATGAATCTCACGCCCACATACACATCTCATGTTATTAGCTATTAACAATTTTAAGATTTGTCACACTAATGTATTGTAATCCCCCTCCCTTCATTCCCCTTCCACCTCATTCCCTGGGCCCTGGAGCAGTCCCTCCGGTCAGATGGGGGCACCTTCTTGGAAGTCCCTCGGGTATCTCGGGGGGGTGACTCTGGAGAGTGCGTTCTTGGTGGCTGAACCTAGGTTGTGGAACTCCCTTCTGGCGGAGGCCCAGTTGGCTCCGGACCTTCCCTCCTTTCAACGAAAATGCAAGACCTGGCTATTCCGCCAGGCATTTGGTGAAGGGTGGTAGGGTAATTTATTTTTACCTTCAGTTTAATTTATTTGATAGTTTTTAGTGTTTAATATATATATTATTGTATTTTATGTTTACTTTACTGCTGTTAGCCACCTTGAGCCGCTGTTAGTGGAAGTGGCAGGATAAAAATATTTTAATAAAATATAAATAATAAGTGGCACAGGGCTCAGAGCAGGTATGTGCCACCCTCCCATTTGGGGTTTTTCCTGCCTCTCTGGCAGAGGGGCTTTGGGGGGTGGGGATCCTAAGTAACCAAGGGTTTTGGTGCTTCAGTGCCTCCACCTTGAGGGTAGTTGCCAAATGAAGGGGCAAATTAGGGACTACCAACCAGGGATTTCACTACCCTAGGAATAGGGTTCTCAGAGACAAACATTTTAACAAGCAAACATAGGGGTGGGAGGATACCCCAGGCTTCTTACTTTTAAGATTCACACACAATAACACTACAACAATAACTATTCACAAATCCCCTCAACTGTCCTCCTCCCCAGGTTTTATTGGGGGATTAGAGATATTGTTTTCTTCAACTCAGAGGTAGCATGCAGTATTTTGAGTTCTGTTTCAGTTCTACAGCAAATCACATTAAATTCAATTTATCAAAGCATTAATCTACCCCCCAATTTTTTTTTGCTGTCCTATTATCCACCAAAATAAATTTGGATATTTACCCAGAAAAATGTCATTTTTTTGCACCAATTTTCACTTGTTGTTGTTGTTGTATGTAATAATCACTAATAAATTCCCAGGAAAGATAAAAGAAAATAAAAACTGAAAATGAAGGACCCGAGTTATACTTCATCAGTGTTAACAAAAAAAGTTACCTTGCGCACCAGATTATTCATCCATTTTTGAAGAATTGTGCCTTTTACAAATGTGTTATCATGTGTAGCTAAATCACTGCTCCTTTTTTGAGCACTATAACCAAGAAATCATGTTCACTGATGTCCTTAATCCAGAGCTTCCCAGACTGTGTGTCAGGAATGCAAGTGGGATCACACTATATTTTTATTTTAATTTTATTTAAACAAATTTATATCTTGCCCCTCTTGCCAAGGCAGCTTGGGGCAGCTAACAAACCACAAAATACAATATAATAAAAAATAAATATAACTACATCCTAAAACATCTCATTCATATGGAGGATATAACAAAAAATCCAATCCCCAAAAACACCCTCACCCTCACTGAAAGCCTGATGGAAGAGCCAGGTATTGCATTGTCTCCGAAAAGAGGGGAGGTCCAGGGTCACCGGGACCTCTGCTGGGAGAGAGTTCCACAACCTTGGCATGGCCACCGAGAACACCCTCTCCATAGAGTCCCCCTGGGGGACCCCGAGAAAGGTGCTCCCGGCCGACTGCAGGGGTCAATGTAGAGCACAGGGAGTGAGGCACTCCCTCAGATAAGTAGGACCTAGGCCATATAGGGCTTTATATGTGGCACCAAAACCCATGCCCTGAAATTCTGAATTTGCCCCTGGCAAACAGAATAGGTTGCCTTGCCAATCAGAATTGTCCTCTTCAGATGGTTGATAAAAAAAGAAAGTATGGAATTCAGTGACAATTGACTTCAGTATACTTTATGGCAAAGTGCTAAACGGTATGGCAAAGCAGTAAGCATCACGATAGGAACCTGGCAAGCAAAATATTTATTTATTTATTTATTTATTTAATTAAACCTATACCCCACCCTTTCCATTAAGGCTCAGGGTGGCTTACAGCATAAAACATATAAAAACATTTAAAAGCCACCATAAAAATCCCAACCCAATTCCACCTAACCCTATCCTTGCCTGCTAAATGCCATACCAAACAAAGCATCAATAAAATGCTTGTTATCAAAAAAATTATCAGTAAACCAAGAATCAAAATCCGATCAAGATATTCCCAAGTACTGGGAAGTTCTCGATTCATCCAAGCTGACATTGAGAACTGGGATTTCGACACGATCACCCACATTTGCAAGATCTCATTTCAGCCCTAGTCCAGATATACATGACTATTCCTTGATGCTGTTACAGAACAGTTTAATATGTTTTGAAGACAGGTTTTTAACTATATTCTTCAATTGGGACAAAGCTTGATTATACTTGAACAGGTTGGAAAGGCTAAAGGGTGCTTTCTGGTTAAGGAATGCAGTTTATTTATTTCATTTATTTATTTTAATTTTATTAAATTTGTTAGCCGCCCCCTCATGCCTACGGCATCTTGGGGCGGCTTACAATATTATAAAACCCAATAATAACAGTAAAATCAACAACAATAAACCAAACCCACAACAGTTTAAAACATCACTAAAAACCAACCCCCGCCCCTTCCCCTTCGAAGGCCTGGGTGAACAGCCAAGTCGGAAGGCCAACAGGCCCGGGGCCAGGCGAGCCGCCTCCGGAAGGGAATTCCATAAATGCGGCCCGGTCACCGAGAACACCCTCTCCATTGTGGCCCCCCGTTTAGATCCCATCTATGCTGTTAACTGGAACTGTGTGGTGACTGGGGTCATTAGACGTTCAGGTTGGAACTGGCTCTTTCGAAGAGGTCATAATAACCTGTAATATACAAAGATCTTAAATGTATCAAGTGGAGGTGAAAAGAACTTAATATCCTACCTCCAGGCACTTCAGTTGTGTGTGACTTTGGATTTGCTGACCTACAATATCTCTGGTGATTAAATATATTTTATCGAAGTAAGCTGGTCTATTCTTCCCTGAATTAATCAATAAGATGGTTCAAAGATTAATTTTACCCCCACAACCAACCTCCTTTATGTACCACACAGTCTTTAAGAAACTAAGTGAAATATGTTCTCGAGAGGCACTGCCCTGGACTTCTGCCAGCAGCTGTATTTTAAAGAAGGCACATTCCCTGTAAAATGTAACATGTCAGTGAGAGGAACTGTCATGTGTAATGCAAAATCTTTGAAAGGGGAATACATGCTGCTGCGAAGATGACTCTTTCTCTTGAGAGCTTTAAGACCATTAGTGTTTATGAACATTTAAATTAACAAGTCAGATTTCTTCACCCACTTGTTCATCTGGTTATGAAATTGTATCCCACAGGAACACTTGCTACATTTCATCAGTGTTAAGAAAAACACATGCATACCTTACACACTGGACTATTATTCATCAATATTCATCTCTAAGAAGCTGTGCCTTTTAAAAAGGAGCACAACTGCGCACACAGTCCATTGCCACACCTTCTAGCACTGCAACCAAGCAATTGTACTCCCTAATGGAAACAATGGATGTTAACAAACAAGACAACGGACACCTTTAGATGCATCAAGGAATGGGTACTTATGGAGTTTGCAATGTGGCTGCACATTGTGCTTGTGTTTAAGCATTGTCATGTTCTTTAGCTCCCTGTTAAGCCCATATTTGCTACCAGGAAGTATTGTGGGCAGAAATGACGTGTTTACCCTCTCACTGCGTCCAGCGTTGCATCTAACGATATTGGGTAGTGTGTTAGTGTGTTAGCCGTTACTGCTGGTGAACAATCATAGAGTTCAACACACAGAGTGGCTTGGGTTTGTCTTGCAACTTCCTACAAAACTGAAGCCAGTTTCCTCTTGCTCCTAAGCAGGGGACCAGTGATTGGGGGATCCCGGACAGCTGGATGCTCAGATCACCGTCACCACAGTTGGCGAGGAAGCCTGACTGAAAAGGAGAGAGAAGCAAGGCTTCTGTTGCTGGGAATAACAAATGTTGGGGTTATACATTTGGGTACATGGCCACATTTGAATGTATTGTATAGCTTCTTGTTACACTTTTATGATGGTCTAGTATTTATTATTTGGAAGTTTTTGGTATTATGGTATATGTATTAATGACATGACTTTTATATATCTATATACACTTGTCCAATAAATGTATGTGTTTTTACAAACAATATTCAGTTATTGGTCATATATTGATATGGTGTACTACATACAATAATAGTACAGTCCCTGGTGTGTTCTCACACTTCATTTATTGGCAGTTCTAAGTTCAGCAGAATGGAAAAGTGGGAGCCACAGATGAAATGAAAGAGTGGAATGTCAATGAGATTGTGACTTTTCTGGACTTTTGTGTACTGCCAGAAGTAGGGCAGTCACTAATGGAAGCTGGACCTTCCCTGCTGTGTTTTCCTCATGACTGCCCTGATGACAGCAAGAGGATACCTTTAGGGCCATGAAGAGTGCCTCAATTGGATGGCAGAGATGAATTTCTTGGGGGAAACAAGTAACTCAGGGTACAGGAAATGTGAACTAACTGAAGGAGAGCTTGTTGTCCTATATGAGGTTTGGACACTTGGAGAAGTGCAGAGTGCCATCACGAGAAGGAATGTTTTCTGCCTCCACTGTATGGTAATGCAGAAGATGACAGAGAGGGGGTACAAGAGGCACAGGTTTGACAGGGAGGTTTATGCAAACTGGGAGGGATTTTCAACACCATAGCAGGCAAGACCCCAATAAAACCGTGCGCTGCTATCTGTCAGTACATCACTGTGAGCTGTGGATGCGAAAAACTGGGTGGTGACAACATGCAAAGACTGACTGTTTTCAATTTCAATTTTTACTTTTGCTTTCAGTTTTCACTATAAGTGCTCAATAATGTATGTGATTTGCTCAATAAACTCAGAATTATGTGCATAAGTAGAGTTGGGTGTCATCAGCATATTGATGACACCGCACCCCATCACGTCTCATGACCTAGCTGAGTGGCTTCAAATACATGTTGTACAGGAGCGGGGAAAGAAAAGAATCTTACTGGACTCCACACGTGAGGTCTCGTGGAGATGAAAAACAGTCCCCGAGCACTACACGTTGAGTCCTCCTGGCTAGGAAAGAACTGAACCAATTAAGAATGATCCTGCTCACTCCAGCTCGATCCCGCAAGCGAGTCACCAGCATCTCATGGTCAACACTATCAAAAGCAGCCAACAGATCTAACAGAATAAACAAGGTCAAACGACCCTGATCCCGGACAGTGAGGTATCCAGATAACCAGTGTGGTCTAGATGTCCCTGCAGCCGCTGAACCACATCCCGTTCAATAACCTTCCCTAAAAAAGGAAGGTTAGAGACTGGTCAATAACTGGTGAGGGAATCAACGTCAAGTGAAGTTTTTTTTGAGCAGAGGCCGCACCACTGCCTCCTTGAGGCAACCCGGCACTCCCGAAGGGAGGCATAGATCACCCCCGCAAGCAATGGCCCCACCATCTCCTGGCTGGCCGTAACCATCCAGGACGGGCATGGGTCAAGTTCACAAAAGGTGGCCCTAATAGCCCCAAAAACATCCCCTGCCTCAGTGAATGACACCGACTGGAATTGATCCCAAGAAACTGGACAAGGCGGGACTTCCACAACCTCTGGTTCACCCATTGCAATAAGTGCAGCATCGAAGTTGTGGCGAATCTGAATGATTTTCTCTGAAAAATAATCAATAAACATGTCACAGCACGCACTGGATGACTCCAGTTCCAGGTGGAGGGAGGGAGGAACAACCAACCTCCTCACCACCCGGAAAAGCTGCACTGGACGAGATTTTGCAGAGGCTATACGGGCAGCAAAAAACTCCCTTTTCCCTTACAGCTACAGCATAGGCACGTAAACTGGCTCTATGTTGCAATCTGTCAGCTTCAGCATGCGAATGGTGCCACTGTCGCTTCAGCTACTACCCTTCCTGCTTCAGCAACCTCAGGCCTTCCATAAAGCACGGAGGCCTGTGGAGCCATCACCCAGGGAGTGAACGCCTCGGAGCCGTCTGGTCGTTGGCCTCCATCAGTAAGGTGTTCCATAAAGCCACAGGGTCATCGAGCGAACAGTTGTCGACATCAGAGGGTAACTCCCCAAGAGCTTTCAGGAACCTCTCGGGTTCCATTAGTGTCCGGGGGTGAACCATCCAAATTGGTCTACCCCTCCCCCCCCGTTCTTCTTCCCATGGTTTGCCATGGCTGTGAGTTGTGACAGTGGGTGGGATGCTGGGATACTGAGAAAGGGGGGCTTGGTGGGTGTGGTGTGGAAGGGAACAACGCCTTTCTGTGTATTAGGTTTGTCACATTAAACCTGTGAGTGAGGGCTGTTGTCTCATTACACCCAATGAGGATAACACAAGCAAATCATGCTAAACTAAGAAGAAGCCTTTCAAAGACAAAACATTTACAGGTTCACAATACAGTCTGTTGTTTTTAATGAGCTATTAATTTTGCTTTAATTCAGGTCTCCTGAGAAAGGTAGGTAGAGACAGAGGCTTAACAGGTCAATATTATTAATGAACAAATTTATTTGTGGTTTTTCAAGCATCAGCCAGTTAGACAAGTATGACAAAAAGAGAAACTAAATCATTTGACTGAAATTTTTGAACAGGAAGATGGAAAACTTACTGACAAAATCATAAATGGATATTTAATAATATTTTACACGCAAGCTCTTTGGAAACTGGGACTATGAGTACATTTAGTAACTTTCACAAATAAAGTATACTGCCTGTTCACTATTGTGGGGTCTATCTCTGTATGAAAGTGAGGACAAAATAAAAATATTGTGGATAACAGCAGTTAAAGTAGCTTGCTTCAGCATCAACTCATTGCATTTTAAGGTATTTACATGCTGTGCATAGTTATCCCATTCCATTTAAACTGTCTACTCTCGGTGGGAAATCTAATTAAGATGGCTAGTGGCTCATATTACCGGCAGTGTTAGTAGTGCTCAAGTCTCTGGAAGCTGTGATCTGTCTCTTACCAAACACATTAATCTTAGGTAGCATTGTGCATAGACACAGTCATAAACAGCTATTGATACTTAAGAGGAGATGTTTGTGCTAGGGTCATTATTCATGTTTAGGAATGCAAATACCATAATTTAAAAAAACCATATATAATCTGATCCTGTGAGGAGCTGAAATTTCTCTGTATTTCATTTATTTATTTATTTAATTCCAATTTTTTACTTTGCCCTTCCCGAATAGGGTCAGGGCAGCTTACAAAATATGAAAACACATAAAAAAGCTAAAAAAAATACCCTAGGCTCCCCCCACCAACCTTTTCCTTAACCCCTTCTCCCAACCATTTCCCTGCCTTCCAAATGCCTGGCCAAATAAAAAGCTCTTACATCTCTCCCAGAAGATGAGCAGTCTCGGACTTAGGCAGATCCCCAAGGGGAGGGAGTTCCGTAATTGTGAGGCAGCTGCTGAGAACGCCTCTCTCCATGCCTTTCTTGTGGAAGCTTCATGGGCAGATGGTACCCACAAGAGGGTACTATCTCAGAGGCTGCGATGGAACATAAGAGAAGAAGCGGTTTTTCAGATACCTGGGGCCCAAGCCATTTAGGGTTTTATAGGTCAGAAGAACCAGTACCTTGAATTGTGCCTGGAAAGCTATTGGCAGCCAATGGAAACTCTTGAGCATTGGTTTAATGTGTTCCCGATGGCCCACCCCAACACAGTATCCGAACCATAATGAGATACAAATAGTGAAACTCGTGCCTTGTAATATATTAAATATATATATATATACATGATCTCATTATTGCAGCTGTAGAACTCAAAGGCAAAAGTTGTGTGCATTTAAGTGGGAGCAGGGAAGACTCACAGTATGATAGTAATACAATGAAATGCACACATCCTTAACTGGTTTTTTTGGCATAAGTTCCTACATTTTATTTAGAGAAAGTAAGGTTTCTGTGTTGGTCCCAAATATAGGCAGTAGAGACAAAGTAGTGCAATATCTTTTATTGGATCAACTACAGTTGGTGGAGGTATGCAAGCTTTCAGACCTTACAGGGTCCTTCGTCAGGCAAGTTTAACTCCTGAGTTGCCTGATGAAGGGACCCTGTGAGGTCTGAAACCTTACATACCTCCACCGACTGTAGTTGGTCCAATAAAATATTGACTTTGTCTCTATTGCCTATGTTTTATTTAGGCATATATATACGCATCCAAGTGATGCACCACTCTAAGTTTGTGCCTGTAGGCTGCAGCATATGTGCATTCAAACTATGACTTGTACATGCGTATTTGTAAAATGGGTGTATGCACATATATATATTTATTTATGCCAGCATGCCTCTGAAATATGTCTCTGCAAATTTCTCTCATCACAAAGAGGGTGCTGACCTCCATCCATTAAAGTCAATGGCCCTGCTCTTATTGACTTTAATGAATAAAGAATTGCATCCAGAATACTTTCCACTGTTTTGAATTTGTTCAACAATACTAGTGTCATTTGCTCAGTTTTGTTTGTGGGAGAAGGATGTCCTTGAGTTTCTCACCCTGTATATCCAGTTGACCTCCTGCCAAATGAGAAACACTGTAGTTTAGTCATTTCCTAGTATTTCATGTTTTTTTTTTCCAGTTGAAGCATTGAAGCCTCTTTGCTGCCCGCACAGCTACAGCATAATGGTGCAAAAAATGTTCCGGATTCCGGGCCGTGGCGGATTTGGCCAGACGCTGCAGTGGCATTGGCCTCACCGCCCGCCCGTCTCCCCAGAGGGCGGGCGGCGGGGAGCGTGGAGAGGGCAGGGCCGTGCGGTCGCACGTTGCACTGCGCGGCCCCGGCCTATCCCCAATTCCCCGCCGGGATCCCCCGGCACGTCTGTTAGGGCGTGACAGGGTTGTCCCGGCGGGGGATGACTTTATTGTTTTTGTGATGGGGCCAACTGGCCCCGTCACGTCTGAAAACACCCAATGTATTGTGTATGAGCTGCAGCTTGTGGGGGTGTGCATGCTGTGTATGAGGGAATGTATGGACTGTGTGAGAGTGAGGTGATCAGATTTGCAGATGACACCAAGTTATTCAAGATAGTTAAAACACAAGTAGACTGTGAAGAACTGCAACAGGATCTTACGAGACTGGGTGCCTGGGCATCTGAATGGCAGATGAGATTTAATGTGGACAAGTGCAAAGTGATGCACACAGAGAAAAATAACCCAAACTATGAATAAACAATGTTGGGTACTAAGCTAGGAGTTATCACTCAGGAAAAGGATCTGGCAATGACTGCTGCACACTCGCCTGAAATCCTCAGGCGAGTGTGCAGCAGCAGTCGAAAAAGCAAACAGAATGTTAGGAGTTATTTGCAAAGGGATAGAGAATAAAATGGAGGATGTCATAATGCCTCTATACAAATCAATGGTGCGACCGCACCTGGAATATTGTGTGCAGTTCTGGTCGCCCCATCTCAAAAAAGACATAGCTGAACTAGAAAAGGTACAGAGAAGGACAACGAGAATGATAAAGGGTATGGAACAGCTTCCGTACAAAGAGAGACTTGACAAGCTGGGTCTCTTCAGCTTAGAGAAGAGAAGACTGAGAGGGTACATGATAGAGGTTTATAAAATCTTGAGTGGTGTGGAATGAGTAGATAGGGAACGGTTATTTACCCTCTCAAATACTACTAGAACTAGGGGACACTCCATGAAACTAGCTGTCGGCAGATTTAAAACAAATAAAAGAAGTATTTTTTCACTCAGTGCATAATTAATTAACCTATGGAATTTGTAGAGGTGTGCACCAGGGCCCATGTAATTTTCATTTTCATAAATATCAAATTGTCGTTTTCGTTTTTGCTTTCATTTTCATTTTCCATTGGTTTAAATGAAAAATACATTTTTGGCTGTAGCTTTTTTGTTTTTCATTATATTTGGCTGAATCATGGAGAGATTGTACCTCCAATGGAAGGCATTAAGTGTACCAAATTACAAAAAGTTTGGATAAAGGAATCCAATTTTTACAAGCAGTTGAATGATATTATTTTGCAAAAATCATCATATACATTCTTAGCTGTAAATGTCTTTGTCTCACATTTAATGTAGATGAAACTTGGCAAGTTTACACCCTTTCCAATATTTACTATCTCTGCCAACTTTCAGAAGGATTGGATAAAGGGTCCTGGTGGTATAAGCAATTAACTTATAAATGTATGTCTGACTGTAACATCTTTGTAGTCCAGCCAGTGTACATGAAATTTGGCAGGGAGCCATATCAATCAATGGAAAGTTTTATTGTTTTGACCAGAGCAGAGGTCATAATAGCAATATCATTAATATTAAAAAATCCTGACGTAACAAAATATGCAACAAAATTTGCATCCACTTATGGGATCAAAATAAATACATAGGGTGAAAACAGACATGACGCTAACCACCCTTTAACTACCCTTGGTGGTTATTTATGCATGTTGCAGGGCTGTATTGGTGCCCTATGCAGCCCTGAAACATGCATAAATAACCACCAAGGGTGGTTAAAGGGTGGTTAGCGTCATGTCTGTTTTCAACCATAAATATAAAATATATAATTACCAAAGTTAATCTCTACCAAGCCACTTGAGATAAAATAGATTAAAAGGAAAATAAATAAAATAGAAAAGGGGGGGGGGTGTCAGCTTTAGCATTCCTTAACACCTAATGTAATTCCCCATAATTCCCAATAATACAATTGTTTATTATTATTATTATTATTATTTTATTTTATTATATATACCTCATAAGCACTGGAGTTAGTTAACTAACAAATAAGTTCTTTATTGCTCACAGCTCAGACAATTGCCATCTAGCCCTATTAAACAAAATCTCATAAACATAACCTCAAGGCATTCTATTAGTTTGCTACTTACTTAGAATTATTAAAGTTACCACTAATAAATTCTCTCTTGGCTGTTTCCATTTTCAATGCCATATGGGCTAGTTTACAAGTAAAGTCCTTATTTGTAATTGACAGAAGGCGAGAGATCCGACGCTGGGGGTCCCAATGAGTCTTACCTTTGAGCCATTGGCGGGTCCCAATGAGTCTTACCTTTGAGCTATTGGCCCAGGACTTCCTCCCTTCCCTGCCGTAAATAGGGCAGGAAAACAGATAGTGATAAAAATCCTCAACCAATAATTGCCCACAGAGGCATAGTCTTTGTTCCAATGGCACTCCCTGGTACCTCCCTTCTCTTACTTTCATTTCCATCATATTACATCTTAGTGTTGTTAAGGCTCTCCTTGCCCTGTAGCTATATATAAATTATATATCCGTGAGATGTGGTTCCAATCTAGGACCTGCCTTAAACAAAGAATACCAGACAGCAATTGTTTGTTCTGCCTGAACTGTCCTTTCCGTTTGGATAAGCACATCTTCTGACTTTGCTTTAATTAAAGATTTTGCTTGTAACCAGGAATAAGGATTCAAACCTACTATAGTGAGGCTTAGTAGAGCCAAATAACTTTCTACTGTCTCAAGCCTCTTATATTTGGCAAAGATGTTAGACTGTTCTGCCAAACAGAGGCTAGTGAGACGCCCTGAGCCCAATTCCCTAATTCGGAGCCAATACCCCAAAACGAAACACTTAATTCTAGAGGCAAGCAGGGGCATGCCAGTTTCGGCATGCATCAAAACAACAGGGGTACCATAAGGGACCCCCAATATTGTTCTGAGAATTTTATTTTGAACAGCCTCCAAAAAATCTATATCAGTGGTTCCCCAGTTCTCAGCCCCATATAACAGCTGAGGAATCAATTTATCACTGACTAGCTTCAGTACTGGGCTTATTCTTTTACCACCGGTGGTTCACCAGAATTTTATAATTCTGGCTACTGTCTGAGGCCGTTTTCAGACGAGCGCGGCGGCGCCCGCGCTTGTTTCTTAAAAAAGCCGGCAGCCCGTTCTACACGAGACGCTGCCGCCGAATACGCGCATGCGCGGCCGACGCGCATCCGCGTATTCGGCGGCAGCGTCTCGTGTAGAACGGGCTGCCGGCTTTTTTAAGAAACAAGCGCGGGCGCCGCCGCGCTCGTCTGAAAACGGCCTGAGTTGCTTTTAGCTTGACGCTATTCAAATGGACTCGCCACGAGCCAATTTTAGAATACCAGACCCCAAATATTTATACTTGCTAACCTGCTTCAGGGGGCAGGAATTCAGGAGCCATGTATATATTTTTTAATTTCTTGGTAAAAACCAAGACTTCTGTTTTATCCTGATTAATGTGGAGATGATGATCTTTACAATAATTACTGAGCTCTGTAAGTAAGCAATTCATGCCAATTCTGGTAGTTGAGAGCAAGACCATATCATCAGCATACATTAAAATAGGAATAGGATGGCCTCCTACTACAGGGGGGTGGGACTCACATTCATGCATTCTGGAAACTAAATCGTTAATAAACAATTTAAATAAAAAAGGTGCCAGAATGCATCCCTGCTTGACCCCATTGGTCTCATGAATTTCCTCAGACAGCTCGCCCTTTGTGGTGGTTCTGATTTTTAAACTAGTATTAGAATACAGCAATTGAATTAGGGACAGGAGATGCCGATCTATCTTGAGAGCCTTCAGTTTCCTCCACAAAATTGATCTAACTATGCTGTCAAATGCAGCCTGGAGATCAACAAAGGTGGCAAAAAGTGCACTATGATGTATGTGAACGTATTTGTTCACTAGATGGGCTAATACATAGCACTGGTCCTGGGTTGAGTGGCCTGACCTGAAACCTGCCTGTTCTTCTGCAAATAAGGAGTTGTCATCGGCCCATGCTTCTAACCTCCTCAACAAGAGTTTAGCAAAGAGCTTAGCCACAATGTCAAGTAAACTAATTGGCCTACAATTGCCTGGGATCGCCCTGTCTCCCTTTTTATGAATAGGTACTACGATAGTGGTGTTCCAGCCATCGGGAAGCCTCCCATAGTTAAAGATATAATTAAATAACTGAACTAATACTGGGATCCACCAATGCTTGTATTAATGTATCAGATCAGCCGGGATCCCATCTTCACCTGGGGCTTTATTAAACTTAAGCTGGTCCACCAAGCTATCAACATCCTCATAGGAAATCCCCCAGCTAAGATCAGAAGGACACTGGCAAAAATCATTAAGGAGCTCATCTGGGTATCTATTGAAAATCTGGGTAAAGTGGGCCTGCCAAGCAGCATCCTCAATTGGGGGATCTATGATGACAATCTCACCTTCTGGATCTTTATTAACCAGGGCCAAGAAGCTCACATGGTCTTTCTTACCCAGGACTACTTCTAACTTATTCCAGAGCTCCAGCTGGTAAACCCCTCCTTTTACATTTAATTACAAACTTGTATTTCCATTTTAACAACAAATATTGCCTCATTTTAACATCAGATGGAGCAGCCTTCAATGATCTAGCAACTCTCCTAGTTTGCAGGTTTAATTGCCTGCAAGTCCCATTGAACCACGGTTTGCCAGATCTCACATTATGCATCCGTGACTTTAGGGCAAAACTTTTCCTGATGAATTCAATTAATTTAAGATAACTTGGTAAACTACTCACGGGATCCGCACTCAGAAAACGGGACCTCAACACTTCCAGCTCAGCTGAACCAAACAGGAGAGACTCCACTCTGGCGATTTGCCACCCGTACTTGATTGGCCTGTTCACCTGCTGGTCTAGGTCCTGAGAAATCAGCAATGAACAAAGATCTAGGGGAGGGAGGTTGTTGGGATCAAATAGCGTAAGTATAGGAAAATGATCACTAAACCCAAAGGGGAAAACCACAAAATCTATAAAATTTTTACTATTAGAACAGGGAATAGCTATATAATCTACAACACTCACCCCCATATGGGATATAAAAGTCAAATCCCCGCATCTATCTGAGTTAGATGTTCCCTTGAGCAGCCTAAAATTATTCCTACATTAGGAGCTGTAGGCCAAAGGCATTAAGTTTGAGGTTTCTCGAGCATCGAGGGGGATCAAAATATACTTCCTCATCCAGGTCAAGGCCCATTTCAAATGCCCTGACCCTATCTGTAGGGCCAGTCCTGGCATTAAAATCCCCAAGCAACATCACCAGAGTGTTTGGGTATTTGTTATTCCAAATATCCAGCAGAGCTTCCAAATCACTTCAAAATTTGTGGCGAGTGTAAAAACTCCACATTGGGGTGAGATATATATTTACAATAATAAACCTTGAAGAGTCCATCCAACCCACCAAGACAGCCAAAATGCCATCCAGTTCACACTGTAACCAGAAGCATTGGAATTTTGGATCAGATCTGATCAAAATAGCCAGACCCCCAGCAGGCCTTCCTCTCCTCCCCAGAGATTTAGCAGGAATGGCCCAGCTATGAAATCCTGGAATAGCCAGACTTTGACATACTTGGTTTCTTGAAAACACAAGATATCAAATCTTGTTAAATCATTGAGAGATATCCCTCTTACAGGTAGCCCACCCAGCCACGTTCCAGGATAGAACAATCAAGGAATCACCTGGCTTATCGGGGAGAAAAGGAAATCCATGAAGTCATTGAGGCATCAGTGACAACTCAGGTAGTTGCTCACACATAGGGCCTGAGACCTTTGAGGGTAGCTGTTGAGTACTAGTACCTGGGTCTGCCTGAACACTCTGGGCAACATCAATAAGATTACATGACAGAAATGGTGGATTTAAAATATAAGGTGCCACATAATTCTAAGTGTTTTTCTGGAGTTTTTTATGCAAGTTATCCAGATGTTGGAGGACCAAATTCTGTTCTATCACTGATAGATCCTCATATACTGCAACAAACTCCTCATCCCGTCATGTAATCAGGGACTAATAAAAGATCTAGTTGTTCTGTTGTCTTAACCAAGTAGCCATTATGCTTACTTTTACCTGGACTCTGGCTGGTCAATAACCAAGCTCTAGCCCCACCATCTAAACCAGTGACAGGACTCACCTCCGCTGTAATTGGAGAGACCAGATTGTGACGAGACGTCTGGGGGAATTTCCTAGTCTTTAGCAAGGTCCTTCCAGAACTATCTCTCCCATCACTATATACTGCCAGGTGATCTATTGCTATTCCCCTGGTAAGCAGATGCTTCCTTGCTCGAAATATCTTTTGAACTAAATCTGTCCCATAGAATTCAACTGATAACTTAACAAAGGAGCGAGTGCTAGAAAACCAATAAGCATCTTTAATTACAGAAGCCTCCACTCTCTGACGTAACAAATGAGATAGATTAGTTGCTACTCGGCCCACACTGGCCCAACTAGGAAGCCTACCATTGTTCAGAGGTGTAACTTTCAGCAGCACCCTGTTAGGATAAAACAACTGTCTCCCGTTAATCTGTAAGTGGTCTTTGTTATGGGGATTTTGTGCAGCCTCAGCACCCAAACCTGTTAACCCATAATCTTCACAAGGATGAGCCAGAACATCCCCCCCTCTTCCAGCAACTTCGGCTCTAACAATATCAATTTTCTCCATTACTGCCTGTAACTGACCTTTGATCAAAAACAAATACTGGCTCATATCTGCAATTTTGTTTAGTAACAGCATGACTGTCTGAGCAGTTAGATTACATTGGGCTTCCAGTAAATCCCCCAGTTGCATTGAAGCAGAACAGTCAAGTTGAACTCGGTCGGAGGGTAATAAATGGACTGGGCCTGGCGAACCATTGGGGAAATGATCCTTGCTGGGCAGAGGACAAAACAGTAGATAAATCCTTCTCAAAGGCTGCTTTTAAACGAGGGCGCGCTGAAGCGCCTCCCAAACGCTGCATTAAAGCAAAGCCGCCGGAAGTGACGTTCTCCCCGTTGTCGGCGGCGGCTGGAGACACGGGGCTTTGCAGCGGCGCGTTCTTAAGACTTCAATTATTAGGCTTAAGAACGCGCCGCTCCAAAGCCCCGTGTCTCCAGCCGCCGCCGCCGCCGGCAACGGGGAGAACGCCACTTCCGGCGGCTTTGCTTTAATGCAGCATTTGAGAGGCGCTTCAGCGCGCCCTCGTTTAAAAGCAGTGTAAGACAGTTAAATCATTCACATGATCCTGTAAACAAGCATAACGATTGTTCAGAGTACTTGCTCGTAAAGAATGATCAACAGGAATTGATAACAAATCGGTTGCAAAATCAGTTATTTTTGCCTGTTTTGAACGCGAGCTGTATATCACACTTTCATGAAAATCTCTGCAAAATATCAGAAAGATGTGATAAAGGGTCCCAATTGTATATACTTGCACAGCATATGCAGGGAATGAACCTATGCCAGGGATTGTCTTACGTGTCACTGTGGTATAAGATCGGTTCGTGATGTCAATTGGCCAGCAGAAATGTCAACCAAATATCCTCATTCTGTGCTGTGACCATCCCAATTTCTCTCCCCCACTTTTTACTGGGAAGTCAGAAGCATCTGTTTAGGAAAGAGCCAATAGAGAGTCTCTTATGTCTTCTGTCACAGTGCTGCAGAATGTGATTATGATGATAATTGGCCATCCTGGATGTGTAAACTATGTGTCCTGATTGCTGGGATGCTATCCCCAAAGTCCCAGTTATGTCCCTTCTTTGCCTGCCTCAAAGCCACTACTGATTCGTCCTGTAAAGCTGGAAGCATGCAGTAATTGTCCACTGAATGTATCTGTCAATCTTTTGGGTTGCTCTGCATCCTCCCTCCCCCTCCCATGCCAGGTGCCTGCCTCTGACTGGCACTGAATGTGCTGCTATTTATCTGAATAATGGTCTTCAATAGGACAACTTCAATTGCTTATAAAATTGGGTCCCTTTATTACATTGTCCTGTAGTTTGGCAGAGATGACAGGGAAGGTATGTGATACATTCCCGCCAAATATCCTGTAAACAGGATGGTATATAAACATGTTGCAGCTGGAAATGTATTATAAATTAATGTCATACCATTGGGACCCTTTATCCAATATTTCTGAAAATTGGCAGGAGAGTTAAGCTTGTGGAGGGACATAATATTCATAGGTTCCATGCATGTTGGATGGAAGATAAAGAAGTTGTAGTCATGAACGTGTATGGAGCTTTTCTTAAAATCACAATATTCAGTTGCTTCTTAAATCGGTTCCTTTTTCTAATCATTTTGACATTTGATAAACATAATGCCCTCCATTGGGGGCACAACCTCTCCAGTTTTCATCAGAATTGAATAAGAATCAAAAAGTGTATAGCCAGAAATACGTTTTTCAGTTTTTTCCTATTATGTCAAAAATAACATGTTGTTTTCATTTCTATTTTTGTTGTTAATATTTGTTGTTTTTGTTATTGTAGTAACAATAATGAAAATGACAATTTTCATTATTGTTATTGTAATAACGAAAATTACTTGCACACTCCTAGGAATTTGTTGCCAGAGGAGGTTGTCAGGGCCAGTAGTATAGCTGGGTTTGAAAAAGGACTGGATAATTTCTTAGAGAGTAGGTCCATTAATGACTATTAACCAAGTAGCTTATGGGATGAACATCTTACTGTTGGGAGCTGGGAGTGAACAATGGGGAATGGATTGCCCATTGTGACGGTTGGTTCTTCGCCCATCCAATCGAGATTGGCTACTGTTGGAGGACAGGATGCTGGGCTTGGTGGACCATTGGTCTGACTCAGTATGGCACTATTTATGTTGTTATGTTCTTATGTGTGTATCTTGGGCATGGCATCTGATTAGGCTGATCACCCGTTCTCCATTTCACATCCAGCAAAACACCTCAAAATAGTAGGGATGGGCAAACAGATCGCGGTTCGGGTTCGTCCGTTCGGTTCGGCTGCGTTCAGTTCGTCCGTTCGGTTTGGCTGCGTTCGGTTCGTCCGTTCGGTTCGGCAGTTCGGGTAGTTCGACGAGTTCGGGTTCGGCTGTTCAGTTCGGTAGTCTGAACAGGCCGTTCGGTTAGACCATTAGGCTGTTCGGTTTGGCCGTTCGGGAAGTGTTGTTATGGTTTTTTTGTTTTTTTTGTATGTTTTTTTGTTTTTTTATTGTGTTTTATATGGTTTTCTTTTGTTTTTTATTTGGTTTTTTGGTTTTTACATGGGTTTTTTAAATTTATTTTTTTAATCTAATATTATATCTATCTATCTACACTAAATCTAACTGCTATTAACTATTCTAAATGCTATGAACTAAATGGATTATCTAATAAGTA
>QEPC01015764.1:1629428-1647326 GCA_003113815.1 Sphenodon punctatus | reverse complement strand
TTCAGGAACAGTGACTAGCTCAGAAGGTGTTGGGAAGGGGGGAGGCAGATAATTAGTTTCGTTTCTTGCAAGCCTCTCCACCCCTGGTGCCTGGAAGTCTGCTCCTCAGTGACTGACACCTCCCTGTCATGTTTGACCTTCTAGTGAACCTTTTTTTGCCACCCGAACTCATCCGAACGCGATCCGAACTGACCGAACTGTTCGGCCATTTCGCTGTTCGGTATGTTCGCGTTTGGGTTTGGGTTAGAGTTCAGTCATCTGAACAGGCCGAGTTTGGGCTGAACTCCGAACTGCCGAACCGCGTTCACCCATCCCTACAAAATAGGCTCACTATACCTCCCCTTTAAAGAGGACGCTTATGAAAAATATATGTTACAGGGCTGCAACGGAACCAATGCAGCCCTGCATGATGCATTTTTCATGAGTATTCTTTTTTTAAAGAGGAGGTATGGTAACCCTACCTTAATAAAGGTGGGTCACCCTACTGGAATGTGATTCCAGCATATAGTTTGTTTGAAAATCACCTAGAGGTCTTTTGGGATGAAATGTAAATAAATGTAATACTATGTTAATGTAAGATGAATTTAATCCTCTTCTTGTAAAATAAAGGGTGTTTTCAGACAAGACACTCCCCATCCACCTCCCACCCACTATACATGTTACAGGACACCTATAGGACAACACTGGAGCCCTGCAACTTGTATAGTGGGTGGGGGTGGGTGGAGAGTGTCTTGTCTGAAAATGCCCAAAGTCTTGGAGCATGACCCAATCATTCAGTTGCTGTTCATGTGGCAGTGAATTGTTTGGATTTATTTTGAAAGCTCTTATGCCAAATTATAGGTGCTTGCACAAACTGTTAAAACACACAACATTAAAAAACAATATCACTATTTATAATCATATGCATCCTCTCTAAAACAAAACTACTCTTGTTTCCTCTCAATAAACCATCCATCATAAAATGATAATTGAAAAAACGACTTCATCTTGAGTAGCTGATGCTGTAGTACTGCCTCGTGCAATGTCTGGTACAATAACTCTCTTTCTGCAGGGTGCATGTTAGAAAGGTATGGCTGTGCTCTATCTGTTTGCTTATAGGATCAAGATTAATGTAGTGTGTATGAAAAGCATGTTTATTTATAAGATTGTGGCTAATGTAGTGTGCACATTCTACATGAATAAACATTAATGAATATTCCTCAGTGTGAGTCTCTGTAAGTGAATAGACTGGTGTATTATTTCCACAAGAGAAACTACAGAGATACAGTGGTGAGGCGAGTTAATTTCATTCCCATCATGGGACCATAAGTATAGTGCACATTATTGTAGCCAGAAGACAATCTTTTCCACAGGAAATAATGACTCATGGTACTGTGATGTTTATTGAAATTAACCAGGGTCAGTATTATACCTGCTGGATAAAATGACTGAACAGAATCAGCCTTTATATAGTGCTTTTTAGTCACAAGGTATCCCCAAGTGCTTTTACAAACAATAAGGTATACAGTGAGGGTGCAGAAACCGTGACAAGAAACATGCCAGCTGTGATCAGAGAAGGGAGACACAGTGAGAGATTGAGGGAGAAGGAAAATAAAATGCTAACATTGAGGAGCCATCTAGGCATAACAGACCTAGATAGTTGCTAAAAACATATATTTTATTATTATAGCCCTCTTTATCCTTTTACCTTATTCCCCTGCCCCTCATTGTTTGTTGCTCTTGCTTAGGGTGCAGCCACACGAGCTGTAGAGGGCCCAATAGCCTGTGTGCCGCCACACTGCAGGGCGAGCATTGGTTGTCATTGCATCATCTTATCAAGTGCTTTTCCTGTGAGATAACCCATCCTTTAAATACTGGTATTTTTGTCTCTCTCTTCCCTGAAAGGGACAGTGGGATTCATTACCCAAAGAGAGATTGTTTCTCTGAAATAGGTATGGTTGGGAGGTATGGATTACTCTGGTCCCAACCACCGGTTTTAGAGGAAAGCCCACTGAATGGGCAGTGGGTGGTTAAAATCAGAAGACATTGGGTATTTTCAGACATTATGAGACCACGCTCAACCAGTCAATACCCTGTGGTGGGGAATGGCCTCGTAACATCTGTTGGGGAACTGGAAGTTCCCCGCCATATGTTTGCCACAGTCAATTGAGGCGGGGAATCAGATTCACCACGCGATCGGAGGTCCTGGCTGGAAAATCCCCGATCGCATGGTGAATTAGATTCCCCCCCCGTGATGAAGGGGACAGTAACGTCTGTCCCCTGACCACGTCCTGGAATCTGCGGCGGGATTCCGGGCTGTGATCAATGCTGGGGGGGGGGGCCGGCCGGGTTTCCCCGCCGGGATCGGCCACGCGTCTGTTAGCCCATGACGCGGTGGCCCTGGCGGGGAATCAAAGGGTTGTTTCCGTGCCGGGGCCAATCGACCCTGTCACATCTGAAAATACCCATTGTTTGCAAAGTTCTCCCTGTATAATTTTCTTCCTTGTCATCCTCCGAAACCTATCTCCAGTCCTTCCCATTGCAGGTGTTGGGGGATCGAATTACAGTGCAACATTGCCCAATAACAGATAAAACAGAACTGGGCCTTTCAGGATAGACTTGATTTAGGGATGATTTGAAGGTGTGGCTGGGAAAGTGGGTGACACTCCTACAATGCCTGATGCACAAAGCAGATTCACTCCCTCTCTTGCTTCATTTCCTTTGTTCTCCTCTACTTTCTCTCCCTGTGCACTGTTTTCTGCCCTAAACCCTGAATCCCCTCCATAGACTGTCCAACCTCTTCTCCCCCGGTAAGGCCTATTGCAGGCTCATGCAAATCCAAAGGTGGAATTTTCAAAAGATACCATGAGATGATAAAAATAACATGCATAATAATAATAAGGGGCTCTAATAATAGTTGTATACAGTTATTTTGTCCAGTTGTCAGTAACATAGTGAGCCTTAGGGGAAGGGCGGGATATAAGTTCAAATAAATAATGACAGAAATTATTTTACTGGGAGCATTTATGGAAAGTAGGAGTGCTGTTTTTGCTACACTGTAGTTATCACCTGCCCTTTAAACAAACACCCTGGGATTTTGAGTGGGTTGGGCAGGGGCACTTCATACTTATTAAAACAGTCCTAAGGCCAAATCCGCAGATGGTATAAATCACCACAGCTGCAGTGGAGCTAGGACAAGTTGCACAAGCCGAGGACCTAACTCAAAATACCTTTGATGTTCCATTAAGTTTTCTTCACCTATTATTATTAACCACCAAGATATTTTTTATGCAAATACAACCTGTGGCTACAAAATGAGACTTTTTGTTATTTGGAGACAAAGTAGTTCAGATGATATCTTTCACTGGACCAGCTTCTGTTGGTGAGAGTATGCAAGCTTTTGAGCCCTTCCTCAGGCATGTAAGAAGTCAGAACTACAGACTGAGCAAATGAAGAATAGTACATATATGAAAGCAGTCACTGGGAGGGTTTTATGAGGGAAAAAAGTCATGGTTTTCATTTCAAGAATTTAAATCAAATGATAAGTATAAATGAAAGCTAGGGACTGTGCACATGTAAACAAGTGAGGGGGCTGTAGGAAAAGAGATGAGGTGGAGAGGCAGTTAATATTCCAAAGCAGTTAGGAGTAAATGACAAGCTGATTGTTACTCAGAAAACAATCACTGGAGAGGGGCTGTTAGGAAAAGAGTCTGTGGTTCTAAAAGCATTAAAACACAATCAGAGGAAACCAAAGATTGAATGATAACTATAAATGAGCTCTAGGATCTGCGCATATGGTAAACATTAGGGAGGGGCAAGAGGAGCGATGATGAGCATTTAAAAGTATTAATATGGACTAATGTGGCTGTAGTGAGGTGCTGCTGTAACAATAGTGCTTTCCCCCTTGTAATTCTTGGCAATATGTAAGGTTTTATTGATGGCATGACTATAACCTGTAGCTAGAATTACATCTAAAAGCTGGTTATTATGGATTAATGCAGAAAACATTTTGTTTTTTGATATGTTCAGATCTAAAAAACTGCACCACATTCTTTCCCCAAGATCTAACATCAGGCATTGAAACAGAACTTATAATAACATCTGTAATAATGCAACCTATAATGCCACAATTTTGCAACCTGATACATTCAGTGATCATTACTGGTTCTTACTATTTGTATAATGTTGCAGTGTGCTTGGCTCTCTACAAAATATTAACAACAAAAAAACCTAACTTTTTTTACAAAACATTAAAAGCAGAACTATTTCTAAAACAAAAAACTTTCCTCTTCAAAACCATTTCACAAAATACATTTTACCCTAACTTAAACTCAAAAAACCCATGAAAATTAATTTCAGTTGCAATTCCAAAAACATTTAACATGCATTACAACAAAAAATAAATGCCAAAAAGCATGGAAATTATGTCCAGGTTTTCTATCTATATTCCATAATTTACCATCAACATTACTGGAAGATATGTACTAAATTTATTACCATACATACTTACTCTTCTTACTATTTACCACTAACTAAACTATCACATTATTTCTTTACACATCATTTATTTATTATCATAAGTTGCCTACAAACATTTTTTCAAACTGCCTTAACTCTGTCCTTTTGCACCGAATTGAATTGTATGCAACCAATTTATAAAGTTGTCTACACTCACATTGAGAACATTTCATTGTATAAGCTGTATATAATTTCTGTACACGTTAAGGACAGTTAAGGCAGAAAATGTAGGAAGACAAAAGTTAAGGCAGAAAACCAGAGCCAGAAAAATGTAGAAAGACAAGAGCCTTATCCCAAAGATCTTAGAATTTGAAGCTGTAATCCACTTACTAACAGATATAGTGAGTACATCCATGTGTAAGTCCCACTGACTGAGGAACTTACAATAGCAACCACAGTGCCCCTGTAGAAAATATTGGTAGGATCAGGTCTAATGTCAAAAGCTATAATGTCTGGATTGTAAAGTTACTTAATAATAATATGTTAGAATGCCACTGATTTGCCTACTAAGATGATCAAGGGTATGGAATAGGGATGGAAAGAATCGGATTAATAAGAATCATCTGATTTTTGACAATATTGGATTGATCTGATTGATCAGAATTGATGGGGGATACGATCTATCATCCGATCCCCCATCGGATCCCCCAGTGGGGGGTGGGGGTGATGTCCCTCTCTGGGATGTGCAGCTTGTGTCAAACCCATCGTGCCTCCAGCTCCGCTTCCTCTGGACTCTTGCCCATGCCTGCCCACCCAAGCACCTTCGGTAGCAGCACTGGGGTGGGCGGGCAGGAGTCCTGGGGAGGGGGGCACCGGGCAGGGGCCTGGGGAAGACAAAGCTGGCGGTAGAGGGGTCATGCAGGAGTGGGAAAGAAGGACAGTTGCCTCCCAGGACCCCTGCCCATGCTTGCTTGCCCGTGACCCAGCGCCTGCCACAGCAGTGCTGAGGTGGATGGGCGGGCAGGAGTCCAGGGAAGGCTGGCACTGGGTAGGGGTCCTGGGAGGCAAAACTGACAGTGGGAGGGGATGGTGAGGAAGACGGGGTTAGTTGATTTACTCACCTTTTTTCCTAGGCTCCAGAGTCCGGTGAGTCGTGGTGTCCAATGTGGCCTTCTCAGGGCTACGCCAGGAAGAAATACCAGAGAAATAACTGTGCATGCACAAAAATGGCCACCATTTCTGTTCTGTGCTCACGTGGCCATTTCCTAAAATGGTGCTGGCAGCATCAGGTGAGCATGCCCAGCTGCTGGCTGAGCATGCATAGACCAGCTGCCATTTTCAAAAATGGAGCCGATGCTGCCAGTGCCATTTTGGAAAACGATCATGCATGTGCAGAACAGCCATGACAGCCAGTCTTACAAAAGAGATGACAGGGTAGGACAGAGGTTTATAAATTGTGAATGGTGTGGAGGAAGTGACTAGTGTGAGGAGAGGAGGGAAGGAGGAGAGAGGGTTGGAAAGGGGGAAGGATGGTGAGGGGGGCAAGTCCATTTCTTGCACGTGACCTGGCCCTGTTCCAACCTAACTATGCCCTTGTTCCTCTGTGTCCAGGACCATGCGTCTTTCTCTCCCTGCTGCTCCAGTCAGCTTGGGGCTCACCCAGTGGTGCTCTAGTGTTGGTGATTAGTTAAGGGCTGACCCCCCCCGCTTCCACAGCCCTCAGATGGCTCTGGCTGCAGCAGCAACTAAAACGGTGGCTTGGCTTCTCCTTCTCTTGAGGGAACCATTTGGATATGGCTCCTGGCAGCCACATATCTCAAGAGCTGCAGTACAGAGGCCTGAGAGCTGCATACGGCTCATGAGTCACCATGTGCCCACCTCTGAACTAGAACTAGGCAACATTCAATGAAGGAACAGGCATTAGGTTTCAAACAAACAAAAGGCTGTGTTGTTTTTTTCCCCATCTGACACACAAATTTACTTGTGGAATTTGTTGCCAAGGAAGGTTTGGAAGGCCAATACTAGAACTAGGTGCAAAAAAGGGTGAATAAATTCATGGATTAATAATAGCGTTGCCATACCTCCCCTTTAATCCTGTCAGCTTATGAAAAATACATGGTGTAGGGCTGCTTTGGTTCCAGTGCAGGGCTGCACTGGGACCTATGCAGCCCTGCACCATGTATTTTTCTCAAGATGACAGGATTAAAGAGGAGGTATGGCAACCCTAATTAACAAGGATTCGCTAGAATTCGAAGAATTCAATAACTGTTAATAAATTCACCAATGGCTATTAGACAACATTCTCTGAGGTGAAACTTCTGGCTGCCAGGAACTGGGAGTGAACAACAGGGAACACGGCACTCCACATATGGCCCGTTTTTGTATGCTTCTTTTGAAGCATTTGGTGCAGGCCACCGTTGGAGACAGAATACTGAGCAAGATAAACCATTGGTCTAGCTCAGTATGGCAGTTCTTAATGCTTTTACTCAGGAACCCATTGCTTGTTAGTGAGTTTGGGGAAACAATTATGCAAAGGGACTCAATTAAATAAACCTAAACAAAGCATTCCAAGAGGTTAAAAGACTGCTCAGAGAGGCTGCAGGGTAGGGGTGGATTCTTCTCCCGCTCCAGGTGCACTTTAGTTGTAATTGCCAGGTGCACTTTAGTTGTAATTATATGCGACAGTCATTCATGATATAGACCCTTTTTAAGTGGACCCGGGAGGCACCGTGGTGTGGGGCGGAATGGGTGGAGGTGGCGGGTGTGTGGCCCATCACACGGACATACACCCACCTCCACATACGGCAGCACCTCCGTTTCCCCCAGTGCCTCTGTGCATGGATGATGGGTGGAGATTGCAGGAGCATGCATGCACCCCCACCCATCTCCACTGGCGGTCACACAGACGCCCCACCCCACTCGCCCACCCAGTCGCCCACATGGGCAAAGAGAAGGAGGGCGTCTCATGTGAAAAGGACCATAGTACATGGTATCCTTGCAACATGGACCTGCCTGCTGTCATTCTCATCGTAACCAAGCCAAGTACGTGCACTTGAGACCTCGCATCTTCATGAATGTTAGACCCCTTGTCTCTCCCTCTGTTCCCCTTCCTAAGTCTCTCCCCCAGCTCCTGTCTCTCAGATTGTAAGCCCTAGGGACAGGGACCATGTCTATTTTATTACTTTGTAAAGTGCCAGGTACACTGCTGGCGCTATATAAATGTTTGTTAATAATAATAATAATAATGGTATTCGTAAATGCCCTGCAGCATATATTGTGAATGTAATCGTCTCTACCAGATCTTGCCACCATTGAGACTAGCTACATGAGTTTTGAAACCAATTTAATTAACCCATAGTTAGGGGGATTAATTTAATATGGGTTAGTTGAGATTTTGCTTTTAATATACATTAAAAGTAGATTTTATGAGTTAAGTTTAACCCTGTTTGAAATAAGAGTAAATTTAACTTGAAAAGGGGATCAAGTATATAGACTGAGACTGAGAAGACAATGGGAGTTTAATCTCTATTAACTACTCCATATTCAATTTAACTCCCTAGTTAATATGTATTAATTCAACTCACTTTCCAAGGTAGACTAGTCCTTAATCATGTAGAGTAGCACTGTACTCTGCTAGTGATTCATTGATTTCAGCAGGTCTATCTGCAAAGCAAAGTCTTTTTTGAGAAGCAGTGGAGAGAATGGCTAATTTTTGTGTGAAGGTTACCAAAGTGGGAATTAACATGGTTCTAATAAGGTGCTGCTGGAAATAACAATAGCACTTTTCTCAGACAGCAGGAGGAGAATGGAGCTAAATGGAAGTGTTGCTCTTTTTTGTACAAATACCTTGCTAATCAGATATGTTGAAGAAGGAAATAAAACTCCAAGAGCCAACTGGGATTTTGAATAGAGTGTTATAGAGCACAACTGTGATCCTTTAACTAGTACAAAAGATGGACTGAGTAGACTGGACATGGACAAGGCTTTAAAGTCTCATCTGAAAGACAGCCTTTCTCTCAGCTCATCACCTGCTTTTTTATCATCACCAGACTGACGTTTAAATACTTGTGTGGTACTGAAATATCACAGTTTTATAGCCGACAGGCAAAAATGTCATCGTTTGAGTTGATTTGGTTCTTTTCTTTGTTCTAGCAATTCCCCTTAACCCTTTCCCAATAGATTCCTTTGCCCTTTTCTTGCCTGCATTTGAATTCTGCAGGTAGCTATGTGCAGAGTTACTGTAACTTTGTTTGAAGACTGAAACATGTCTGTGTGCATTTGATATTTTGTTCTGTCATGTATAGAAATTGTGCTGGTACAAAAGAGTATGAAATGCCTCTGTAAGTATACAAAAAAATGCAGGCATAATCTTTCCTCATCCCATGTAAGTATATGTAATGAGTGGGTCCTGTGTATGTAACTCACAGTTTTACTGTGTTGCCTTATGCCTGAAGGGACAGTTATTGTTTTAAAGATGTGTAGGCTGATGGAAATGGATCCTTAAAGTGGAGCAGAAGCTCCATTGGTCAGATAAGTGCTATGTTAATTGAATTTTTTTTGCAGTTTCTATATACACTTGAATAGAGAAGATGAGCAACAGGTAGAGCTGCAGAGTGAGATTTATTTATTTATTTTATTTATACAAATTTATATCCCGCCCCTCCTGCAACGCAGCCCGGGGCGGCTCACAACCATAAAACAATTAAAACAATAAAATACATTAAAAATGGGGAATGAGAAGAGGATCTTCCTGTCAGGGAGGTCTCGGCGAGTCGTGATGAGTATATTTTCATCCTCCTCCCGTCCTCTCTCCTGTGGAGTCCCACAAGGTTCCATCTTGTCTCCCCTCCTGTTCAACGTGTACAGTGTACCTAAGCCCCATGGGTGAGATTGTGTGTAGATTTGGGCTGCGCGCCATTGCCATCAGTACACACAGACACAAAATCTTTTTATCCTTTTCATCTGACACAGGCTGTGAAGTCTCAGTGGTTGCTCGGTGCCTGGCTGCCGTTGGTGACTGAATGGATGCAGGTGAGCCAACTGAAGTTGAATCTAGACAAGACTGAAGTGATGATGGTTGACCTAGGGGGCGTGGGGATTGGAAATCCCACCATTGATGGGGTACAGCATCCCCTGGTTACTCAGGTTAGCAGCTTAGGGGTGCAAGGTTCCGAAGGGTGGTAGGACCTGGGGGGGATTGGAACTCCCATCATTGATCGGGATTTGGGTCCAGCCTCCCCTGGTTACTCAGGTTTGCGGCCTATGGGTGCTAGGTTCACAGCCTAGCTGTGTCTGGAATATCAGCTTGCAGCAGTGACCGAGAGTGCCTTTCGCCAACTCAATCTGCTGAGAAGGCTGCATCTCTTTTTTCAGATATGGATCTAGCCCCCGTCATCCATGCCTTCATTACCTCGAGGCTGGACTACTGCAATGCACTCTATATGGGGCTGCCCTTGAAGACTTTTCAGGGCCTGCAGCACAGGCGCGGCTCCCCCTGGGGAACCCCCACCGTACCGTCAAAAAATAAAATAAAATACCACCGTTGCGTCTGACAGCCGCAGCAGCCTCTGACCGGCTTCAGAGGCTGCTGTGGCTGTCAGACTTTATCTCCCTTCCGGGACCCACTCTCAGAGCCGCTCTGAGAATGGGTCCCAGAAGGGACAAAAAGGTTGAGCTGACTCAGCCGCCTAAACCGCGTTTCATATTGATAGCGCGATTTGGGCAGCTGAGCCCCTCAGTCCACAGCACGCATAGGATGTGCTGTGGAGGGAGGGGCTAGCTTTCCATTGCGTCTAATGGAGCTTCTCGCCTGGGCGCTTGATACAAACGCACAGGCGAGAAGCTTTGTGCCGGGCGGCTGAGGCAGGGACCAGTGTGCATGCGCGCTGTTCCCTGCCTCGTGGGTCACTCAGGGACATGGCTGGAGGTGTGCTCTCAACAGCGTGCCTCCAGCCAGCCCATTTCCTGGACCCTGCGCTGCCGCTCTCCCCCTCAATCTGCTTCTCAGAGCAGCAGGGGGGTGGGGGGTGGGGACCGGCAAGGCAGGAGCCTGGGAACTTTTGTTTTGTTTTTGTTTTAAACTGCCCATGTGTCCTGGCTCTGGAGGAGCAGGACACGTGGGCAATTTAAAGCAAGTAAAGTCCCCCCCCCCACCTCTGCCTGCAGCTCAGCCTGCCAGGGACCGCCGGAGCAGCAGCCAGGTAAGTGATCCTTCCCCCCACCCTGCTCCCACCCTGCCCCCAGGGCCAGCCCGAGGCATGTGCCACCAGTGCCCAGGCACATGGCCCCATGGCGGCCTCCAAGGGAGGAGCCCCGTACTACTGCCGTGGGTTGGAGACGGAGTCGGGATGCCGTTTTAAAAAAAAATTTAGTTTGTTTTTTATTGTTGGAAGGGCTTATGCGACGCTGACGGGAGCACAGCGGTTCCCCCCACCTGGAATGCTCTCGGGAGTTTTTGGGAGACGGGACAGGAGTCCCATTTCAGTTCCATCCCCCAATTTCTGCCCGGGCTGTCGTGCTCCCCCTGCCCACTTCCCTCTCCCCTCGCTCTGGCACCTTTTCACAGGGGAAGGGTGGGTTGCGACCAGGGGAGCACTGCCACTTCCCAGAGGGTTCCTCCAAGGCCCTGGGGCTACTGCGGGGCAGGCAGAGTTTCCCGGAACACAGTTGGGCACCCAGGAGGGGAGCCGCCTCGGAGCACATGGGGTCAGCACACATGGGCTCGAGCAGAACTGAGTGGGGGCTGATCCATGCAGGTCTGGGGCTGCCACAGGCGGGGGGTTTGGCATTTTTGCAGTAGAGCCCGGGAAGGAGGGGGGGGGGAGTTTTTGGCTAGTCCTGTGTTCCCTCCTTATACATGTTTCTCCCTGGCACTTTTGTGGCTTTTGGGGGGTGTTTTGCCAGCACCATGCTCCCTCCCTACGTGGGTTTCTCCCTGGTGCTTTTGCGGTGGAATCTCGGGGGGTGGGGTGTATTTTGCCAGTACCATGCTCCCTCCCTACATGGGTTTCTCCCTGGTGCTTTTGCAGTGCAGCCCGGGGGTGGGTGGTGGTGTTTTGCCAGTCTCATTCCCACCACCACCACCCCCGGCTTCTGAGGCATGCCCCGCTTCATCATGAAACTGTTTCTCCCTCTCCACCCTAGCGGGGCTTGGGGGGGAGTTTACCCAGACCCGGTTTGCCCCCCCACCCCATGGTTTAATGGGGGGGTACGGCCCCTCTGAAAAAACCCCTTGCCCCCCTCACAGGCAATTAGCGCTGTTTTACTCCTGCCCCTACGTGATGCAGCAGCAGCACACCAAGGGAGATAACGCTGTTTGTTTACAAATGCCTCCTCCCCATGTGCGTGATCAGAAGGTTGTTGCTTTGTAAAGAAGGTTCT
Source organism: Sphenodon punctatus (assembly GCA_003113815.1). NCBI lineage: Eukaryota > Metazoa > Chordata > Lepidosauria > Sphenodontia > Sphenodontidae > Sphenodon > Sphenodon punctatus. The sequence continues at coordinate 1,635,509 of QEPC01015764.1, read as the reverse complement.
TTGAGATGGTTCCCAACATTCTTACAACTCGGTTGTGCATGGCATGCTCACCATATTAAAATAACAGACCACGTGATGGGCTCAAGCTCCTCAAGTATAAAAAGCATTCTCCCTCTCAGAATGACAGTTCCTTCCAACCCTTTCTAGGAACATAAGAAAAAAATTCCATGCCGGGCTGGAAGGGTGGATGTTGTGTGAATGTTGAGAACCATCTTGAAGAATGTTCTTTACAAAGCAGCAACCTTCTATAGTACATAGTTAAAGCAAGCCTGCACACTAGAGTTTAGTTGAGGTTGTAAATCCCTCCCAGCCAGAGGCTGTGGGGGAGTGTTCATTGGAGGTGTGCTGCTTGTGACAGGACTGGCAGTGGAAGAGGCATGCCTGGCCCACATGGCATTCAGCAGTATGAGTGCAGCAGGGCCGGCCACCTGGCCGGCCAAGTGGCCAGCCTTTGGGGCCCCACAGCAAGGCTTGGCACATGGCCCCTCAAATCCTTGGGCTGGCCCGGCTCAGAGCTCATTCTGTTTATGCTTGAGAGAAGGGACTGGGTCCCAAGTTGGTGTGGAATAAGGGGATAAGGCCTGAAATGGTGGCTATGTACCCTCAAATACTGCCCTTAGATAACAGTGGGTTTCTTTTAATGCTGTGGCCCCCTACTCCCCCAAAAGATAGTCAGGGTATATAGGGAGATGGAGGCATGACTGGCTCTCCCTGCATACTTCAACTTTGGTGCTGGAGGGCAGTGCTCAACAGATTAGATTTTGCCCTGCTGGGTGAAGTCATTGAGTGTTTTCAAACATGACTCTGGCCCGGTTCAGCCCGCTTTGTGTAAGTCCGGTGCCGAACTCACATGTCTGTTCTGGGCCCACCAGATGTGGGTCTAGTTCAAACCCCAGTGGGGTAGGTGACTGGGCTAGAAATGTGGGCTCGGAAGGAATCAGGCCTATGGTCAAGACCCAGGAGCTGCCCAGGTGAGCAGGAGTGAGCTGAACGGGGTTTGTTTTCATGACCACCCTGCCTGGCATGGGGGGTTGCCATGGTAGCCAGCCATGGCTGCCTGTTATTGGCAGCCATGGCTGCCTGTTATTGGCAACCATGACTGTCCATCAGTGTGGTGGGCGGGGCACCGGCCACAGGTTGTGGGCGGATCCAGCCAGCTATGTGTTGCTCCCTGGCTGGGTCAAGTCACAGGAGTGTGTGTTCCTTTTCCTGAACTCACCTAGCTGGGGGTGGGGGTGATGTCCCTCTCTGGGACGTGCAGCCACCACAGCAGCTGCACATTTGGTAACACCCATTGTCATATCTGGCCAGAATGTTTGATAACACAACAGAGACATTTCTTGTGTGAAGCTTGGTTGTGTGGCCTGCACAGAACAAAAGATACCTGCCATGGGTTGATCACAAGGTGGTGTTGGCATGACTGCAGAACCTGGTGGGGGTGCACGGGGCTGCTTTCGAGTGGCTCCACTCTTTCCAGTCAGGGAGGTCCCAGCGGGCGGTGATGGGCGATTGCTCATTGTCTCCTCGGGACCTTCCCTGTGGTGTCCCTACCTTGTCTCCCCTTTTGTTCAATGTGTATCTGAGGCCACTGGGTGAGGTCATTCAGAGGTTTGGGGTGAGGTGTCATCAATATGTGGATGACACTCAGCTCTTATCTCTTTTTTTCATCTGACCCAGGTCCCATAATTTCGGTGCTTACCCGATACCTGGCTGCTGTCAGGGACTGGATGAGGGCGAACTGACTGAAGCTGAATCCTGACAAGACTGAAGTGATGGTTGGCCTGTCTTGTGACTTGAAAGGGATTGGGACACCTGTCATGGATGGGATCCAGCCGCCTCTGGTCACTCAGGTTCACAGCCTTGTACTGCTTTTGGATCCAGCCCCCTCTGGTTAGTCAGATTTGCAGCCTTGTACTGTTTTTGGATCCCTTGCTGTGTCTGGATTGTCAGGAGGCGGCAGTGGCCAGGAGCACTTTTCACCAATTCCATCTGGTGAGCAGGCTGTGACCTTTTCTTTCTGATTCAGATCTGGTCACTATCATTCATGCTTTCCTCACCTCGAGGCTAGATCACTGCAGTGCACCTTACATGGGCTTACCCTTGATTACTGTTCAGAAGCTGCAGCTGGTGCAGCATGTGGCAGTTTGGCTCCTTTTGGGGACGAGTCACCGGGAGGCAGCACATTACACCAATGCTCTGAAGTCTGCACTGGCTCCCTATAGCTTTCTGGGCACAATTCAAGGTGCTGGTTTTGACCTTTAAAGCCCTAAACAGTCTGGGTCCCATATATTTAAGAGGCCACCAATCTTACCATGTCCTTTTGCAGCCTCTATGGTCGGCCGGGGGCACCCTCAAGCATGTTCCATCTATTACCCTTGTCCATGGGGCAGGGGTGCGCAGGAGAATGTGCCCGGTTGCTGCCCCCATATTGTGGAACTTCGTCCACCAGGAGGTTTGCTTGAGCCAGAGCCTGGCTATATTCCAGAGGCATTGTAAAACTTTTTTATTTGGCAGACAGGGATAGGTGGGATTTGGTTGGGGTTTTGGGTGGAGGGAGGGATAAAAGTGGGAGGAGAGGATTGGAGGGTAGAAGTGTGTTTAGAACTTTTAAACAAGTTTTATTCTTATTTAGATGTGTTTATATATGTTTATATGTTTTATACTTTCTATATTTTTGTACGTCACCCTGAGCCCTTGTTGGAAGGCTGGGGTAACAGTTGAATGAATGAATGAATGAATGAATGAATGAATGGGGCATTGTGATCAGTAGTCCTGCAATATTTGCTTCACCTGAGTATTGCTGTCATCTGTGCTACCATGTTTGATTATTTTCCTTGTCTTGAATATATTGTCTTGAATAAAAAAAACATTTCCCTTTGAAGTTATACTGGTAAGCCAGTTTCTTCTTATAGCATTAAAGTGATGATATAGCTTGGAGGACTGTCAGTCTAGCTATAAATTGTACATTATAGTAATCTAAGTATAACATTGGAGATAAGCTAAACATAACAAACCAAAAGCTTTCAAACCTTCCATTAAGGCATAAAATACTGTGGTTTTGATGTCTTTGATTAGCTTTCTCATGGTTTTTGTGGCTGCTGAAGACCTATGATTTAGTACTTGACAGTTACATAGCAAAGGACATGTTGTGCTATAGCTACCAAAGGTGTTGCTTTTTAAGATATTTACTTAGCAGGGTATATATAGAAAGAGGATGACTTTATATAAGTCCAGGGCTTTAAACCTTGGGACCAATGGGCCACTGTCAGCCCTCAGGAATTCTTGCAGACCACCAGAGATGGCTTCAGCTTGGAGCATGCTCATTGCTATAGATGGGCAACCTCCATCACCGCCAGTGCCATGACTATCTTGGGTCGTCCCATGTGTGCCAAAGCTATAATATAGGAGCAGAGCTTATACAGTGGTTGCATACGAGAAAATAACAGTAAATTAATGGGATGCTAGCTTGACTTGGTAGTTCTTCTGACTCATAATTTTATCCTAAAATGATTGAGAGGTGACATTCTTGACCATTCCAGGCTAGGCTCAAAGTTTAGAGAGCAAAACCTTTGGTCTCATGTACTGGCAAAGCAGGCTGTCCCTGTCTCTTTCATCTCAGAGCTGCCTCTTGTTGGCCCTTTTTACACAGATGGGGACTGGGTGTTACATTTTATTATACATGTTGCAGGGCACCACTGCAGTCAATCACCGTGGGCCCTGTGCACACATGATGCCTCCACCCAGTTCCTCTGGCAACCGGCAGTGGCGTCCGTTGCTCCATGGGTGGGTGTGGGTGGAGATGGGTGTTGGTCGGGAGCAAACACTCACCAATACCCACTGAAAGTGGCGTTTACACAGACACCCCCACCCATCTCCACCCAGGGAAATGCTCCCCACCCACCAGCTAACACCCATCTCCACCCAGAGGAACTGTGTAAAAAGGGCCGTTGTTTAAGAAGTCCCACAAACTCTTTTCATGGTTAACAAGTAAATTTCATGTTTCTATTTTCTCATGTCAGCAGTTTTGCTGCCTCTCTCAGTCTCTTAGGTTCGTTATTGATTTATTTTTATTTATATATCAATTTATACCCCGCCCCTCCTGTAAAAATAGGTTGGGGCAGATAACAATTTAAAAAGAGTAAAAAAATATAATAATATAAATATAAAACAATCATAATAATATAAAACATGGGGGAGGTCACAAAAAGAATGTACAAAAGCCCTACCACCCTAACCCACAACCACCCACCCTTCAACCCATCTGCCTCACCAAAAGCCTGGCAGAATAGCCAGATCTTGCATTGTCGACAAAAGGAGGAGAGGTCTGGGGTCACTCGGGCCTCTGCTGGGGGAGGGAGTTCCACAGCCTATGTGCAGCCACCGAGAACATGCTCTCCATCATTTCCCGCCCCCCGAGATACCCAGGGGACTCCAAGACGGGTGGTCCTGACCAACCTTTGGGGTTGATCCAGAGACCAGCGGGTAAGGCGGTCCAGCAGATAGGTAGGGCCTAGGGCATATAGGGCTTTATAGGTAAGCACCAACACCTTGAATTGGACCTGGAAGACTATAGGCAGCCAGTGCAGAGAACGGAGCACCGGCGTAATGTGCTCACAGTGGTCCATTCCTGTAAAGAGGTGGGCTGTCACACTCTGCACCAGTTGCAGTCTCCAAACCATCCCCAAGGGTAGCCCCACGTAAAGTGCATTACAATAGTCTAGCCTAGAGGTGATGAAAGCATGGATGATGGTGGCAGGTCAGAGTCTGAGACATACGGCCAAAGCAACCGCACCAGATGTAACTGGTGAAAATCGCTCCTTGCCACAGCATCCACCTGGACATCCAGGCAGAGCTGGGAATCAAGGAGCACTCCCAGACTGCGAACCTGAAGGAACAGCAGGGGGTGAACCCCATCAGTGATGGGGGACACCACTCCCACCACCCTACACACCAACACCAGTCTTGTTGAGATTTGGCTTGCCCTCATCTAGTTCCCTACAGCCGCCAGACACTGAGTAAGCACCGAGACTGCCAGGTCTGGGTTGGATGAAAAGGAGAGGTAGAATTGGGTATCAACAGCATATTGATGACACCGAACATCAAACCTCACGACCTCACCTAGCGGCTGCATGTAAACATTGAACAGGAGAGGGGAAAGAATAGAACCTTGTGGGACTCCACATAAGAGGTCCTGGGGAGGTGGCTCACGATCACCTCACAATATTCTTTAGCACAACACCTGGGGGGTACAGAGGGCGTGTGTCCCAGATTTTCAAAAGCCCTATAGAATCTTCTGGTCTGTCCCAACTCCTGTGCCCCCCACTGTTGACAGTTATGAGTTGGCCATGCCTCTCAACATTTTGAGAGGCCAAAGAGGGGTGATCCCCACTCCTTTGACCAATAAACTCCATCCCTCATTGAATAAGCTCCACCCCATCAACATACTTACACACGCGTGCACACACACGCCATCCCAACATTGCATGTGCATAAAGAAGGACGGAAGCTCTCCCGCTTATTATTCCACTTAGATTTTGTCATTCTATCATCTTCCCGTTGTCCTTTTAAGTGCTTTTCTTGGGAAGCAAAGAGCGATTCTGACTCCCTGAAATAGGGACAGTAGAATTCAGCAACCAAAGAGAGACTCTCCCACCTAAACAGGGACTGTTGTGAGGTATGGTTTACCTCCATGGCCTTTCTACTTGAGTTCAGTTGCCTCTATGTTTCTAGGGATGGGCGAACGCGGTTCGGTAGTTCGGTGTTCGGCCCGAACTCGGCCTGTTCGGACAACCGAACACGAACACGAACACGAACGCACCGAATGGACCGAACACCGAACACCGAACACCGAAATGGCGAACACACCGAACTGAACCGAACACCGAACTACGAAATGGCCGAACAGTCCGTTCAATTCTAATCGCGTTCGGTTATGTTCGGGTGGCTAAAACATGGTCTTCTGTCAGGTCACTGGAAGGCCAAATGTAGCAGGGAGGGGGAAGTCATTTGACTCAGCTAGGAGCAGACTTCCAGGCACCAGGGGTGGAGGGTGGAGAGTGGCTTGGAGTAGCAGCCAGCCTG
>QEPC01015764.1:1609666-1628549 GCA_003113815.1 Sphenodon punctatus | reverse complement strand
AACGAACCGAACGGCCGAACACGAACGTACGACCTGCCCGAACAACCGAACACGAACGGCCGACACACGAACGGCCGAACCGAACGGGCGAACACGAACGCGAGGTACGACCGAACGACCGAACACGAACACACGAACCGAACGCGGCCGAACCGAACGGCCGAACGCGAACGCACGAACCGATCGCGGCCGAACCGAACGGCCGAACACGAACCGTGATCTGTTCGCCCATGCCTATATGTTTCACCTATAGGTTATGTTTTATAGTTTTTCGATGCGTTCATTGTGGAAATACAGAAAGCTGCTTATTATAAAGCATGTATATAAATGCTGTTCAACATAACGATATTGTAAATAATCCCTTAGACATCATGGTGATAACTATGGGCCCTTCTCTCCAGGGATGGCAGTGACAATCCTTTACCTAAGCCTGGATTGCTATAGCTGTGTATGGTTCTGAAGACTCACTGCAGGCCACTCACTAGGGACTTGTGCACTACTGATGGTTCACAGATCGCAATTTGGAAACTACTGTATTAGTCTAATATAATGAAATGTAGCACATTCACAGCATTTCATGAACTGTAGTTATTATTGTTTCACCAGATAGAAACATGGGCAAAACTTTGCTCTAAGGTATCTCAAAATAATAAGTAAAAAATACAGGGATAAATCCATCATTTCTTTATTACAAATATTAAACACAGGGTGAGCAGTTACATCATTCCTGTTCTCAATATGATGTAACTGTTCATCACTTGTTTAATATTTGTAATAAAGAAGGGTGATGGATTTATCACTGTATTTTTTACTTATTATTTTGAGGCACTGCTCAATATTTTAGTTGAGTGATTTGAAAAAGGGACAGTTTCAAGTGATATCTGGAGACAGTGATATCTGGAGACACTAATTGTATCAGTGAAAAAACAAGAAATGCTCTATTTACTACTTATCATGCTGTTTTCTCTAGTATCATGTTCTGTTTATTCTGATGATAAAAGTGATAACAGAATATCCCAGAAACTAACTGACCCTTTTAGGGGTGGAGTAGGTCCCCTCACAACAGGTTTCATTGCCATATCCAATTCAATTTAACTTCCTTCGACTGTATACCCTATCTTCAGTATAAACAAGATGAAAGGCTGTCATTTCTGTTGTATGAACCCAAAGATCACAGGCATTTGGTGAAATATATTTTACACAAACCCAACATCTGGACCATCTGTTCATTAGTTTAGCACAGAGCTGAAGCAAATAGAGCTTTTCATATTCGTGAATCAGTTTTGAGTATTTGTTTTCTTCAATGAACATTCATACTTTGTGGAAACTTCAGTAAGACATTGGACTTTGGTTATGTCAATGTCATCTTGTTTAGTTACTTTGACTTGTTTGATTACTTCCCCTTTGCCTAGTTGGAGTACTTCAATTGTGGTTGGTTCAACTTCAGCTAGGGTGAAAACAAACAAGACAGGGGCAAGCCAAATCCCTGGCCCGCCCTGGGGAGGATGACCATGGCCGCCTCACTTTGGGCTAGCGGGAGGGCAGTTCAAATGAGCAGCCCATCACAGAATCTGGGAGGGGGGGTCTGCCTTCACAAGACTGGAGGAGCACACTCACCGGGGTTGCCAGATAGCTGATCGGGGTGGGGGTCTGGAGAAGCACACTCACACGGGCCACCAAACAGGTGATGGGGGAGGGGGTTCCTCTGCTCCTCCACTTCCAACCAGTTGTTTGGTGGTCCAGGTGAACATGCTCCCCTGGGCCCAATCCTCAGACCTCACCATGTGGCTGGGCCAGGCTGAACAGACAGGAGGGTGCATGTTAGCCCAGATTAGACTAGCTGGGCAAGCCTTAGCCCATGCTGTGTTGCCAACCTTCTAAAGACAATGTGTCCAGTAGCAGCTGGCCACCAACTCAGAGGCAGAAGTGCATGAACATCTGTTGGCCACCAAACTGATGAACAGATGACCTTTGGGCTACTGTCTCATTTGTTTTAACCCATTATTTATTTATTTATTTATTTATTTCTAGTGCCAATGAACAGTAATGAACTAGAAACAGATCTCTGCCCTGAGGGGCTAATAATCTTGGATGGACAAGAGTGAGAGGAGCATGGGGAAAGAGAGGGATAGAGTCATGAAGTTGGGAGGTTTCAGGTGCACATGCTCAACTTAGTTACAAGGCGAGAAGGGGGACACTAAATGGTAGAGCTGTAGAAGGAACATCAGTGAGCATGATAGAAAAGGAGGATTTTGAAGGTCAAGAGAGAGGGGGAAGAGCATATGTATTCAGGGAGGGAGTTCTAGGCATCAAGTCCAAGGACAAAGATAAAATGTAGAACCCCTGGTGGCCACACCTCTTCCCCTGTGGCTTCACCCCTTGAGGGGCACCATCTGCAGGGCCCTAGAGGTCATGTTTGGTGTCCCACTAAGAGGGACCGGGGGCCATGCACCTTGCCCTGGTCAAAACAGGGTCTAGTGCAGGGTGTCTGGAACTAGAGAAAATATCAGGGCCCAGAGTGGTCAGTCACCCTGGGTCACCCTATGGTGAGGCCAGCCCTAAAAGGCATAGGCGACAGTATGGGAGAAGGGGCAAACACAGGTGGGAGCAGGAGATTCTGGGGTAGGTTAGAGCAGTGACAGAGGAGAAGCCAAGTGCCTGGGTGGAAATGTAGAAAGATAGGGAGAAGCAAGGCCATAAAGATCCTCAAAGGTAAGGTCATGGAGTTTGTGTTGAATGCTAAAGGGGATAGGAAGCCAGCAGAGGAGTTTATAAGGGGACTGGAGATGGAGAACCCTAGTGCTGATCTTACTTTATCTGAGCGTCAGTTTATTTCATCCTTAAATTCTGCTTAAGTCAAATTTCTCATAAGTTGAATTTTTTTAAAAAAAATGGTTGGAGAAATTTGAATTAAGCAGACTCCAGTTTAATCACCTAAAGAGGTTGTAGTTGCCGGAGTGGTCCCAAGCATAAAAGATGGAGACAAAGTAGCTTAGATACTATTTTTTATGGATCAGTTTCTGTTGGTGAGAGCATGTATACTTTTATACATATTTCTCAGTCTATAGTTCTGACTTTTTACATGCCTGAAGAAGGGTTGTGTGGGCTGGAAGCTTGCATGCTCTGACAAGAAGTTGGTCCAATAAAAGATGTTGCCTGAACTACTTTGTCTCCATCTCTTACTAAGTAAATACTAGTAACCAGGGGAGGCTGTACCCCATCAATGATGGGTGTCCCAATCCCTCTTAGGTCACAGGTCCAGCCACCCAACATAATTTCAGTCTTGTTTGGATTCAGCTTCAGTTGACTCACCTGTATCCAGTCCCCAGCAGCAGTCAGGCACTGAGTAAGCACCAAGACTGCAGGATCTGGGTCAGATGAAACAAATAAATAGATTTGGGTGTCATCCTACATATTGATGAAAGCACACCCCAAATCTATGCACTATGTCACACAGAGACCCCAGATACACATTGAACTGGAGGGGAGACAAGATGGAACTCTGTGGGACCGCACAGGAGATGGAGTGGGAGGATGACAAGCAATCATCCATCATCGCCTGATGGAACCTCCCTGACAGGAATGAGCAGAACCACTCAAGAGTCATCCCATGGACCCCTGCCAGGTCTCACAGTTGTGTCATCAACACCTCATGATGAACTGTATCAAAGGCCACCGAAAGGTCTAACAGGATCAACAAAGTACAATTTCCCCTGTCAATCACTCAGCGTAGATCGTCAACCAAGACCATAAATGTAGTTTCAGTACTATACCCAGAATGAAAGTCAGACTGACACAGGTCCAGGAATCCAATAACACCGAGATGACTCTGAAGCTGCCAGGCAACCACCTGTTTAATAACCTTCCCTAAAAAGGGGAGGTTCAAGACAGGGCAATAGCTGTCCAAGGTGTCAGTGTCAAGTGATGTTTTTTTGAGCAGGGGCTGGACAACTGCCATTTTAAAGGTACCCAGTACCTTGCCCTCCTGTAGGGAGGACTTGACAATCCCAGAGAGCAGAGGTCCCAGGCCAGCTTTCATCAACCAGGATGAGTATAAATCTAGTTTACAACCAGTTGCCCATATTGCTCCATGGACCTCCCTGCATCAGTGGGTAACATCAATGGAAACTGATCCAAATAAAGAGGACAAGGCTGAGTCTCCACAACCTCAGACTCTGATTCTGCCATCAGACTAAGGGCCCCCAAGTCATGGTGGATAAAAGTGATTGTGTCTGCAAAGTGAGTGATAAATTCTTCACAGTGAACAGAACATGACTCAGCCTCTGAGTGGTGGCAACCCAGATTTACCAGTCGGTTCATCGTCTGGAACTGCTCAGCTGGAAGAGGCTTTGCAGACACTATGGTAGCAGAGAGGAGAGCTTCCCTCACCACTATCCTAGTCAGGCCATACTCCTTCAAAGCCAATTTATACGCTGTTATTTATTATTTTGATTTATTATTTGTCATATGCAAGCCATGTGAAACTCTGTGCAACAAGGGGGGCAAAATTTGACCTGGCTGTGTCCCTCGCTGAGGGGCCTGATGCTTTTTTCTTCTATGTGCTATTTCTGTTCTGTCCTCTCCACATTTTTAAAATCTATTGTAGACTAGTCTCTTTTTGGAACTAAGGTAGTATCATCATTCTGTTTTCACATGCATTCTCAAGAGGTCTTCAGGTTTGAGAGATAAAATACTTGCATGTTTTATCCATTATATTTTGATATTTTGTCCTTTAAAATTTTTTCAACAACGTAATCCTTCAGGTAAATACCTTCAGAAATTGGCTATAGCTCTGGATTGCCACAATTTGATTTAGGGGTGTGCAGGAGGGTACAATTTTGTTTTCATTTTAGTTTAGTTTCCCTGTAAAAAAATGTTAGTAATTATTTTCATTTCATTTTTGGTTAAAATTTCATTTTCCATTAATTCCTATGGGCATTCCATTCATGTTAATGGGCATTCACTTGCCTTTGCTTACTAGCAATTTTAAATTGGCTCTGTGATGCTTTCTCATCACCAAACTGTTGCTGTTAACTTTTAGGTGTCCTATCCATTGTAGAGGTAGCTGGTGGACACAGAGAAGCTGTCAGTGCCTGGCAGAGAGAGGTGAAGCTTACATTTGAGAGGGTGGGAGAGTAAGAAAGAAACCCCTATCTGGTCCGGGGTGCCAAGGTCACCTCTTTCCTTTTGGTGGGCAGACTCAGCGTGTGGGCATACATGCTGTCTCGTTCTGGCAGGCAGCATGAAAACACACAGGTAACTCTCTCTCCTTTAAACGGGCAGCTGAATGTGTGGGCACAGTGGCCAGTGTCCCCCTTGTTTAGTTTGTCAGAACCCCAGCTATCACAGGGCTCCAACTTGCAGGGAGTACCCCAGGGTGGCCTGGTGCCATATAAGGTACATATAATGGCAGGTGGGTACTGGTGGAAACTTAAAGTTGGCAAAACCTCAGCTATCATGGGGCTTCAACTTGCAGAGTGTGTGCTAGGGTGGCCAGGCAACATGTGAGGTAGAAATAATGGCAGGCATGCACTGGGCAGTTGGCAGCACGCCGAATGTAACAGGGTGTCAACTTGCAGAGAGTACACCGGGGTGGGGGGTGGAGCAGAATGTATGAGAGACACAGATGGGCAGTAGCAGCAGCAGGAAGAATTTGGCACTGGCATCCTGAAGCATGGCAGGGGGTTCAACTTGCAAAGAGTGCTTGAGGGTGACCAGGAGACATCTGAGGTAGAGATAATGGCAGGCGGGCACTGGGCAGTTGGAAGCACAGAATTAATAGGGTATCAATTTGCAGAGAGTGCTGCAGGGGGAAAGAACGTATGAGAGAGACACATGCAGATGGACAGCAGTGGCAGCAGGCAGTCTCTGGCATTGGCACCCCAAAGTATGATGGGGGTTCATCTTGCAGAGAGTTCCCGGGGTGGGCAGAATATGAGAGACAGACTGGCACACAGCAGGTGGGCATAGGACAGAGCATCAGGCGCTGACAGGCAGTGTGTGGGCACTGAAGCAGCAGACACTGGCATAGGAGGGAACTTGGTGGTGCTCCAAGGATGACAGGGTTTCAGCTTGCAATGAGTGCTCTGGGGTTGTATATTATGAGAAAGAGACTGACTGGGAGCAGTAACAGCAGGTACAGGTATTGGTGGCATCCCAAATATGATGGGGTTTCACCTTGCAGTGAGTGCTCCGGCATGGCAGACTATGAGAGAGAGACAGACAGACTGGCAGCAGGCAAACATAGCAGCAGCAGCAGCAGCAGGCACAGACATTGGAGCACTCCAAGCATGATAGGACTTCAACTTGCAGTAAGTGTCCCATTGTGGCATCATTGAACGAGGCCCTATGGCAGGGGTTCTTTGTATGCATCAAGTCCTCCATGATGTCTCTGCAATGCTTATTGGCCAGCAGGGACCAGTCATTGCTCCAGCCTCCTGTTCTCCCCTCCCTTCCCCCTATGCTCTGGATTTTTGCAACATTGTTTTGGCTCTCAGGTACATGTCAACCAGCCTAAGAGGCAACACAAAAATGAAATTGGGAAATTTTGTTTTAGTTATTAGGGAAACAGAAACAAAATGCACACCTCTAATTTGATTTATGCTTTGAAGTCTGGCTTAGCAAAGCTGTGTATGTTCACCTCACCCAGTAGATAATGGGGTCAATTCCATGCCCTGTATGCACCAAGCGCATTCCGTGCATACGTGCAAACCACATGCATATCTATAGAGAACACATTGTGCTGCACTGGACCCACATGGATCCCATGCGGATCCTGCTTGGGATTGCAGCCAATGACCAGAAGATCCTCTGTCAGGTGATGGCTTCTTTTATGTTAATAAAATCTGTTAATACTGCTTATAAACTATAGGAATACGACTTTCCAAATCTGTTTGAAATATTTCCAGGCTGTTTATCAGGATGTAGCATTAATGCACTTTAGCCAAGGTGCATTAGGTGAAAACAAATTATTGTAATTCTTTAGTTTACTGAGCAAAAAATGTATAATTTTAGATAATTCATTGTAACTAATGAGATCTTTCTTTTTCTTAAAAAGAAAGGAATAAATGCATTGCAAGTTTTGTGGGAAAAATATTTCCATCCATTTCTCACATGCAGAATTCATCTCTTTCTTTGGATCCCTGCTGTAACTAATTTTTCTCCTTTCACTGCAAACCTATCTCATTATTCTTATTTGGTTCTGATTAATCCCATAGAAAATTCTTTCTCCCTACAAACAATAGTGTTAAAAGATTTAATTTTGTTCTTCAGACACTGTTGGCAGAGTAATCAAAACAAAACAGATTCACCAATGTTAAGGAGTTTGTTGAGCTGAAGGATATTTTGTGGCAATGGCACTGGCAGGGATGGATTAAAACACATGAAGTCCCAAGGGCATAGCTATAATACGACAGGTGGTGCAGTTGCACCCAGGCAACTGCATCCCCTGCTGCTGGAAAGGGTGTGTGTGTGTGTGTGTGTGTGTGGGCGTTCCATCTACTGCATCAGGGCCCATTCCAACCTAGCTATGTCTCTGAAGACTAAACCATTCTTTGGATCCTCCCACCCAGGCCACCTGCATACCTATTTTGCCATACCCCTAGCGTGGCTCAGTCCAACTGCCCAACACTGGTGCATGGCCCCTACTCCTAGCCTGCTGCCTCCACCATGCCCTAGACAATGGAGAGATTGTCCTCAACCCATCCTTACTCTAATACAAAATGTTTGTGGAAGGGGGGTGGGTGGGGGAATTGGTTGAAGGGCTGGCTACAATCAAATTAAGGAGGAGGAAGGAAGAACTAATGCTGCTATGTAGTACATCCCACTGCCTGTACAGTTGATGGCATCTACATGGTAGCTGCAATGGAGTCCCATGATGGTGTTGCCCAAACTAGGCACACATGCTGACTGACACATGCCCCCACTGCACATCATAAATGATGTAATAATGGTCAGATTTGGCCTTAAGCAGAGCCAGTAGAGACCATGTCCCGGCCCCATGTTTGGAGGGGGCCCTGCTAGTCATGGTAGCCTGAGGCCCAGTGCTCCTGAGGCCCTGGGATGGACTATTTCTGCAGGTCCCTCACCCCAGGACAACTTTCAGTTCCAGGGGTGGCTGCTTCCTGAGGGGGCTCTGCTCCCCTCATCTACTAGGGTGGGGGAACAAAGCCCTGTGGGAAGGTGTTAAAGGGGTGGGGCTACAGAGGGTGGGGCTATGACGGGCCTACAACTTATTTTCACCCTGAGCCTCTGATAATGGTTAGTCCAGGTCGGCTCTGATAATGGTTATTCCAGCCTTTGACACTGGATTGGGACTCATGAGATCAGGGTTCAATTCTGCGTTTTGCCCTCAGACTTTCAATGTGACTTTTGGGAAAATCATTTAAATACTTTGTCCTTCAGTTTCCCATTTGTAAAATAAGAGTAATACCTATTTTGCCTGTTATATCTGTTTATGTTCTAAGCCTGTGGGGATGGGGACCGTATTTTATTATGGCCATATCTAGACTAGGAAAATATTATGTGTTGGTCAACAAGTTTTAATTAAACCTTTTTAAAAAAAAATGAGAATGAACAGTGTGTGATGCCTTTTAAAAACATGACAACTGGTCATGATGAACCACAGCTAACATAACTAATGCACTCTACAGGTGTTGAACCCTGTCTACATTAGTGGCTAATCACAGGTGAATGAAAACAAGTTCACAAATACTTTTCAAAACACAAACTGTTCTAGTCTAGGGAACGGTATGATCCTCCATCATTAATGTCAATGGGAGTTTTATGCTCCCATAGCCTGAATCACTTGATGTTGGTTCTCCCACCAGTTATCGGTCTGTCTCTAACCTTCCCTTGATCATGAAGTGTTGGTGATTCACCTGCGGGAAATAGCTGGGGTGGGTGGGACTGTTCTTCAATGGTTGTGTTCCTTCCTAGCTGGAAGATCTCAGCAGGTTTATTCATCATCCCACAGGGGCCTTCCCTGTGGGGTCCTTCAGAGTTCTGTTTTGTCCCCCACCCCCTGTTCAATGTGTATATGCAGCCGCTGGGGGAGGTCATATGCAGGTTTGGGGTCCAGTGTCATCAGTATGCTGGTGACACCTAGCTTTACCTCTCCTTTTTATCCAACCCAGGCCCGGCAGTCTCGGTGCTTTCCCGATGTCTGGTGGCTGTGGGGGACTGGATGAGGCTGAGTTGACTAATAATAATAATAATAATTAATAATAATCTCAACAGTGGCTGAGGCCTCTGGGTATTATTAATTGTTAATTATTATTATTAACAATAAATAATTGAATGAAGCTGGGGAAAGGAATACAGAAGAGTAAGAATCAACAAATGAAAGGTCTGTGCCTGGGAAACTGTGGTTGACTCTGTTGTTCAATCATACATTAGGATACTAACATCACTACCAAACTTGGTATGATGCACACCAAAGTTGATGACTGTATGGGAAATTGTATTGCTGAAGTCAGTTGAAGTTTTGTCATGGATTTAAATGAACCAAGATTTCTCACACTGAGTTTGCACCCATTTATCAGAGAATAATTATTATTTTAATTTAAAAAATCCTTTTCAAATCTCTGAGCTTTTTCTCACTTAGGCGCTCAGGTATATGGTCAAGATAAACAAATAGATAGTATGAGGAAGAAAAGTACAGTAAACAATGGAAACTCTGAATCCATCTTTTTTGCAGGCTGTTAACCTAAAGAAGACTATAACTTAGGATAGCTTTTCCCCACCTTTCCCCTTATTTGCTTTCAAACACTCAACTGAAAGAAATACTATGGAATTTACAGTTCAAATATTCCATCTGTATGTTTACAGCTAGTCTCAATATAATAGTAACATACCCAGGCAATGTGAAAATGACAACATGAAGATCAGAAAATACACTTCACAATGTGCCATCAGACTGAGTTCAAAGGGATTTCTTTTACCATTTCATCCTCCAAATTACTTGAACAGTATTCACTCATTCTTCTATCTTTCCCATGTACATTTCACAAGTGCCCTGCAGTGTAAAATACAAATAAACATCAAAGAGAAAATAATTTGACTTTCTCATATTTTTGGATGTGTCATTTTTGTATAATTCCTTCAGTCGCCTGTGGGTGTATATTAGAGTTCAAGCAGCTGAATTAAAGTGACAGATTTATCTTCCAGAAAAACTGGCTACTCTTAAAATTGTGCAGCCAGATCTTGAGGACCTAGTAGTCCCCATTCTGCCAGAGAGACAAAGTGGTTTGAATGATATATTTTATTGGACCAACTGTTGTTGGTGGAAATAAGCAAGCTTTTGGGCCACACAGGGTCCTTCCTCGGGCATGTAGCATAGCATAGCCGTTATGCCAGGAAAGCCATGGCTAAGGAAGGGAAAACTTTCATGAGGTTGTCTCATTAATATTTCAGTTGCTCCACTGAGAAGCTGGAATAAGTTGCCACAGAACAGGACTTTGGAAACATCTAAAAATCTCAGAGGTGCTGTGATCTGTAGATATCCGCTTTAGGGCAGAGTTGTCCCTGGTGAAGCTAATGCCTCTTCACTTGTAGTCTCTGAGAAGATCCCATGTTCTTCACTTGGAGCATGGTTCCATTGACAGGATCCCTTCAACTATTGGTTGTCCCAGTGGCTTTCCTAAACTGGATCCCTGTCATGGGGCAGGAACTATATTACATCTCCACCCCAAATTATGCTTCAGAGGTAATTATGCTCCTGAGCACACCTCATTCCTATAGGCTACTGGACTCACAGAGAGATCTTAAGATAGCCTTGGGAAATGGTATGTGGTTGTGCTAGTAACTAAATGACCACCTCATTACAAAAACAAAATAACAACAACAAAAGCAAAAAATGTCAGAAAAGGAGGAGTGCTGCTCTCCAACTAGCAAGAGAACAGGACGTACTTCAGTTTTTAAGTCTTGGGTGAGACGTCTATGGAACAGATGGAGGGGTGTTTGAAAATCAAATTGGCTCTCAACAAACTGTTTTTGAACAAGTCGTTGTTTGACCCTCATGGACAAGGCCTGACCTATTTAATTTCCATGGTGGTGTCAGAAGGCAGCTCTGAATGAATGCTATTTGATCTTGTTCACAATGGGTGTTTTTAGACAGACGCCAGGCTGGCCACCCCCAGAGCAACCCCAGGGGTGTCTGCACACATCCAGTCCCACCTGGGTCGGGTTTACATAGACCCAGCAACTTCCACAACCTGCAGTTTGCCTGTGTAATGCACCTCCGCCACACCATAGCATTGTGGGCGATCACCCTATGCTCTAAGCTGCCACCCACAATGCTATTGTGTTGCTCGGGGAAACCAACAACCAAGAGCACAGCTGCAACAGCCATCCACCGAGCAGATGGACTGCAGTTCTGTGCTGGGTGTGTGCCGTGGGTTGGGTGCCCCACTCCGCTGATGGTGCTTCAGCATATTCAGGAGCACTGCCAGCAGAGCTGGAGCAGCATGCTCCACCACCATATCTAACAACATGCCTTTAGATAGACAGGCCACCTGGGGTGAGGTGGAGCAGAGGTGCGACTGCTATCTATCTGTTTATACCGTGACTGAATAACTCTGCTGTAAATTGTTTCATTGGGGAGCTGACTGTATGCATGATTTCCAGATAATGCTTATTCTTAAGTATGCATAGAGATTCTGGGTCTCTGTTTATACTGTACTTTGAGGGTTTGCTGTAAACATATAGGTAAACTTTATAGTAGACTCACAAAATTATGAACTGACTGGCCAACTGAACCCCTTTCAAAGCTCTTTCCTCAGTGATGTCCCCTCCCCCCCATGCATTCTATGGACATCTAAATCCATAGTTTTGCTACAGTTAAATTAAGATGGCAAGTTCAATTTAATAATTTTCTACTTTATAGTATAATTCTAAAGATTTCAATGAGCACTGCATCAATGTGCAAATGTACCTATTTAAAGAAAACATTTTTTTTGGAAATGTGAATGTATTATAGGCCCTTTTTACATGTGTGGTCCTCATGCATGAACACCCAGAAATCTGGGTGTCCATGTATGGGTGAGTCTTGCGTAAAATCCATGGTGGGTTGGGGTGTGTGTGTGCATGAGTGCTCCCGCAAACATGCGTGCACACCGACCTTCAACCATCACTCGTGCACGGAACAACTAGCGAAAACGGCGGTTGCTCCATTCATGGATGATGGATGGAGGTGGGTGGAGATCAGTGTGTGCTGGTGCACACCCATCTACACCCTCCCGCACCCACTGCACATGGACTGGCGCAAACACTGACCCCCTTGCTCCGTAGACCATGTAAAAAGGGTGATAGTTGTGCACTACCTCCATTCCCAAAGTCTTAGTGACTTTGTCAATCTGCTGTCTGTAAAATAGCTATGAGAATATTCCCTCCTTCGCTGCAGGTATGGAAAGACGCAGTGTTTTGTAAGCTCTCCTGGTGAAAGTAATGCCACACAAAGGAAATGTAGGGAGTTATCAATTTGATGTATGTCTCTGGCCCTTT
This sequence comes from Sphenodon punctatus, assembly GCA_003113815.1. Taxonomy (NCBI): domain Eukaryota; kingdom Metazoa; phylum Chordata; class Lepidosauria; order Sphenodontia; family Sphenodontidae; genus Sphenodon; species Sphenodon punctatus. Next base: position 1,616,048 of record QEPC01015764.1, on the reverse strand, counting down.
TCACACGGACGCCCCCCTTGCACACATGTGGGGTGGGGGGGCATCCATGTGAATGCTGCTGCAGGTGTGGAGGGGATGGGTGGATGTCCATAGGAATGGTGCCCGTGGTGGGTGGGGGTGTATGCGTGCTCTCACGTGCCACCCATCTCCACCCATTACCCACACACGGAGCAATGGTCTCCAATGCTGGTTGCTCTTTGCGGGGAGATGGGTGGAGATGGGTGTGCGCCCATATGGATGGACGCACACCCACCTCTACCCACAGTGGGCGCACACCCATCCCCCCACCCACTGTGGACTGTTTGAAAAGGGCCTCTGAACTTTCACTTGGGTGGTAGTTTAGTGGGTAGCATTCAATAATGGGTGGCAACATATTCATAATGGGTGGCATTAAACAAATTAATTTGGAAATGTAAATCAACTCTTAAAATAAAAGCATACATTTATGTAGCTATTAATGATCTTCTATGCTTCCACCTCAAAGATTTCTTACTGCATCTGCTGTGTATTTGAGCTGGATGGCAGACATGCCTGACTTGCAAAAGCTCCTAATCCAGCTGATATTTTTGATGAAGCATTTACTTTTTTTTACTGTCAATAAACACTCATCTTGCTATTTTCATGCTGCCTTATATCTCCATTTAGAGATTTTTAACATTGAGGGATGCTGACCCCAGGTACACTAGCATCCAGTGTGAAAGATGAAAGCTGGCAGATCTGCCATTCCCAAACATGCCCTGAATTGTGAGCACTAGTTGGGCTTCAGTTTGCTTGGAAATAGTTGACCATGTTAGTACCAATGCTTTTCTAGCATCTGCCATCCGCTGCCCAAAGCCATCACTTGATGGATCGCACATATAACTAAAGCTACTCCTGAATGTCTGTTTACCTACATAAAAATAAAACCGAAGGAGTATGTAACTGTTCCACAAGGGGCATCTTGAAATGATCTGCTTAAGAAAACCGAATCCGGCACCACATTCCTCACAATCTCATTCTTGCAGGCTTATCTGCTGAAGCTTATTGGCTATGCCCTTTGATGCAGTCTGGGAGGCCCCCCCAGGCTAAAAACTGTCTTTGCATCTTTGTTAGCTTATTTGAGGTTGCCCTGCTAAATTCATGGCTGGTTTCTATGCAGCTGAATCTTTAATATTTTCCGGTTAAAAGGGCACAAAGCTGTCCAAATGTAGATGTTTCATTACTTTTATTATACTGGGGAAATACAAGGCTTAGCGTTTGCCTCTTCTGGATGGTGGTTGTTTATTCCATTGGTTTATGTAATGCAACTCATAATACTGAATAATTTACAGTTTATTAGATATTATCCTTACATCGCTGAGGCTTTTCTTTTACAACTTTGCACACGCAGAAGATAGAATAAAATGTTTCTAATTCCATAATGAAAACTGAAAATAAAAGTCTCACTGAATGAAACTCTTCTGCACCCCCAATAAAGCACTAAACAAAACAGTGCTATGACAAACTTCAGAATCAACTTCACTTAAAGGCCTGATCTTGTAGGGTACAGTGTACCTTTCCAACAGCAGTGATTATTACCTCCTGTTTCCATTGGCTCCCATTGGAGACGAAGGTGCTGAGCATTTGCAGAGGCAGGCAATGTTTTGTTACTCAATACACCTTAGTAACTGCTAGCTGTTATCATCCCAAAGAGGGTTTCCCAAATAGATCTACAGGTGATAGGGGTGTGCAATTTTAAAAATGGTTTTAGAATAACATAAATGAAAATGCCCATTTTCATTTGTTATTAAAACATAAATCATAAAAATAATATTTATTTATTAAACAAATTTAATATCCTGGCCCTCCCGCACAGCTGCTCAGGGCGGCTTACAACCACAATAAAACTTTAAAAACATCAAAACAGGAGGATTAAACCAAGTCCTATCCCTTAACCAAACTCTCCCAACCCCACCCTACACATCCTCCCCACCAAAGGCCAGACAAAACAGACAAGTTTTACAACTAAGTAGAAAAGAGGGGAGATCTGGGGCAAAACAGGCCTCTAACGGCAAGGAGTTCCACAGCCATGGAACAGCCACCCAGAATGCCCTCCCCATTTTGGCCCCCTGGAAGACTCGGGGCACCTCGAGGAGAGCACCTCCCGATGATCGCAGGGGCTGATCCAGGACTCAAGGGATGAGGCGGTGCTGCAGATAGGTCGGGCCTAGGCCGTTTAGGGCTTTATAGACAAGCACCAACACCTTGAATCGGACTCGGCTCTTTTGCTTCTCTGTGTGAGCTGTTCAGTGTGCCTTCTACTTTTCAGCCACATTCTTTGGTACAAAAAATAGACCTCTCCTGCTTCCCATTCTCAAAACCCCAGTCCCCTCCAATTACACATTCCTAACTCTGTGTGTTCCTGCAAACTGACAATGCCCTGCCCACAATGCATAGGTGACTGGGAGCTGTTGATAGCAGTGGAAGGGGCACAACTCCCCTGCCAGCCCACCCTGCCACTGTCAGTACATATGGGAATGGGACGAACACTGTGGCTGGCAGCCCACTTACCGGATTCCCTGTCCCATGCTAAGTTCCTCCTTGCCCAGCAACCAGCTCTCCTCATCAGCCCCTGCTCAGCTAGCTACATGCTCACACAGGCACCACCCTCTCCAGCTTGGCATCCCTGCACTCCCTGCCTCCACTCCACACCTGTAAAAGCATGGGACTTGTAGTTTGGGAAGTAGCTATGTCAGCGTAGAGGGGGGCAGGGGGAAGGCAGCAGAGCAGCCACAGAGAGGTGCAAAGGCACATAGACTGGTGAGGTGACTGGTGGGCATGGACATGGTGTGGAGCTGCAAAAATCTTGGGGGGACGACTTGCCCCCCATGCTCTCTCCTACACGTCACTCATACTGCAGTGACGACAAAGCTTGTACCACTGCCCACCTTCCTGCCTGCCTGCCCACTGCTCCTTTGTGAGGCAATTGCTGCTGAAAGCTGATGATTCCATGCCATACGTTGGACTGTTTCCACTCCATTCTGTGATGATGGTCTCTCTCCCTCATGTCTCCTGCCCCCCTGGCATGCTCTCAGCAACTCTTGAAGCCATGACATGCTAGCTAGTTGGGAGAGTAAGTCTTCTCCTCTACTTTGCCAGTCCCTGCTGTTTCAGCAGTCAGCACCCGCTTCCTGCCAGTGTCTGGTCTGTCCCGTTCACTTGCTGTGTGTCAATTTCTCACAGATATTTCTGTCTCCCAGGGGCTTTCTCTTCCACTAGAAGCCTCACCATACTTGGGGCATCACCATCTCCTCCTCTGCTAGTCCCTGCTGCTTCAGTGCCCAGTGTCCTTTGTCTGCCAGTTTCTCTGTTCTGTGACTGCCTGCTGCGTGCTAATCTCACACTGACATTCTGCCTCCTCCTCTTCAATATGAAGCCTTGCCATACTTGGGAAAACACGGTCTCCTCCTGTGCAAGTGCCTGGCTGATTCAGTACCCAGGATCCACTGCATGCCAGTACTTGCTCTGTCCCCAACCCAGCTGCTGCGTACCAATCTCTCACTGATATTTCTGCTACCCTGGGGCAATCTCGGCAAGTTTGGGGAAGGGACAGTGTGAGAGAGGCATTTTTGAAGGTATGGAAATGAAAAAAATTGGTTTTATGTTGTTGATTTTTTTAAATGTTCTTCATTTTTTGTTTTTTTCATGATTTTTTTTAAATGTGGCCAGCCACCCACACTTCACTCCCCACGCTCCCTCCCTGGCTGGGTCAGGCTGGGGAAATGTTTATTTCGTTCCCTGACCTGTCCCATCTGGGGTGTGTGTGTGTCCCCCTCCATGGGATATACAGCTGGCACGCTGGCTGCATATCTATCAACACCCATAGTTTCATCACGCAGAACTGAAATTGCCCCAATAATTCTAACGATGTATTAAAAAAATAAATCCTACACAGAAAGCATATAAAATACATATGGGGGGGGGGGGCGGAGGCGGATTGTTGACACCCTTCCCAAACCGACCACTTAAAATTCCAAATGCTGTCCCATTCCCCTCATCCTCGGAGACCACTGATCTCTCTTAACCATTGATCTCTCTTAGAGGCCTTTCGTGTTTGTCGGCTTTGCAATCCACCTTAGGAGCAATAGGTCTTGGTTCTTTGTGCTGCTTAGGTTGCATCACTGGAACACAGCAGGGTTTTTAGCAAGTGGTATTCCCCCTACAATTTGGTTCATAAGACTATTGCAAGTTGCTGTGGTGTCTGGAAATTAATAATTGACAAAAATTCCAGACCAACTATTTGCAACAAAGGCAACATGCTGAATTGGGACAAGGAGAAGGGTAAATCCTAAAATGGGACTAGAATAAAAATTGAGGAAGAAGGCAGACAAATCAGAGGGAATACATAATGGATCAAACAAGGGAAGCCCACAACAATAATTAGCCTCTTCTACAAATGAACATATCCCTTATAACTACAGCCAATAAGCCCACCAAGGAGAACATAAATGTAAACTGATACAACTCTCAAATTGATCCCAATGGCCGTTTTTATAAGAGGCGCTGAAAAGTGCCTTCTGAGTCCCGCGTTGAAAGAGAAGCCGCATGGGGAGTGTTTACATGCTCCCCACGCTGCCGGAAGTGACGCTGCTGACAACGGGGAGCACGTCACTTCCGGCAGCGCGGGGAGCATGTAAACACCCCTTGCACGGCTTTTCTCTCAACGTGGGACTTAGGAGGCACTTTTCAGCGCCTCGTATAAAAGCAGCCTTAGTGGCTGATCACAGATGGCTGATGGGCTCATTGTTCTATACTTGGTAGCCCTACATCACTGGGAGGATGCTGATGTATTCTACCAGTAAAATGAACCGATACCTTTAGAGGCCTGAAAATAGCATTTGTGTGACAAGGTGCTCTGTTGTCATCAGGGTACCCTTCATTGTGCTTTGCATCTCGATCCAAGGGTTGCCTCCTACTCTGGAGTCCTAACAATATACTGTAGACAAGCAGTCCTCCATGCTTTGAATATTTAGGGTGTTTTGAGACATGACGGCGGCACAGTTTAATCTGCTTTTGCATGGATTAAACTGGGTGCCATCGTCACGCCTAAAAATGTCCGCCAGATGTTAGCCCGGGCAGTTACCCAATCAGTGGTGGTGATTAGCCTGGGCTGTGAGCTGGGGATGGTCCCAGCTCACAACCCGGGCTAACACCACCACTGACTTGGCAAGGGCTGCCCAACCGGGGGTAAAGCGGGCCATCACGAATGGTGGCCTGCTGTACTTACCCTGGTCTGGAGTAGCGGTGTTTCTGGGCAGCCTTGCTGGCTTTCATAGGCTGCCATGGCTGTCTAGCAGGGGGTGGGGGCGGACTGTTCCACGTACCATAGGGGCAGGGACATGTTGATGCAAGTCCGTGCATCTCCTTGCCCCCAGCCTGGCCAACATAGCATTTGTTCGGCAGCTGAGCCGAGTCCCAGTTAGAGTGACAACTCCCACCACAGCCTGGAACAGTCAGTGGCCATGGCAGGATCCATCACAGGTGAAAACACCCTTAGTTGCAAAGCAGGTTAGTCACTGAAATGACTCAGACATGACTGCCCCTTTGCTTCCAGGGGCAGAGTCTAACAGCACAGGCAAGACTGGCAGACTTTTCCCCTCTAGATATGGAGTTTGTAGCTTTTCATCTCACTCAAATGGAACTGGGTGTTCCTGCTGGCTGGGGTTCCTTAGACTGAGGGAGCCTAGAAGGTCTTCCTGCTCCCGGGTGAAGCTGGAGGTTCCTCTCTGCTTGACATTTTGCAGATATCATCCCATTTGGGGGCAGTCCCAAGTAGGTGCAGCTCTCTGGAGTCTACCAGTTGTCATCTGGCTTATCAGTCAGTGTATGGCCACTCCCCAAATCTCAGGCCATTCCTCAGCTAGCTCTGTAGTCATACCTATGGGCATCTTTCTCCTCAATGGCAAATTTGACCTCTCTCTTGGCAGATGCCATGACTGAGTCCTATTCCTGGGCAAAGCAAGGGGAAAAGGCACTGGCTAGGGGTCACCCCAGGCTGCTACACTTACACAAGTTACCTTTTCCTATTGGTCAGTGGGTGTGTGTCTCAGAATGACAATGAGGCATGCATTAATGGGTGTTTTTACACACACATTTCTCCTGCATGTTTGCTGTTACATCCTGAACTTTCTGTGTGTCTAAATCACTCACCCAGACCTTAAACATCTGGCTCTTTGAACTTCTGCATAGAACTTCTCTCAGAACATTTGTGTGTAAAAATTTCTCTTGGTAAACTGCTTTGCTCCAGGCAGCTGTGGTCACTTGGTTTCCATGGCAGCCTGTCACGTCTACAGCTGCGGCTACTTTAGGCTGCCTCAGGGCAGTGTTTGTGTGAAGAATGCATCCAGGAACTGCCTCAGGGCAG
>QEPC01015764.1:1581593-1603468 GCA_003113815.1 Sphenodon punctatus | reverse complement strand
GCTGCTGCCAATGCTGCCTCTGCTGTCTGTGCCATGGGTTCTGTGCCCTGACAATTCAATGTCTGTTGCTGCTGCCAATGCTGCCTTTGCTGTCTGTGGAATGGGTTCTGCTACCGGGCAATCCAATGTCTGCCGCTGCTGCCAATGCTGCCTCTGCTGTCTGTGCCATGGGTTCTGTGCCCTGACAATTCAATGTCTGTTGCTGCTGCCAATGCTGCCTTTGCTGTCTGTGGAATGGGTTCTGCTACCGGGCAATCCAATGTCTGCTGCTGCTGCCAATGCTGCCTCTGCTGTCTATGCCACGGGTTCTGTGCCCTGGCAATCCAATGTCTGCTACTGGGTGGCAACATGATTCACTACCAGGCAAGGCTTGACCAATTGGCAGAATAGCTTGTTGAGATCTGGAGAGTAGGATGCAAGCCTGCAACACCCGGCCAAGTAGGGGTGCCAGCCACAGAGCCCTGGATGGGCCTCTGCCACTGCTCTGCTGATGCCAGACATCCTGCAATGCCTAGCCAAGCAGGGGTGCCAGCCACCAAGCCCTGGCCAGGCCTCTGCCGCTGCTCCACTGATGCCAGCCAGCCTGCAATGCCTGGCTGAGCAGGGGTGCCACCCACCAAGCCCTGACCGGGCCTCTGCCATTGCTTTGCCAATGCCACCCTGCAATGCCTGGCCAAGTAGGGGTGCTAGTCACTCCAGCCCCAGGACCCACCATCAGGGTTCTTGGGCCTATGTTCCAGGCAGGGAGGGATGTCATTCCACTTGTCTTCAAGTGTCCCACATTGAGGCCAGCCAGCCTGCAATGCCCGGCTGAGCAGGGGTATCAGCCACCAAGCCCTGGCCAGGCCTCTGCTGCTGCTCCACTGCTGCCAGCCTGCAATGCCTGGCCAAGTAGGGGTGCCAGCCACTCCAGCCATAGTACCCACCATCAGGGTTCTGGGACCTACGTTCCAGGCAGGGAGGGCTGTTGTTCCACTTGTGTGCAAGTGTCCCACATTGAGGTCAGCCAGCCTGCAATGCCCAGCCAAGTAGGGGTGCCAGCCACCGAGTCCTGGCTGGGCCTCTGTCACTGCTCCACTGACGCCAGCCAGCCTGCAATGCCCAGCCGTGCAGGGGTGCCAGGTGCAGTTACTGTGCCCTGGCAATCCAATGTCTGCTTCTGCTGCTGCTGCACATCAGTCATTTGCTCCTCATTCTTGTAGACAGACATAGCTTGGATGGGTGCGCTGGTGGGCGGTGGCTGGGTGTTCACAAGATTCACCACCGGGCAAGGCTTGCCCAATTTGCAATAGAGCTTCTTGAGCTCACTTGAGTAGGATGCTAGTCTGAAAGCACCCGGTCAAGTAGGGGTGCCAGCCACCAAGCCCTGACCAGGCCTTTGCCACTGCTCCACTGATGCCAGCCAGCCTGCAATGCCCAGCCAGTCAGGGGTGCCAGCCACCAAGTCCTGGCTTGGCCTCTGCCGCTGCTCCGCCGATGCCTGGCTGGCAGCCTGCAATGCCCAGCCAAGTAGGGGTGCCAGCCATTCCAGTCCCAGGACCCATGGTCAGTGTTTTGGGGCCCTCATTCCATTCATGGGAAGCCCTCATTCCACTTCATCTAGAAGCTGACCCTCTAGTCCCAGGACCCACCATCAGGGTTCTGGGGCCATCATTCCATTAATGGGGAGTCATCATTCCACTTCATCTAGAAGCTGCCACTCCCCATCCTCCCTCCCTGGCTGGATCAGGCCAGGGAAATGTTTATTTTGTTCCCTGACCTGTCCCATCTGGGGTTCTGGGGCCATCATTCCCCATCAAGAATCAGTCACTCCAGCCCCAGGACCCACCATCATGGTTCTGGGGCCTGCATTACAGGCATGGGGGGCTGTCCATCCACATCATCTAGAAGTTGCCACTCCTGTCCCAGGACCCACTGTCAGGGTTCTGGGGCTGTCATTCCACTCAGAGGGAGCTGTCATTCCACGGCATCATGAAGCAGTCATTCCAGCCCCAGGACCCACCATCAGGATTCTGGGGCCTACATTACAGGCATGTCCATCTATGTCATCTAGAAGCTGCCACACTCATCCTAGGGCCTACCATCAGGGTTTGGGGCCATTATTCTGCTCATGGGGAGCCGTCATTCCACTTCATCTAGAAGCTGCCACTCCTGTCCCAGGACCCACCATCAGAGTTCTGGGGCCGCCATTCCGCTTATGGGGAGCTGTCATTCCACTTCATCTAGAAGATGCCATTCCTGTCCCAGGACCCACCATCAGGGTTACGCTTATGGGGAGCCGTCATTCCACTTCATCTAGAAGTTGCCACTCTTGTCCCAGGACCCACCATCAGGGTTCTGGGGCTATCATTATGGTCATGGGGAGCCATCGTTCCACTTCATCTAGAAGCTGCCACTCTAGTCCCAGGACCCACCACCAGGGTTCTGGGGCCGTCATTCCTCTCACAGGGAGCTGTCATTCTACGGCATCAAGAAGCAGCCAGCCACTCCAGCCCCAGGACCCACCATCAGGGTTCTGGGGCCTACGTTCCAGGCAGGGAGGGCTGTTGTTCCACTTCATTGTCTGCAATTGCCCCAGCAATGCCTGGCAGTCTGCAATGCCTGGCCAAGCAGGGTTACCAGTCACCAAGTCCTGGCCGGGCCTCTGCCGCTGCTCCACCGATGCCAGCCTGCAATGCCTGGCCAAGCAGTGATGCCAGCCACCAAGTCCTTGCTGGGCCTCTGCTGCTGCTCCACAGATGCCAGCTTGCAATGCCTGGCCAAGTAGGGGTGCTGACCACCAAGCCCTGCCCAGGCCTCTGCTGCCACTCCCCAATGCCAGCCTGCAATGCTCTGCCCCCTATGGGGGCCAGCCACCAAGTCCCAATTCTTCCCGGCCTCTGCTGTTGCTGCTTCTGGGTTTCAGACAGACAGCCATGGTGCCACGGGCACCCCCAGGGGCCAAGTGCCGAGCATGCCTGCCCAGGCAACCCAGGGTGCCATGCGCCAAGCCTTCCCGGTCTCTGCTGATCTGCTGGGTCTCAGACAGCCTGCCAGCCCTGGCACCACAGGCTCCCCCAGGGGTCAAGAGCAGAGCCTGCCTGCCCAGGTAACCTGGGGTGCCGAGTGCCAAGCCTTCCCAGTCTTCTCTGCTGCTGCTGCTGGGTCTCTGATGGCCTGGGGGTCCCTGGAGTGCCCAAGCCTCCCAGCAGTGCCGAACTCCGCTGAACGTTCGAGGGCGTTGAAACTCCACTGGACTGAACACACAAACCTCCCTACGCACTCCTGCATGCGCTCTCCACTCTACCTTTGTCCCCTCCCTCACTCGCCCTCATTTCTCCTGCTCACCTAACCACCTTCGACCCTTTTCCCTCGCTGCCCCCCATGCCTGGAACTCCCTCCCTACCCACATCTGCCTTGCCCCCTCCCTCCGCTCCTTCAAATCCCTCCTCAAGACCCACTTTTTCCTCTCTGTCTTTCCCAATGCCTGCTAGTCATTCCCCATATACTTACTGTCTGCCCTCCTCTGCAGACTGCTGCAACCAACCTGATTGTAACCAAGCCAAGCACACGCACCTGATACTTCGCATCCGCCTGAATGTTTGTTTGTCCTCTCCCATTGTCCCCTCTCCCTGTCTCCCCCTCCTTGGCTGGCGCTATATAAATGTTTATAATAATAATAATAAACTAAGTTTTTAGTCCGAACAGCTGAACATCCGAACACCGTCCTGGTCACACATCCCTACTTTTTACCCCTTCATGTCAGTTGTTCTTTTGGTCTGGCATGTGACAGCTACATAATATAGCTGACTGGTTGGCTCAAGCTCTTTGTGGTTGTACCAGTGGAGAGCAACAACAGGGAGAAACACACAGTCTGCCCAGCCTGTGACTAATACTTAAAATCCAGTTTGGGCTGGTTTCTGGTAAATGCACGTTTGCCACCATTTGATTAACAGGGTCACACTGAGGGGGAATATGAGTCATGACTCCCTTCTGGCATGGTCAACCAACAGAGATGAATGGGAATCTCCACTGGAGGGACACAAAAGAAGCAGCTCCAATCCCTCTCTACTGACTGCAAAGTCCAATAGTGCAGCAACTGCAGGAAAGTCAAGAAAGAATCAGCAGCAGCTGTATGTAATAGGGACAGGCAGTGTAGCTGTGCTGGAGCCCACAAGCCTGTGCCATGCTCCCTGGTGCAGCTCCCCTATTATTAGGAGAAATGTTCGGGGGCTCATTCTATCTTCTGCACCTGGGCCTAGTCCAACCTATCTCTGCCTCTGGTAAGCAGGGCCAGTGTGAGCTAAGGAAAGAAGATATGAACTAGGACAGCACCATCAAACAGATATACTGTGCCACGTTCACCTCCATGACTTCCAATACCCTTTGTTCCACAGTCACCAGGACCAACCAACTCCAATTTACTCTGCCACTGCCCCGCCCCTTGTGAAGCTATGGATCTAAATTCTGTAAGACCTTTTGCTCCCGCTAGCATAGGTCACAGAGCTGTGCATTCTGCCTCCTGCTTTTGTTTAATAATGCTACTGAGACACTTTTTGAAAAGACTGTTCATGTGGAAGTCCCTTAAGTTCTTTTCTGAGCACACTAGAAAGTGAGTGTTTTGGGAAAACCAGATAACTTTTGAGAAACTTTTTTTGGTGGGCGGGGGTAGTTGTAAACTAATAGAAACTCTTGGAACTCCTGAGGTTCTCAAACATTCTTACCCTGTTAATCATGATGAAAAGTAGATTGCTAGTAGGAAAACCATTAGAACTGCAATGAATGGCTCAGATTAAGTGAAGAAGGTATCTCATCTCTTGGTAAATGCTTCCTCTGTGGGGTTATTTATAGCAACATGTTTGGGAATCCAGATTACATATGCTTTCCTTGCAAGAGTCAGATTTTTATCCGAGAAAATAAAACGATCTGGGAAAGCTAAGGTGTCCATGAGAAAGAGGGGGCTTTGTCTGTGTGATTATGCGTTCCTGCAGAGATAGGGCTGAGTGCTGAGATTAAAAGTGTATATGGAATATGAGAATGTGTTTCTTTAGAAGGTTTTTTAAAAAAAAATTCTGAAAAGCAATTCAGATTTCAATTGGTTTCAGGTATTTGAAAGATCCCATTTCTGTCATTGTTTGCCATTCAAATAACAATATGAGTTTTCAATTTTCTTCCAAAAGATTTTTAGTGACAGAGAGGAGCAAATAGTGGAGGAATATATTCCAGAGAAGGTTTGTTAAGTTCTACTTGCAAACTTGTGCTGTGATCTGCAAACCACTTGCTCTGGTAGTCTCTTTGGGTTTCAATGAGATTACTCCAGAGCAAGTGGTTTGTGGGTCATGACCCTGGAGTCTGAACCCTAAAGATGGCATGGAAACACCTCTCCAGTATTCGTAATCACCCTTGGCTCTGCTGCTCTCCCTATATAACAGAACTGTATCTTTTACTACTTCCCCCATTACTGCTGACACTAGACTTCTGTTTATGACTTTATAAATGGATGAAAGTATATATTTAGGGTACAGGTGCAATGCGGGCCCACTATGGTCCGCCTGGGCCAGGGACTCACCATCACATGAGTTTCTGGACTGCCAGAGGTAGGCCTGCTGCTGCCCCAGTCTGGGTACACAGCTGACCTGGATGTGGTCCCTCAGAAGATCCCAGGACCACAGTCTGGGCCAAGGGCTTCCCAGGCGGGCCAATGCAGGCCATAGCAGGCCCACACATCTATTCCCACCATCATCCCCTGCTGGGGATTGAGGGCTGCCATCGCCATCAGCCATGGCTACCTGTGATTGGCCGCCATGGCTGCCCATCATGGCAGGAGCTGGGGTGTTGGGGGCACACCAGAAGTAGGGTTTCCCACCCATGCATTTGTTCTCTCCCCCCCGCCCCTCAACAACAGGAGTCCCAATCCCCTCCAGGTCACAAGGCTGGGCAACCATCATCACCTTACTCATGTCTGGATTCAGCCTCAATCGACTCATCCTCATTATGCTGTATACGGATGGATACCAGATCTCTGCTCCACATTAGGTATCGATGAGCCTTTTCCTTTAGATTGCTGCATTTTCATGTTTTCTTCCTCATTTTCACCCTTTCTACATCTTAAGCTTAATGTGACAACTTTAGGATTGGGGAAGAAGTAGGCTTGGATAGATCTCACTACATATTTTGGGAAGCATAGCAGTCTCTTAAATGTCAACCAATATCCATTCAGTATTACATTACTTCCAGTTCTGACACATCCTGAAGACATTCAGTGTGGTGAAAAGGCCAAAGCTTGTACATCTCGCTTCTCTTACACTTTGACCTAACCCTTTTAGCAGCTAGACCCTAAACTCATTCTTCCTCTGCATAACACTGGTGACTTGTCAAGGATTAAATTTGTCATTGACCCAGACTTCTGTAAGCCCATCAGTATACCATTAATAAGCAAATGAGGTGAAAACCTTGGAAAGACCTTTCTGGAGGGAGTCTGTGCTACCATCTGGTTAATATTTTAAAAGTTCTGTGTGAAGGAGAAGCAGGATTTCCTCTTCCACAGAACTCTTACCCTTCTGCTGCTTTACATACAAATTAATTTCTTTTAACCAGTCTTTTGGCAATGCTGTGTCTCAGGAAACAAATTTAAACACATGTAAAGTTCATATTTCTTTGGACAGAGGGTCTGATCCTAAGTAAACACCATGTTGGCAGCTCTCTAGTTTCTCCATTAACTCAAAAAAAGTTTCCCCTCTGTACTTCTCAAAACATTCTACACATTTCTCTTTTTTCTTTCTGGCTCTCTAACATGTATTCTGGTAAATAATAAGGTGAAAGATAAAGAGATGATTTAGTGGAGAGCAAATATTGAAACGAGATTTGTGCATGTGATTAGACTTTATTTGCTCTCTTCTTATATAGCAGAAGAGGATTTGATGTAACAGCTAAGAATATATATGGGAGAAGTCTTTAATGTTGATAGAATGTGAATCTGAAATTGGCAAGTGCAAGACACATTTAAATAGGTTCTCATAAGATGATATATTTCCTACCATCTCTGTGTTGCAACAGTCGAATCATACAGTTGAATCATTATTATTTGAGGTTATATCACAGTCTATCTTGTGGGCTGGGGGTGGGGTTAGAACACTTAAAAAAACAAAACGCAAAACAGATATAAAATGGAAACACAAAAAATAAATATAAAATAAAATCCAATATAAATATAAGCCTGTTTATATAAAAGTCTATCCCTGCCTGCCAAGTGCCTGGCCAAATAAGAAGGTCTTACATTGCCTCTGGAAAATGCTCAGCCTTGGGCTTCGGCAAACTTTCAGGAGGAGGAAGTTACAGAGTTGTGGAACAGCCCTTGAGAATGCCTCTAAATGAGGCTTTGCTGTTCAAATTTGGTACATTGGTACATTGATGCAAGAGGTCATTCTTGGCTGACCTTAAGGATGGAGATGGAGTAAAGGGGAGGAGGTGATCTTTCAGATGTTTAGGACCCAAGCTGGTTACGGTTTTATAGGCTAATCACAGCAGCTTGATTCGTGTCCAGAAAGCTACTGGAAGACAGTGCAGATTCAGAAACAAAAGTGTAATGTGCTCCTGGTAACCCACACCCATCAAAATGTGAGCTGCTAACATTTTGCACTAGTTGTGAGTTAAAGCACAGTGAGAGAGGTGTGAAAAAAGATTTTGTTCTGAATGTTAAAAAGAAATTAGATTATAAAAATGATTACATTTGCACATGGTTATTTTTGTGTGTATATATGGTCCTTTTTAAACAGGTCATAGTTGCAGGGGGGGATGGGTGTACATGCGGCAGTGTGGGCAGTATGGGGGGCAGTGTGCACAGGCACACACTGATCTCCCCCCCCCAACACACACGCATCCTCACTCATGGAACAATCACCGTTTTGGCCAATTGATCCATGAGTGGGCAATGGGTGGAGGTGGGTGGGCATGTGTGTTTCACGGGAGCACGTCCACACGCCTGCCCACCCACACACCACGGCAGTCACATGGGAAGCACCCACTCATGCCCATACAGTGAATCTGCGTGGGCATGAGTGGGTGCATCTCATGTAAAAAGGGGCCAGCCCTAAGACAGCAAGGAGGGCAAATGTATGGAGGAATTACAGTAAAATATAGACTTGTAATAAAAATGTAAGGGGGACATTGCTGAGAAAGTGCAGGATTTTTTTCATCAAGATTTATGTAAGGTTGAGAAAGGTTGTAACAAGCTAGATGAATTGTCAGGCTTAAACAGGGCCATCATTCTGGAAGGAACAGGGAAAAGTCAATAGAAAGCAATTGACTTCAGATGAATTGTCAAAAAATGTCAACTCTTGAGGATCTGGAAGAGGCCTCTTGGCAATAGTTGTCCAGGGTTTTTCTTTATAAAAGTCTGAGATTATTGGTAATGAATTACTGAGAGTTTATAATGGAGCTTTAAAAATAAATTATTTTTAAAAATCTAGTGGTTGTATCAAAGGCAGGAGAGCTACCAGATAATTAGAGAGAAATAAAAGTGATCAGTGTTCAAACTAATCTACAGAAAATTAACCTGCAATACTGCCCAGTAAAAACATGAACATATACTTAAGGAAATGTCAGCTTTTCCTCATTTTTTTACCAGTATCACTGTATGGAATGTAAAAGAGAAGGAAGATGATGTTTTTAAAACAGTGTAACTCCCCTAGAAGTCTAACGGTATGACCTTTTTCACACAGGCTGTTTTTACACGGACGTCCCCCACGCCCCCGACTCGGTGTTTGGGCGGTTGTGCGGGGGGGGGGGACATCCGTGTAAATGGTTGGCGGTGGGTGGGAGGATGGGTGTCTGCTCGGTGTTTACCCTGTCTCTTATACACATCTAGATGTGTATAAGAGACAGGGATGGGTGGGGGTGCCTGCGCACTCCTGTGCAATACCCACCTACACCCATCGCAAACCCATCTCCACCCATGGAACCCTCTGGAAAACTGGAGGAACCTCCATGGGTGTAGATAGGTGTAGATGGGGTGTGTGTGTCCGTGTAAATGGACACACGCCCACCTCCACCCACTGAAGCCAAACACCCATCCCGCCACCCACCTCCATCCATGTAAAAAGGGTCACAGATACTCACTGATAAAATGGGTGTTACATTTTATTATGCATGTTGCAGGGCACCCATAGAGCACACCTGCCCTGCAACATGCATAATAAAATGTATCACCCATTTTATCAGTGTTAGAGTGTCTGTGTGAAAAGGGCATATGAAAATGAATTTAAATCAGGTGCCCCATTAGCAATAACATTTACAGTGAGTATATAGAGAGACCAAAGACTCAGTCCTCCATCATCCAGTTGTGCATAACCTGTACAGCAAAGTGCCCTGTCAGACTTAACTGGGTGCCAATCATCATTCACATCACGAGGCACCATTATGCTGCATAACCATGGACAGGAAGCTACTCTCTGCAATGCGGGAGTGCACTATGCACCTCTGTTCCTGGGGTAGACGCATGAGTGGTCAGACCACATTCGCGTGCTGAGCCTTGTGGAGGGGCTCTGGAGAGGAGAGTGACATTGCACATGCAAGTGAGAGTAGGCAATGGGCAATGATGTCTCCTGCTGTGAATGAGAATTTGGCACCCACTTTAGTCTAGTGCAGCAGTAGTATTTATTTATTTTATTTATTTATAAAAGATTTTTATCTATGATGCACAGTGTACCCCTACACAACCTCTTTCACACCTGGATGAAGGAGGAATGGGCCCAAGGGTGTAACTATAATAGGTACAGGCTATGTAGCTGTACATGAGCCTGGGGTGGGGCCGGGGGAACCATGCCCTTTTGTGTAGCTGCATCCCTGCCCTGCCTCTGGGAGGACCCCATTCCATCTTCTTCACCAGGGCCCATTCCAACCTAGCTACATTGCTGATTGCACCCCAGCTGCTAAATCTTAGTTATGTTGGTGGCTTTACTGCCACTCATATGTGTCCTAGATTGTAAATGTGATAGGGTCAAAGGAAACCCTGTTGACTCAGGGCGTTTATAGACGATCCCGCTTACAAGCGGGATCGCTAAATGCCGGCTTTTCCCCCCGCGTGGTCTCTGCATGTCGTGTCTGCTGATCAGACACGGCGCAGAGTGTGAGTGAGCATGCGTGCCCTTCTGCGCATGCGCACTCGCGCACGGGACCAGGAAGTGCGGCGTAAAGCCGGCACTTCGGGAATCCGTGTCGGAGGGGGCAGGATTGCCTGCCCCCTCCGACGTGGATTAAAAAGCGGCCGCAGCGAGTAGACGAGCTCCAAGAAAGGCGGCTGATCAAAGGATCAGCCACCTTTTTTGTCTCATCTATAAACGGCCTCAGACCCAGAACAGGGGCAATGTTGCAAAGAAGCACCAGCCTAAACAGAGGGAACAGGTTGCTAAAGGGCAGTGGCCCTTTAAGAAGCTAGACTGATCTGAAGCTAGACTGACTGAACTGAGCCAAAGGAGACTAATCAACTGCAGCTGGGTAATGGAGAGTGGGCTACAAAGGGCTGGTGACGTGGCAGGGGAGGAGGGGGGTTGTGGACAGAAGCCCTCTGCATGAGCTCAAAGAAGGTTCAAGGCAGAGCTATGGAGAGGCCTGCCAGCAAAGCAAGTGCATAACCCAGAGCCAGGGCCTTGCTGCAGACAGCGTGGGACTGCCCAAGAAGGATCCGGGTATCTTTAGAAGAGACTGTATAATAGAAGGACTGGGTATTGCCTTTGGGGACCCACAGTGAGTGGGATAAGCCCTGACAGGAGGCTTTGGGCTGACTGCCAGATTCTAAAAGCCTTTAGGGGTTTTAACATCTTAAGAGTTTATGTGAGAAGGGAGAAGGACAGTGGAGCATGTCCTTCTCCAACCCACCAAGAAGGGGGAGCGCCCCGCTGCCACAGTACATCCCTTGGGGTAGGGACCTGTCTCCAACTACTGTGCCAGGTACGTCACTGGAACTGTGTAAATTATAAATAACAACAACAATAATTAATAAATAATAAATAGTTGCATGGCTTGTATGCACATTCATTGAATGCAGAAAGGAAATAAAAAGAGCTCCAGAAGATACAAAGTGGTCTGTGGGACTCTCTGCTATGAGATATCCTAGAGGCAAAGAGCATGAAGAATTGACTGCTGTGGGTCTAGGGCAGTGGGTTTATATGCTGAGCAGGCTTTTGTGGGGGAACAACCAGGGCAATTTCTCAGGACATCAGACTATGTGGGATCCCTCTAGGCTAAGTTTGATCACATCTATAGAGTAGTAGGAAATGTAAAATGAATGCAAAAATATACAATAACACCCCACCCCCACATCATAACTGCTGTGACTGACTGTGAACAGTGGATTAACCTGGCGAGCAGTGCCTCTCATTTCCTGCTCCCAAAAGTGGCAGTTGCAGGTGCCCGGCCAGCCCCCTGATGTGGGGGCCTGGCAGCACTGCACCTACCCTGCTCCTGACATCCTTGCCAGGCCCTCAGCTGATGGGGACTGGCCAGGTACTTGCAAATGTCTTGTACAGGAGTGGGAGAGGAATGCGGCTGTTGATATGGATATCCTGATCATCACTGATTGTGAGCAGTCTGTTGGCCTGGTGAGACTGCTCCTATCCTGCTCCAGCCTAGTGTGCTCATGGGAATCTGTCTGGCCCTCAACCCAGAAGCCTTGCCAGACCAGTTGTTGAAGGTGGGGTGTGGAAGGAGAGATTGACAGAGCACCTGTGAGCATCCCATTCAGGAACAGGGAAAGTGCAAGTGCAGGATGGTTCTTCCGGAGGGAAGGGACCAAGGGACAATGTTTTGAATCCCCTCAGTCCCCCTTCAAGAACTTTTTGGTAGTGCTCTTGGGCAAGGGCCAGCTCAGTTTTGATGGATCATTCATGAGAGCATACAGAATTACATCTTCAAGGATTTTAAAAAACCAATAGAGCAGGAGCAAAAGGAAAACACATTTTTGTAAAAGTACAAGCTTCAAGACATAAACCATCCTCTAATGAATGAGGATGAGGAAAAGCCTTTTCCTGTGAACATGTTTATTGCTGCTGTAGGGTTTCTTGAAACTTTCACTGCAGCAGCTGGTACAACTGCTCTTAGTAGCAGGACATTAGACTAGATGGTCCACTGATCTGATCCAGTAGGACAATTCCTGTGCTGCAGATTTACCCACAGCTCAATTTCCATAAGGTGATAGGGCTCACCCACACCCTAGTACTTCCATTGACTATTCAAAGAATGAAAGGTAATACTCAGTGTGGGGGCAGAATCTTGCCCTGCATGATTAATGTAGCGTATGAAGATTTTAACAAGATGGAATTACACTGGAACTGTACATCTTGTTCCTGGGTGAAAAATTAAGATATATTATCAGGATTTAAGTGACTAGGTTTACTTTGAATTTGAATTATGATTGAACTATCAATCTCTGCAGTGCTCTGTCTGTCATATAAGGTCCCTACAAGAACAGACTGATGGGAAGAAACAGATGGGTTGCCTGAGCGCTGTATGTGCTATATGATAAGATAAAATGTGCACAGGTATGTGACTATTGTGGATTTGTAACCTGTTTGTGTACATGAAATAGAACTGAATAGAGTGACAAGATTTGAAATTAAGAGGAAGCGAGGAGGATGTGTGTATGATTGAGAAGGATTTTATTAAAGTTTGAGGAAAAGGGAAGGAAAACTGTAGGACAAAAGGCAAAGGTTGAAAATGAGTTTCCTGAAAGATTGAATTTGACAATACTGGCAGAAAAGGGATGAAAACATTCTAATAATCAGCAGGAAGTTGTTACCTTTAAGTAACAAAAATAGCAACAAATAATTCTTGCAAAAGTTCTGGGTAACGTTTTCAGGAGCACCTAAATGATTTAGACGTCTACCTTCCATTGGTTTTCAACAGAATGTAGGTTTCTAAGGCACTTCAGTTGTTCTGAAAATTTTGCTCACTATTGTTACCTAAGTCACTTTGCAGATCCGTGGGTGGGAGCGGGTGTTTTCTCAGGAATATTGGGACTGTGAGAGGGAAGATCATTATATAGTGTTTCTATACATGCTACCTCAGTAGTCCTTTTCACACAGGTAGTCTTTTTCACACCAGACGCCCCCACCCATCTCCACACAGTTTTGCTGCATGGAGATGGGTGGAGGTGCCCATGTGAATGCCATGGGGGATGGGTGGTGGTGTGTGCACGCTCCCGTACTACACCCACCTCCACCCATCACCCATGCACCGAGCAATGGGCTCCAATGCCCGATAATCCGTGGGTGGAGGGAGAAGGGTGGAGGTGGGTGGAGATGGGTGTGCGCCACTCACCTCTACCCACTGCGGCTGCACACCCAACCACCCACCCACCGTAGTCTGTTTAAAAATGGTCAGTGTGTAGCTGGCAGGGGCCTGGGAGGAAAAGGTTTTATATACATAAGAACTGATGTCTTAGAATGGGGCTGCTCTTGTCCTTTGTCTGAAACCTAGGCTGCCTTTTGTCCTTGTGGTTGTACATCCTGTTAAAGCTAGTATTCTGTAAAGGATTTGAGAAATAAATGACCAAGCAGGGGTCAAGGTTTTGTAAAGTAACCAATTGGCGGCTTAGCGTACTAACCTATGAGAGGGTTTTGGAGCCACCTACTGGACTCGACAAGAGATGGGGAAAACAGCTGTGCTAGCATGAGCAAAAGATCATGCAAGAGTCAGAGTATTGTATGTGGTAGAGGTGCTGAGTGCATAACAGGGGCATGGCCTGGATTTATAAAAGGCAGCTGAGTCTGCTAGTTTGGGTCTGTTCTCCCGTCTGCACTGGTGCATGTGGCCATTAAACTGCTGCCTAAAGGGTGAGACTGTGGAACACCAGCCAGTTTCCCTTACTGGGAGATAGAGGTAGAAGAACTGCTCTTGCAGTTGACCGCACACACTCACACACCATTCGCTCCACAGGGCTAAACACCCCTGGTGGCAGTATAGATTTTAGCTGGAATCACCTGTTGCTGAAATCATTTGCCTTCCGTCACCCAGCTGTATGGGAGCCTGGTTTTGTTGCTGTTCTTCAAGAGTTCCTGTAATCTGAAAGCCTGCAATAGAGAACTGGTTTATGCAGTCTGCTTTGAGCTGTTCCTCCATATTGGGTCATATTGATAGATGTAGGGTCCAATGACAATCCCTAAAAATAATAGGTAGTTCCATGGAGCAAGCCCCTGAACTCATTAAACCTGGCTTCCTAAGGGGTGTCAATGCTCAATAGAAGACAAAGGGAGTTTTCAGCTGCAAAAGGGGGCATATTTCACCTCCAGTAAATTGTTACGACATTCTGGGACCTTACTTACCTTTGGACCTTTTGCCCCTCTTCCAAATATAGCTGAGCATTTAGCTGAACTGGCCTGTGGGTTCAAAAGTTATTAAGGTGAATGCATACATGTGCACGTGCACACACACACACTGATTGCCTATGCCCTATACTACCGTATCTTTCAATAGGAACCGAGATCAAGAGGAGGGGTGGGAGAAAGAAAAATATGGAATAAAAATGTAGTATTATTCTTAAAATTGCCAAAGGATTTATATTCTCAATCTTTGATTTTCATTGCTTACTGCTTTTCTACCCTATGACATATATATTAGAAGATTTGTTCAAGTATGAGAACAGTGACAAAATTGTACTTTATTATAAACACGTTCTTGTCATGTTTCACAGAATCACTGTGTTAGAAGGAACCTCGAGGGTTATCTAGTCTGATCCCATGCTTGAACAGGGGTTTGAACAGCCCCAGTGCTACTGAGAACAAAATGCTAACACTGACACAGGCCAGATAGTAAACCTTCCTCTGGACCTGCCCTTTAACTCTCAAGAGCTTGGGGTAAAAAGTTTATTTGGGGCTGGGTGGAGAATGGTGACTTCTACACAGACATGAGCTTAAATGAGATCCACAGCATACCATGTGCTGTCCACTTTGGCTTTATTCCTTCTGTTAGGGTTTGATCCTGCATTACTGATGTTACTGGACCTATAGGCAGGAATAATTTGGCTAATACACAGTAATACTTCTGCTTATACAGGATTGGTTATTATATGTTCCCTGTCCTGCTCTCCACTTTCCACCCAATTTTTATGGCCATACTGCTGCTCTGCATATGAACGGATCTAAAAGAGAACAAGCATTTGAAAATGTCATGCAAAAATGCTGTTGCACAAATTACCAATTCAAAGGTTATGGGAAGAAGGGTACTGACCAAGAGATAGCGATATCACATTTGAAGTCTAGACTCAGTAAATGGCTTAAGAAGGCAAAATTTAATTAAAGGCCTGGAGCCAGTCTGCATTGCACTGTCCTGGGTGTTGTCTAAATTAAATATGATTACAAAGTGGTCTGATATAATGAGATAATTTATTTATAAATTAGGCACAGTGTACATGACAGGAGCAAATCAACAGGAGGTCCTTGGGTACCTATCAGCCTTAGTGCAATTTTATAGCACAAAGCAAAAACATGTCCAAGATTTCTGATAATGGAGGTGAAGAGAGCCAATAAATGTGACTAATAAAGCCTTCCAAAAAAGTGTAATTGATAGTGAGCAGGGAGAGGGACTTGTGGCATTTCTGTAATATGTGGAATTTGTTACTGAGAGATTATAAATTAATACAATGACTGGAGTGTTACATTCGCATCTTTTTATTGTACAAATGATGTTATATTTAAATTGAGAGAATTTGATGTGGGATTTTGGTTTTGGTCCCAAAGTGAAGGGATACATAATAGCTACACCTTTACATCTGCCAAAAGAACATGGCTTGTGATCATGAACAATGGAAAAACCTGGAGGAGCTGCCTCTTTTAAACTGAAAGGCTCCTTGTAACTGAGCCAAGACTTGGCTAAACATTGTAATCCAAGGTTTTGATCACTGATAAAAATCATTTCAAAGCACCCAGTGTATTGCAGAAAGCAAAGTGTAATTAACTCGAGGCTACTGCTTGAGTAGAGCCAATAACTAAATTAAGATAAAGTTGGACCCTTAGCAAATCATTAAAACTAACACCATGGGCAGGCAAATCAAATCAAAAAGGCCCCTCTTAGCCGACAAAACATCAGTGTGATTATAGTCGGCATCACAGATGCTACAGTCAGTGCTCCTCTAATTAAAACAGCCTCATGGAGCATTCCAGGACTTTTCCCATAATGAAAAAGAAATGTAGAAAAAAAGAGAAAAGAAATGCATACAACTAAATTGACTCTTCTCACTAGACCCGGATCTGTTATAAATTCTAATAAATGTATTGTTTGTAGTAAGACAGATGACCCACACCAACTCTGATGAAAAGAGGAGGAAGGAGTGGGCAATTTCAATGAGAGAGTTCCCAGTAGTGAAACCAAATGGGAGGTGCAAAATTATAGATTGTGCCAGAAAAGGTACGTGTAAGGAACCAGTTATGGGAGGCTGAATGACTTACAGCATTGGTAGTGAACGGTAAAATCTTTCATCTCTAGGATAGCGGATGAAATCCAATCTGCACCAATGATGACTGAAATTTTTTTAAACTACCTAATGTCTGGTCTGTAGTTTATTCTGTTTAGTCCAGTAATCATGGAATGGGTTTCTATATTAAAATACCAACCAATTGGTGTCAAATGACACTCTTTTTGGTAGCCTTGTTAAATGACCCAAGAGTTGAACGGGCTTGGAGTTTTACGCATGTTAAAATAATCCTTATGGCAATTCTCAAATAGCAATCATGGATTTGGGGGGGGGGGGAGGGGAAGGGAGGAGTCATGCCACCTGAGTGTGGGATCAGGATCTAGACGGAACATGTCTTTGCTGCTGTCTGGGATCAGAGAATCTGAATTATATTTAAATCTCAAAATAGGGTGTCACAGGCTAAACTTGTTAATGACTTCTTTATGGGCTAAGATGGCAGGACAATCCTCCTCCCACTCAAGTTAATGGTAGTTTTGTCATCATACCATGACATAACTCCCATTGGGTATTTTCAGACGTTACGAGATCACAGTCAATCACAGTGAACCACGGTCCAATCCCGCGGCAGGGCCAAAGCGCCCTGAACGTCTGCTTCGTGACCACCAGATGTTCACCACAGTCAATACCCACCAGGGGTCAAAAATAACCACGCTTCAGAGCTCCAGCCCAGACCATCTCGGAAAGCGTGGTCAAAGCGATTCCCACTGGGAACAAAAAAAAAGTAATGACTGAATGGCAACCACCGGCCGGAATCAAGCAACATGATTCCCAGCCGGGGACAAAGCACGAAGCGTTGCTGCCAGGCAACAAGCAACAACACAGGCTGGGGAGGGAGATTTAAAGGGCACACAGCAGCAGCCGGGACGAGCTGCCCCGGCGCCTTCCGGGTGCTGTGACCACGGCCCGGGATCGGCGTAACGTCTGTTGCGCTGCCCCGGGCCATGGTCTGGTGGCCCGATTCCTTGCCGTGGTCCCGCTCCCGTCACATCTGTTTGGGGCTCTCCTTGACCACGGGGGTGGTTAGCCAGTTCACCACCACTGGGAATCCACTGTGGTGAATCGGGACCGCATAACGTCTAAAATCACCCATTGACTTTAATGATGGAGGATTACCCTTTCAGTCACATTGAAAAGTGCTGTGGGACACTTACACTGCCATTGACTATCCTCAATTCTTCCGATGCTATAACAGTAAAAAATGGGAACATTCCAAAGTGAAGAGTAATTTCACAATTTGAATAAAAAATACAAAGGTTTACATGTTTTAGAAATACAAATGGCATTTCCCTCAAATTTTGTAGTCAAGAGAGAAGTGACAACTGAAGGAAGTGAAATTTCTTGAAAACAAATGGTTGGGTTTTTTTAAAATTAAGTGTGTGAACAGTTGTCACCAATTCCATACAACTTTGGAAGTGAAGCAGATAAATGATGCCTGGGACAGAATAGAAGGAAAGTGAAGGTAAGGCTAAGAAGACAGGGATGTGGGGAAGGATGAAAAATAGAAACTACTATTTTGGTCTCCTCCTCCTGACTCCTGTTTGTTCACTGTCTTGTGTAATTTTAATGTTTCCTCATTTTCTTGTCTCCATCTTATAATCTTTAATCTTTCTTTTACCACTTCCCCTCCCTCTTTATTCATGTAGTCCTTTTCCTCATGATGTGTTTCTGACCTGCTGTCTTGGAGGTGACTGGCTCTACAGTAGCCCTCTACAGCCAATGTGGAGCTGCCTCATCACCTTGGCCTGCTATGTGCTGCCTGCCTCACTTCCATAACAGCTTTGGGACTTGGAGGAGCCCTGTTCCCAGGTAACCAAAATATGACTGGGACAGAGGGATGGAAATAGCCATAGCCAAGTCTCGCCTCATGTACATAGTGGATAGGAGTGAGGTGGTGTGGCAGAAGTCTTTGAGAGGCAAGCTGGGCTTTATTTGTTTGAGGTAAAAGTTCTTGCTGGGTTAACTCTTGCAGAGTTAACCTTAACACCACAGGTTAACTCTGACCAGGCTTTTTTTGTTTGGTTCAGTACTGGGTTTTGTGTGGCAGGCAGCTGCATGGCTTGGGCTTAATGGGCTTGGTTCTAGCTGGACTTAGTTTGCCTGGGCTTGTGGCTGGCCATCCTGTTTGTTTGCAGGGGAGAGTGGCAGCATGGCTTGAGCTTGGCTGGGCTTAGTTTTTATGGAGTGAAGTGTGACAACAGTGTTTAAAGCAGGAACTTGGTCCCATATTCAGAGACCCGTATTGTAAAAATAAATTCTTATTTTCCCTCAGTGCCTTCCTATTTTCCCCCAAAATGGAATGTGCACTCTGTATATATGTAACATCTAATTAGTTACTTCCCCACTAGGGTGAAGTGTCTGCAAGTGTGTTTAGTGCCATATACTGTTCCTATCGATACTTGAAGGATGAAAGAACTGAGGGTGAAGCCGTGGGGTATGGTATAGGGAGTTGATGAGAGTGGTCTGCTGCTTTCATTAAGTACACTCCCTACCTTCTTACTCATAATTTGAACACTACCATCATGTCATACTTTGTCTATCTTCAAATTTGTTAAGTACATTCATATATAATGTGTAGCTCTCTGCTGTGTTAATTGTAACAATGAGATATCAACATAATACTTGCCCATTGAGGACCATTTGCCTTCCTCCCCACCAACTTCTCTCGGGAGGGGCATGGCACTGAGCCTGTAATAGTCACCCACCAAATTTCTAAATGCCACTCACGAGATGTACTATTTTTATTCTTTAATCCTCAGCCACCAATTTTTTATAGAACTTTTCCTGTTGTGCTCTGCAGCGGATTCTACAAAACCATTTGGAATGTATATTGAAAAATGTTTGAGATTTGCCTAACTCTGTTTTTCCCATTGAAGAGTGTGATAGTAGAGCGAGACCATGCTAGTTAGCTTTCAATGGAAGTTAGACACCTAAATGTTGTTTTTATTTTTGAAGATCTGCCTCACAGCCACTGCATTTTGACACATACTCTTCCTGACTTGGTTTTCCCAGGATAGCATCTCGGGGTGCTTTCAGAAATTCAAAATTGTGGTTTTAAAATCTGTAGAAAGCATTCTGTAGTAACCCCTTGAGGTTTCCAATGGGTTGTTGTGATTTCTAAATCTGTGTACCTACGGGGTTACTACAGGGTGCTGTCCATCGGTGCAGAATGTATGCACGACAGCGCGCACACACGCACACACACGCACACAAATACTAGGATAATCTGCATAAAGGTTGTGCATGAAGGGATGATCTTGGATGTGAGCTCACAGTAACACTGTTAGTGTCACCTAAATGCAGGGCTTAACTTGGCTCAATAAATGTAACTTATTTCCAATCCCCTTCTGCCTGATTCCCTGTATTCTGATTTTAAGTGACAGGTTCAGTCGTGAATAGTCTGAGTGCTTCTTGATTGCGTGAGTGATGACTTGGTTACATGGGACTATTGCAGGCAGCACTAGGGATTTAAGAGCATGTTGGGACACTCAGGGACAGACTAGATTCTTTTTCATTTTATCTTCCAAAGTACCTTAGAAAAAAAGATTTACTGACATTTTAACAGCTATTGGTGCATTCTTGACATTGAAAATAATTCTACTGCCACGTATGGGAAAACTAGAGAGATGTAAATGCTTTTTATGAAATATTAAATAGCTCCTTTCCCTGTTTGCCAAATGTCCATGGCCCAAAGATGATTTTCTTTAATTTCTTCATTACTGAAAATGATGTTGTGTCATTTTTTTACAAGTGGCATTCACCCCATGATTTGCTAGGAGAAGTCTGGAAATGGAGAAGAGTTGCTTATTTCTGATTGGTCACATAAGTGTTGTTTGTAAAATCTTGTTTCTGGTTCAGATCTTCCTCAACAGGTTGTTCGTACAAGCAGGAAATAAGAAGCAATAACCCTTTAACTTGCTATCCCCTTGCTTTAGTTCACAGGACGCGAAGAGTTGTAATGAGGCTAAAAGGGAGTTATTACCTCCCTTGGGTGGGTAATCAGAGGAAGGTGACTGCTAAAAGAACGAGTAACTGGCTTTAGCACGCGAAATGCCGTGTCTAAATCCGCATGAGGGATTTTTACACGCGGTGTGATTTTATGCTGTGTGAGAGCCACGTACATCTAAAAGCAGTCCCGCACAATGGCTAACTTGTGTCTAACATAAACAACAAACTGCAGAACATGCTTGACTGTTCTGACTACTTTGATGCCTGTCTTCACAGGGTAACCCCTTTCTTTGCTATGTCATGAGATAGTCTTTGAACTGCTCAGGGCATCTTTGGTTTTTTTTGTTTTTGAGGATATCTCAGGGCCTCTGCAGCCAGCAGAGAAATGGGATTCGAAGACGCTGATGTGGAGAGTAAAACAGGGTTTCAGGTGTGGAGTGCTCTGATGGTTCCATCTCATCAAGATACACTTGATGAGGTTCTTTTAAGATCTTGAAATGTGAGACATTGTGAGTGATTCTGTAATGGCCACGCTGAGCTGTGATCATGGTCCTTCATACTGTTGTGACCCTGTATGGATGGTTTAGATTTGACAGGGAGAGTTTGTTTTGTGGCTGCAGATTTTTCACTTAAGACGAGGTCTCCAACTTTTATCATTGCTTGCTTGATCAGTCTTTGCCTCGCTGCATCTTCTTTCATCTTCTCTTTTGTTGTTTTGTCCTGCTGTTGAATTCTGTCATCCAGAAGCAGTGGCAGGGATAGTTCAGGCAGCTTGGTGCAGATTGGCCATCCAAACAGCGCAGTTGCAGAGGAAATACTAGTTGTGCTGAGTGGAGTTGCTCTGTAATTTTGTAAGAATCTGTGCATCTCCTGTGTAAGATTCTGTCCCTCTGCGTTTGCAATTCTTAATGTTTTCTTCAAAGTCTTCATCAACCTCTCCACTTCTCCATTAGCTTGGGGCCAGTGAGGAGTTATCTTTCGATGATGGTATTAGGGATTGCCTCCGCCGCGGGCGGCTCAGGCACCGCGGTGGCAGGCGCCCGCAAAGAAAAAGACAGCGGATGGAGGCCACACCCCCTGTAAGCGCGGGACTGTGGCCAGACACAGGCCCGTGCTCCAAGGGACAGCCCCCGGAGGACACGCCCCCAGGGAACGCAGAGCAGCGTGGGGACGCAAGCATGCACCCCGCACACAGGAACCCAGCCAAACGGAGCAGCAGCAGGCAGCGCAGGTGGATGCAAGGGCGGGGCAGCCAGAAGCAAGACGCGGCTCAGCGTGGTTGCAGGTGCGTGGGGGTGCGGCGTCCCCTATTTAAGGGCAATCGGAATTCTCACACACTGCCGGTGATCAGGAGTGTTGTGAGACTGGCCCCGAGCGACTTGGTGAAACAACTAGAAGCTAAGTAGTAACTGTTGGGAGTGTTGTTGTGAGAGATTGAGTGTGGGTGTGCAGGGTGAAATTGTGTGTGTGTGTGTGTGTGTGTGTG